>CAHIKZ030003326.1:3927500-4230000 GCA_903632075.3 Acanthosepion pharaonis
GAAAAACACAATTGTTTTCACACGAAATCAATTTGAAAACACGATTAAGAGGCATGAATGAAAGGGGGACAATTCATATCGAGTTATACTTATTATAAAACCCAGGTTGTTTGTGTGTGTGTGTGTCTGTGTTCGTTTACATATGGGATCGGATTTCCTACATTTTTCAACTGATTTCAACAAAACTTCACTTTTTTTTGGCAGGTAGTGTTTCTTATTGTCTTGCCCACTTTTTTCTTTATTTTTACATTCAGAATGCTTTAAAAATTCCATTTACAAGACAATTGTTTATAATAAAATTCTTTTCAATTGGTAGACTCATAACAATTGAAAATAATGTTTTTGTTTGAGTTTGGGTTTGACCAATTCGTAAAAAACAAAAAAAAAAACAAAAAAAAAAAAACTAATTAAGACATGCATGTCCATCAACCTTAAACAATAATCTTTGTCAATTTTATTTTTCAGTCTTTATGATGGTTGATACTTGATCTATGCCGGGCTCTACTGCTATGAAGTTTCCATGAAAATTTCAGCTATTACATCTTTATTTGTAATTATGAAAGTGAGGGTGAATAATTCTGTCCCCAACTCTATATCCGATGTATAATATGATATAAATATTTATAAATCGTTAATCTTCTGTTTTCTTAATTCCTGTTCTTTTATTGTTCAATCTCCTTAATGTTTTTTCTTCTTTTTTTCTCATATTCTCTCACACTCAATAACCCTTTGTGTCTTAGTGGCTTTATTGTCTTTCTTGCAGATTAAACTAAACTCAGAAGATACACACATCAAGTTATTACAGGTGCATCAGATCATGCTGTTCTGTATTAAAAAAAAATAAGAAAAGGTTGAGTGCTAATTTCATTTTTAAAGCAAAAATGAACACAGCATAAAGCAAATATAGCACATTCTCATGGGAATAGTTTGGCTTCTATCTGGCAGTTAAACAATAAAAAACATTTATTGAAACTTCAGCATTTCATTGTATTCCCAGACCATAAGTGATTGACCTATATGTTGCCCACCAGTGTTGATAAGTATAGAATGTGAAGATATTTTGATCTGATATCATATTATACATCGGATATAGAGTTGGGGACAGAATTATTCACCCTCACTTTCATAATTACAAATAAAGATGTAATAGCTGAAATTTTCATGGAAACTTCATGTACCTCTTTTCACAAATCATAAAATAAGGGATTTGAATGAATGTGCAGTGATGCCCACAACAAAATTTTTATTTTAATGTCAAATAATAATACAAAAAAAAAACACCAAAAACTAATTTAACATCAGACAAAATTATTGGCCATCTTCCTTCATTAATCAGTTCCATAAACTTTCCTCAAGGACACATGGCACAGTGGATAAAGGCGTTGGTTAGATCCAGTGACAGACCAAAGAATGTGAGTTCAATACCCGGTTAAGGCAGTGGAGAACTTTCAGAGGGAAAATTAGCAGGAGATAACTGATGACTGACATCCATCAAACATGGCACGTGGAACTAGAACAGTCTACCCCAGTGATCGAAATAAAGGGTTCAGTTCGAAATTCGAACCACCTGAAGAAGGCCGGAGCATACAACAGCCGAAACGTTGTGACAAATATGTCGACAAAGATGAGGACAATAGTCTGACTAATGTAAATACTGTACATAATACCTCATCTCAGAAATATAGACAGACTCCATAAACTTTATTCTTCAGGGCTCTGTGTGGATATGCTAATACCTTGATTTTGCTGTCATCTAAGTGTTTTGTAACAATTCGTGCTGCGTATTTTGGGACATTGTCATGTTGGAACATTCAGTGATGTCCCAAAAACAGCTTTCATGCACTTTGTTTTATGTTATTTTTTAAGAATAGCCAAATACTGCCCTTTGATGGTCAACTAATGTACCAAAGAAAAAATTGTGACATGAGTTTTCCAGTCAGGTTGAACACTAAATTTTGATGTACTGGCTGTTAGAATTTACAGGAATGTTCAGATCTAATCAATATTGTTTAAAGAATTCAATCAATTTCTAGGGTTGAGAAATATATGAAGATTACTGTATATTATCCATAGGTAAAAGACCTTGTTGGATGCATTTGTCAGAACACAATATACAAAACAGATTAGACAGTCAATATTCATTTTGTGCTTCTTTAATCAAGAAAGCTATAAAAAAAAACAAAGGATGCACACTGGGCCTGATTATAACCTTTTAAGGGAATCTAGGTTAATGAGATTATGCCCATTCAGATGAAGGCACCCACTAACTTGCCTGCACATATCTTGAATATTTTTTGTGATATATTTTAGTGACATTTACATTTATTGCAAATTCTTTAAACTAGAATAACTATCTTTTGTTTCTTAATAAAATATTTTTGAATAAATACCACTGTTGCAAACCAAATTAACACATATTTCCAGACATCTGTATTAAAAAAAGAAAGATTTTTTATAACCAGCATTCTAACAATAAATCAATCAAAGTTTGTCATATTGATATTATTTCAGTTTATGAAACTAGAAGTCATAACATGTAAAAAATTAAAATTATTGCTTTATGAAAAATTTCTAAGATTTAAACATTCTGAACTAAAATCAAACATGTTATCTCCTTGAAACACAATGACACAAACTAAAACATTCTTTTCCTTACTATTGTAGCATACCTACAAACAATAATGGTTATGTCCCCCCATTCACATAAATACAGTAGTAAATACTGTATGTTGGTCTGCAGTTAGAGTTTCATTGTGGAATTCACTTTACTCACTTCTAGCAGTTGATTACTTCTTCTATGCACTGCGGGTAAATCTTATATGTCTTGTTCGTGTTCTATGTATTATTGTTCATTACCCACCTTTGTGTGATTATTTTATTCAGTAATCTTCCCTAGGTTATAACATTTACTTTGCTTCCTGCAAAGTCAAATAAATATGAGTTTGTCATATTGATATCATTTCAATTTGTGAAGCTCTTTAGAAGTTATAACATCTAGAAAATTAAAATCATTACTTTATAAAAGCTTGTGGAGACCATAGGATTAAAGATAAACTGGTCCTGGATGCATCCCAGCATGCCTGCATTTTGAAACTTGCTCACACTACCTGGATAATTGTTTTGAAAATAACAGAGTTACAAAACAATCAATTACATTTAACAGCGGTCAGTAAAATAAAAAATTGCTATAAAGTTTTACACCAACAAGATAATATACTACAAACCACAATATACTTAAAAACTTATACAGTAGGGATAATGTTTTATACACAGTGACCATGACAAAACTGTTCAGCCAATATTATAATGAATCATATAAAAGATTTTACAAATCAGGTAAGTTTTATATATCATTCAAAAAACAAAACACAATGGAAACTGTCACCATTGACATACTTAAACCTGCTCATGTAGTGAAAAAAATACAAATTACATCAATGTTATTTTTAATGGATGTTCTGTTTATTTATTAAACAGTATATTTATTTATTCTCATCTACCGGCCAGAATGTTCAACAAATTCTATTAATGAAAACTATGTGTTCTCCAGCAGGATCCAAACTTATGTCTACCTTGGCAAGAGAAACCATTGTGAGATCCAACATACTTTAGACCATCTTGGCCATGAAGTTCATCAAAGATCAAGCAATGTTAAATAGTGCCTTATAAAAATAAATTTTTCTCAGACTCTCAAAACATTCATATTTGCACAGTTTCATATCCTAACATAAACAAAGCAATTTCTAAAGAAATAATGGATTTTTACTTATTAATCTGACATTATTTTATTAATTATTACTTTTAAATAATAAAATTTCTCAGATTGACATACAAAAATTCATTATTTCTTTAAAATATATATATATATATATATATATATACATAAATATAAAAGTGAACATTGAAGTCAACACTCAGAGAGGCAACAGGCTGTTTCATGCTAGACACAATCATCAGCCTGACTTCAATGTTCACTTTTATATTTACATATGCTCTATCTCTGATACTGAGCACTTTATTCCATAAATATAGCACACCTTAAAACTATATTTCTTCATATATATATATATATATATATATATATATATATATATATATATTGTGGATTGTACTGATTATGAGTCGGTCTTGTCTGAATATACTTATTTTAGAAATAACAACTGTGAAAAGCTGAAATTTTAACATACTAAAATTTGAATCATTTGCAAAGGATAGAAAAAGAATTATAACAATTATTTATTTATTTTCATAATAGGATCGTCCAAAAGTAAGAGACAAAATTGAGAAATAATTGTTAATTGTTAATTATTTCTACACTTATTAAAAATAGAAAAGAAAACGTTTATATACAAGAAATATATAAGAAAAACTTAATAAAAGTATTTTTTACTCTTCTTTAACAACACACACACATTTGTGTGGGTTTGTGTGCACATGTTAATATTTTTCTATATTCAAAATTTCGTTACTTATTTTGCAGATCTAGTAGATAAACAGCCATGCCACAAAAATTGATACTTTTAAGTTAGACATGGAGAAGAAAAATGAGAGTAACTCATTTTTATTAGAAATCAAGGTAGTTTCAGTTCCTTGCGTTCAGACACAAATCCACTTAATAAAGTTTAGCAATGTTGGTAATTTGTCATAATCAAGATTAAAAGAGTAAATCGATTTCTCATAGTTGTGGAAAAATTTAAAAAAATGCAATCTATTTACATTTTTTTAACTCAAGTTTTTTTAATTTAAAGATGTGCATGAATTGATTTTGAAATGTTTGTAAAAATGGATATGCAACTGATATACAGAAAATTCATATATTTTAGTAAATGTCATACAGGAGAAAATATAATAAAAATGTATTTAGAAAAGCTGGCAGTTGTTGATGTGACTTTTCATCTCTAGCTGCTTTACAGGTAAAGAGAGTTATTTGGTGTAGATTTGTGTGGAAGTGCTGGAATTTTTTGTTGAAGATTCTATATCATTATTTGGGTTCTGCTATGTCTCCAAATTCTAAATCTTATTTTAGATTTTATTTAGGGTGGCTTTTATCTGGAGAGCACCTTTTTTGAGTGTGTTTATTTTACATTCCTTTGAAATATTTATATGCTAGTTACTTTAATCATTAAAATTTAAATATTACTATACTATTTCCAAATTCTAGAATGATTTCTATATAATTTCTAATGAAAACATGATATTTTTCAAAGTTCTTTGTCTTCTTAAAGATGTTTCATGAAAGAGGATTGGATGGAACATATACAAATCTACTTACAAAAATCCAGAACATCAGTTAGAGATCCCATGCAATGCTTAACACAATTTACAGGGAAATGAGAACCAATCTCTCTTAAGCTAAGCAAAAATGATTACAGTTTGCTGGCTACTGCCACTGAGAGGACAGGGAAATCATCTCATCCTTACTCTTATGGTATCCTTCTGGAAGTGTCTTCTCACAAAAAATGATTTTTCCAGACATCATAGCTTAGGTCTCAGGGTTGGACATTTTGTATCTGAGGACAGCAATGCAGGACCGAACAGTGTGGAAAGGGATTCTCAATGGGGTTCCAACCAATCATAGAGAGGTTGAAGGATGATGATGATAATAAAAGATGTTTTCTTTGGATTATATGACATTTTCTGATCGTTTATATCAGATTTGATTGTTTGATTTATATTTTATGGTTTATCAACCCTTTGTGAATTTTTTGAAGCCAAAACATATTTTGGACTTGCAGAATAATTATTTTTGGTGGGCAAGGGAGTATTGCATTTACAATTACTTTTCTTTTTGAATAACAATGCTTTTTCAGATGCATGTCCTACTATTTAACCCATAGCTGGTGGAAGAGATAGATTCATCTATTTCCAAAAGGTCTTTGTGCAGAAGTGAATGTACCCAACCTGACTGGAATTGGAACTCAGCTCACCAATTTCTCATTCTGAGAATATCCATTACACCACCTGCACATCCACACATTTATATCAGAATTACTGGAATTAGTAATACTCAATTCATTATCATATTTATCTGTACGTCAACTATGATCATTTGAATTATCTACATGACATTTTCATGAATAGGCATCTCAACTTCAATCTCTTGAACGTGGTTTCCGTTTACATTTTCTACAAATATTTTCATGGCAATTTTACTCCTTGGTGCCCTGACTGCATGATTTTGAGCGCACTACTAGATTGGCAATTAAGTCTCATTGTTTTATTGTTGAATTAGGTAGATGTAAGCATAAGTTCTAATTGAATAGTTTCTTTTCTCACACTTCTCACCTGTGGAACTCCCTTCTGATTCCTTGCTCCCATGTCACCTAAAATCTTCAAAAATTTAAATGAAACATCAATCGCAATCTTCTGTCTTCCTAAATCTTATTCTTTCTCCTCACTTCTCCCCACTAAAGTCTTCTCATTTAACCCTAACCCTGTAACCCCCCTTGCATCCTATTGGTATCATTGCCTTTTTTAGGGTGAAGATTAAAAAAAAAACGTGATTTAACATTTGGGTATTTTCTTATAAATTCACTTACAAATGGGGAAACATTAATGTTAACACTTAAATTCATCAAAGCAGCATTTCAATTCATCTCTATAGCTGAAAAGGTTAGTTAGTTTTTCAGAATTTAATTTCCTTCTTTCTTTTTATGTGCCATGTCCTTTCAAGACGTAGGCAATCATGGCTCTCCACCTCCCTCTATCCCTTGCAGCTCTCAACAAGTTCCTTCCCTCTGATACCTCCCACAGACCATGTTCTGTCATCCACTTGCCCACCAGGTATGTCATGTGTTGTTTTCCCTTGTCTCTCTTTCCCTCTATTCGACCCATGAATATCAGATTCTCCAGGCCTTCCCTTCTCATTACGTGTCCCAGAAACTTCAGCTACCTCTTCCTGATATTAAAGATAAGTCTCCACCTTGTTTGTAACTTCTCTAAGACCTCATCATTGCTCACTCACTCGGTCCATGATATCCTTAGCATCCTTCTTTAGAATCACATCTCTGTTGCTTATAAAACCAAATAAACTTTAATCAAACAGCTCTAATATACACCAATGCAATTTAGATTCTACAATAAGATTTTGTATGTTAATCATATTGATTTACTTTTGTACATTCTTTAAATTTGTATTACTTCAAATGTTATTTTTAGCGGATACCCATATTTGAATAAACACTCCGTTTAATTGAACGGCATTTATTTTGTCTGCTGGTCTGCATACTCGAGAAAAACTTTAAAAAAATGTGCTCTCCCTATTCTGTAGAATAAAATCTTCATATTTAAAATGTATGATTTGAAATTTTCTAACTAAAAGAAATAGTTTATAGATATCTTGGAAAGGAGAATTCGTAGGAAATGTGATGAAGATAGTTCATACAAAAACAGAAATGTAACTCATGGAACTAGTAATGTCATTAATACAAACTAGAATTCTTGTATCATGCTGACTTGGTGTAGATTCAGGGTGGCGTTTCTGGGTAGGCTGACTATTTTTATAACACTTGGCAGGTTTGTAAATGTTTGTTTTTAATTTATTTCAACTGTGACTGATTAAAAAATATTTTTCATATCACGTTACCTGCACACTACTATGTCCATACCAATTACCATTTTTAGAAGCTTCCCCTTGAGCCTGTTGAATAAATATAAATTTCTTGATTTTACTTCAAATGAACTGTTGTCTAAAAATATTGAACACTTTGCATGTCAACACATTTTCTTTCTGTAGTATTATCTTCAATAATTTTATTTTTCATCCCATAAAATATCATTAGAAACAAAGAAAAATAGTACTGAAATGTTATGCAATATCAATCCCCCTATATGGTAGTGAATGATGGACAATCTCCTCACAGATGAAGAAGAGAAGCAATAGAAATGTGGTTCTACATAAGGATGTTGAGAATACCATGGATTGAAAATGAGAGCAATGATGAAATTTTAGAGAAAATGAAGATAAAAAGGTACTTATACTTAATTAGCAGAATGGCCTGGTGTTGCCCATGCTTGATTCAAAAATCGTACGACTATCACTTGACTTAAAATATTTTTGCCCTTCTTTGCCTTTAAAGGAGTGCCCTTTGCTGTGCTGATGTTGCTACATGTCTTACTTCTTGCCTATCTCACACTGCAAATTTTTTCTAAGCTCTATACTAAACATTAAATCTGTTACAAAAAAAGAACTAAACAAAATGAACACAAAACGATCAGCTTTAAAAAAGGACTCATAACTGGAAAAACCGAATGAAAAAAGAATGTTAACAACAAATACTTTTTCACACCGAACCCAGTTCTGCAGAATCAGAATCAACGTTGAGTTTAAGCAAGCGACTGAGCAAATTGGAGTAAAGTGCCATGCAGATTTAAATTTTTCCCACTGGTGATGAATGCAGCTATTGATTTTTTTTGCATGCTAGCATGCTAGTTAACATTCGTGTTAGTCAGCTGTTGATTCTCACGATGGCCAATAGAATCTTCCTGTCCATTCGTGGCAGCCAGCTATAGGCTCTCACTCTGGCCAGTAGAAAATGGTTGCAAACTACATGAAAACTGTGGTAGAAGCATGAAAAAATTGATTATTTCCACTATCGATGGGAGTTGGGAAATGCAAAGTTGGTCTTGGACTTCCCACTAACTTGCAGCATGTGCATGTAAATTTTGGTGCAAATCCGTCGAAAATTGCGGCCGTGCATTTGTTACACACACACACACACACACACATCCTGCCTTTTATAGATAGAGATATCAGAAAGAGGCAGTTGAGATTTTTAGGGTACATGATGAGGAAAGATGTCTTGGAGAATTTTATAATCAGAGGACATGTTGAAGTCAAGAGGTTATAGAGGGAAACAGTCCATAATCTACCTAACAAGCTCATGTAAAGGGTTAGCAGAGCAGGGGTTAGGAGAGATAGCAAAGTGACAAAATTTACTAAGAACTACAAAGTACAGGAGGATGTGGAGAGCCATGAGAGTCAATGTTTTGAAGGGACATGACACATGGAAGAAGAAGATGATGATGGTTAAGCCAAATTTGTTTGAAAAAAAAATCTGGATTAAAAATAATTAATGACATCAGTGATCATGAAAGTTCTTTAGAAAGTCCTTTTTAAACAAGGAATTTTAATCTTCAGAATCATTGGTTTTGGGTGAATTAATTTCTCACCATGGTGAGTGAAATGAATAAGAGTTGGGTCATAAACTATTCCAGTTACTATAGAATTGAAGATATAGAAATAATGCATCAGTGTCAATTAACAAAAAAAAAAAAAAACACATCGTTAGCAACTCCTGGTTCAACGAATTTTTAAGAATAGTGGAATTGTTGGAGCTAATGCAGTTCATCAAATTAGTTTTCCGCATCAATGGGAAGAGACGGGTGGCAGTTAGGAATGGATAAACCTTTAGAAGTTACTTTTATACAGAAGAGAGTTATGACTTCTTGCTAATTAGGATGAAAACTTTCAAATCATACTGTTGGTCATGGGTTGTAGCAAGAGGTGTTACTACTCGTTACATCTGAGGTGTGAAACTTTCCAGGTAAATGAATTGAAAATTTTTAAAAGAAATGAATTTGACATGCAGAGATTTTACATCTATATCCATAAAGAGAATAATATAGCTTACAAAAAAATTACAGTCTCAACTGTTAGAAAATATGTGTGTGTGTATAAATGTGCCATGTGGTTGGGTTGAAATTTAGCAATTGGCTTCCTGAGGAAATAAATTTTCCCAGAGGGGGACGAAATGATATCTACCTACTGTATTCTAAAGTGAAAAGAGAAAGAGAGGGTTATATCCTTTTTATAGTCCTGGACAGCATCACGTAGTGGTGTCCTGGCAGACCCTTTACTTTTCAGATTATCTACACCAATATTTACAGGTTCTTGCCTTGTCAGCTTAAATAATATATGTTCTGTATATTTTAAGTCTTTCTACTTTGCAATGTGACCTGGTTGGTAATGTATTTTTACTGTAACGATTTATTTCCTTTCTGATGTGGATACTGTGTGTCTTTTTATCATATTTTTATGAACATGACCATCACACTCATAAAATATAGTAATAGTATTCATTGTTTTACAGTGAAGAAAAAACACTAACTCTTCTGGAAGTTTGCCTAATCAAGTAGGAATCATGTCTTTTAGTGAAGTAATGATAGATGTTGGCTATACCCATACTTATACCCACACAATAAATGACCAATCACAGGAGACATCACAACTAATTAGCAACCAACCAGAGAGCTTTAGAAAAAAAATGGAAATAACACTAGCACCAGACTCTTAGAAGAAAAAGAAACCAGTTTGATTTTGGCAGACCTAATAGATAACACATCAAGTGTTCATTCAGATAGAATAATTAACCAATTAAATGTTCCAATTTAGTTTTCAAAATCCCTTAGCCTGAAAACTAGCAGTTAATTCAAAAACAAATAAATCTGTGTCACTAACAGATCATAGTATTACTTTACTCATTTCACTCGCATCAAAAGAATTGACTTGATACCACAGCACCTTCAAAGAAATCTGGTTGATTGTTACTCACAAAATCAGCAGAGGTAGACACAGAGAAACCTGTAACTAATTTACTTCCTTTCTTTTTTAATGTATTGACATGAATAAAACTTGTCATTCTCATCAGCAAATACTCTTTTACGTACAAACATACTTACGAAACACTTTGACCTAAAACTGGGAACTCTAAACAATATCTTTCAAGAACATTTTTGTAAATAGATATTTGTATACATTTTTCTTGATTGCTTGATCTGTATTCTACAGCTTACCAACTCTTTGCATGTTACTTAAAGCCAGAAAATAATATTTTTTTTGTTCGTTTGTTTGTTTAACTAATGACTAAAAATAAGAACTATCCCTAGATATGGGAAGTTGAATGAGAACAATCAACCCCCTTAAATTAAGTAAAGGGTTCAGTCTGGAATTTCCTGTAGGTAACAAGGATCAACATAATCCTGATGAAGGCCGGTGGGCACAACAGCTGAAACATTGTGAGAATAACAACAAAGATGAGGACAATAGTATGAATGTAAATAGCATAAATAATGATAGCACCCACCCAAGAAATTCAGACAGAAAATATTTTGCTGCTGAAGTGCCAATATATCTGAGTTGAAATTGTGCCACTATTATAGAAAAAACAGACATTCACTGTTTTCCCTATATATTTCAGTTCTTTAATTGTAAAAGGTTGCACTAGTGTATCAACTGATGTATATTCATCATCCTTTATTAAATAATTATTTAAAAACACAAGAAAATTCAACAATTATACTGTTGTTGTTATTCCAAAAGCTAAAGAGGTGTCTCTGAGTATAAGAGGTGTGTCCATGTATAAGACTTGTTTTTTTATTATTTTGTTTATTTTTATGTCTGTTGCAAAATTGAATTTAAACTTCTTTTCACATGGTCGCCATTTTATAGAGGCATCGGTAATTTGTCATAGTCACAATTATTAAATAAATTTCCAATGGTTGAAATTTACAACTGCCAATTATTTACAAATATTTTTTTTATGTAAAGAGGTGTGTAAGTTGATTTTCTGAGGATGTTTCTTTTCATTCTAAACAGATTTATTATTTGAAATGTTTGTAGAAATGGATCTGTGTCTGATATAGAGAAAGTTCATGCATTCATTAAAGGTCATTACTCACAGTATACAGAGAAAAAGAAAGTACAAAGTGTACTTTAATAATGAATGCAAGTGATTTTTTGTTTAATTATATGTAAGGGATAAGCATTTTTTAAAAAAAATTGTCTATTGAGTGTCAGTTAACTTGATAATACTTTATGATCAATTACTTGTCTAATATTAATAGTCATTGTAATGACAAAAGTACAGAGATGTAGGCTTTGAGAAAGCTTTATTCAACTGAAAATACAAGGTTTGCGTGTAGTGTCCTTTTATAGTCACGGTAAACTGAAATAGCTCTCTCAAAGAGGAGAGTAACAAAACAAGGGGAGACCACTCTTGATTATTCATAATATCATAATATCATAATCTCATGTTGATCAGTAGGCATATGAATTGCACTAAGCTTTGATAGATGGTGAGTTAACCTACAAGAGTGTGTGAAGGCTGTGTGAATAATTTAAGAACTTAATGTTTGATTATTAGTGTTGGGTATGCAATTTTCCAAATGGCACAAGAATTCATTATTCTTACTTAAGAGTGAATTTTTATTTTTTTGAGGTTTTGTGTTATTATTAATGATTAGGTATTAAAATGTTTTATAATAAAAAACAATAATAAATCTTAGAGATTTGGTTTCAAACCATGTAGGAATGACTGCCAAATATTTTACCCCTCCCTTTTTATAGGCAGAAGTGCACAAATGCATGCTGGGATTTTTTTTTTCCCAGCCAATAAAATAGGTTTAATCTGATGCAGTCCTGGTCTGTCTTTTCTTGAAATCAGAACACTATGTTTGCTTGTCTGAACTTGCTTTTGTGTGTCAGCACCAATTCTTTGTTTTGTGAACTTTTTATATTACTGCTGCTTTGACTTATTACTGTTAATTTGCCTTGCATATATTGTTTGCTTGCTTTATATTATTTTTTGCCCTATTCTTTTTCTTGTTATTGCTTATTGTAGACTTTGTCAATTCTGTTTGTTGGACAGTTCTGTTACTTATTTTGCATTTGACCAATGGCTACTCACTCCACACTTTTATTACAATCATTAAGTGATATGTACTGGTGGCCTATTATTATTGTTACCATTTTATCTGTTTTATAGACAAGATACATCTGTTTGCACCAGAATAAATTAATGATTATTTATATCATCTGTTTATATTTATGAGATAAGGTATTGTAACTATTTACACTATTTACATTGTGCAGACTATTCTCATCTTTATTGCCATATTCATGATGTTTTGCCTGTTGTACACTCCAACCTTCTTCTTATGTTGAAATTTTGAAATGAATCCTTTATTTAGCCAATGGGGGGTAGATTTTTCTACTTCAACATGCCATGCCTTTTTTTGGATATCGCAGTTTTCCAGTTAATTCCCTTTAGTAACTCTTCAAGTTCCATTCCCTCTGCTGTGGCCAGGTATTGAACTCACAGCTCTTTGGGTCTAGACACTTTTTGAATTACTCAACACTTTTATCCACTGGGCCATTAAAAGGATTGAAGGCTGTTTTTCAATCCAGCTAACTTTCTTGGAATTTTAAAATGAACCCTTTATTTAATCTATAGGAGTAGATTGTTCTACTTCCACATGCCATGCCTTTTTTAATATTTCAGTTTTCCAGTTAATTCCATTTAGTAACTCTTCATGTTTTGTTCTCTCTGCTGGGCCATTAAGAGGACTGAAGGCTGTTTTTCAATCCAGCTAATGTTCTTGGAATTTCAAAATCAACCCTTTATTTAATCTATGGGACTAGATTGTTCTCATTCCACTGTCCACGTCTAAGGATATTTTGCCTTGTTCTTTTTAGTGTTTTATACTTTATATCAGGATTTTTGTTTGTATTATTTTTCTAACATTCTTTAATGCTAACTGCATCTTTTCATCAAAAACATATTACTCAATTCTTTAATTTATTTTAATTAAAAAATATTACATTTTAATTAAGAAAATTTAAATTTTTCTAATAAATATGCCTAGATGAAATTAATCAAATCTTTTCTTGATTAATGTTCTTGATAATGATGAGTGATGGCCAAATGTATTTGAACATCATGAGCTTTGGACAATTTCTGTCTAAGTTTGACTTGGATATGCAAAACTTATACACAAACATGAAAAATGTAATAAAATATTTCATATCATCCATAAAAGAATATACCTCTACTACATATTATAGAAAGTTAATTTTCTACTAAAGCAAATATGATAGGATTTGTTATTTTTAGCCAAAATGGATATTATTAGGTATAATTTATGGCCAAACACTACATTGTTGAAAACATTTTGCCAAAGATATGAATATGATCTCATTCATACAAGAGTGCACTTCTATAAAAAGAGAATGTAGTTTATTTCATTCTTTGTAGCAAGCATCTTATTAAACAATTATTATTTTCTGCTAGCAAGAAGTGGAAAGACTATATTCAGCCCATTGCTTGGTCAGCTGCTAAGAAAGTTGGTTCACTTTGCCGTGCAAGACAATTTTTCTCTTCAGAGTCTATCTTACATATTTATAAGTTTACCATTTGTCTTTGCTTTGAATATGGCTTCCACGTATGGTCCAGTGATTCTGCTATATATTCAGAGATTCTTGATAAAATCCAAAGAAGAATCAGCAATATATTGGTCTTCATCTCAATTTCAGTCAGTTTCCAACTGCCATAATGCAGATTTCACTATGAATTTTCTATAAATACTTTTATCGTAATTGTTCAGATAAACTTTTCACTATGGTTCTTAGACTTTACGAATTTGTGTACAATATTAGATTGGCAACAATGTCTCACCAATTTACAGTTGAATTGGCTAGATGTAACTGTAAGTTCTATGCTAACAGTTTCTTCGATTGCACTTCTTGCTTGTGGGATATCTCTTCTGGCTCTATGCTTTCCATCTAACTTTGATCTTCAAAAATTCAAATGCAAAGTCATTTGCTGTCTACTGTCTTCCTGATTACTCCTCTTTTATCATTTGTATTTTTTCTTATTCTTTCACACTCAGTAACTCCTTGCATCTTATTGGCTTCACTCCCTTTCTTGGGGGTGAAATGATTTAAGTAAATAGAGGATTTAAATACAGACACCTTTCTTATTGACTTATAATTTTCAATGTATGAATATTTACTTCAGTAATGGCTCGATATGGGAAAGAAATTTCTTTTGGACTAAAGAGCATGTTCTCTTTGCAAATAGAAAAATTATTAAAAAAAAAATAAGATTGAAGTTGATCAAAAGCAATGTTGCCAAAACTGTAAATTTACAAGAAAAGTGCAAATGTAAGATTTCTACAGAAACGATCAGGTCCACCAAATTAACACCAAAGTTCTGTCAGGAGATACAAATACAAGGCCTGATAGCCACTCAAGGTAGAGAGTTGCTGAATATGGGTATAATAGGAGGAGTCAAGCATAATTTATGAGGATATGTAGGAAAGATAATACTAGATTTAAAGAGGTTAAGATTATAGTGATCAGGGAAATATCCTCCTAGGAAACTATTCTACAAATGGAGCTTCCCTTCTTACTAATAGAAAATGAAGGTGTTGTGGGATTTTAGTATGTAGTCTGGGTAGAAATTATGCTGTGGGTATCACCTCTTTGTGATGAATATAGATATTTTAAATTAAAATATTATTAAATATTTATGGGCTCCTGGAATATTTATCCCACAAACAATATTGGCAGAATCAATGTGAGTCCAGGTAAAAATGAGTACCACAAAACAATAAATATAACACAAATGACAATGCTTATATTAACAAAAGGAATTACATATATAGACAATTGTAAAGAAAGGAAAAAAACATTAAAATAAGTTATAAGAGTGTGCTTGTTTGTGTGTGTGTGTGCTTGTGTAACAAGCATGTGTGACAGAAACGTGTGTGCATGTGTGTGTTCAAGAGAGTTCAAAAGTCAACAGAGGACCAAGGAAGTGAATGTGCCCCATCGGCAATGTTTTTTATCAATGTCAACTACATCTGGAAGCAAGAGTTAAAAGGAGAAAGAAAGAGAGAAAATATGTTCACTTTTTATAGGCTTAAAGAGTGCCCCCTAGCAGACACTTTGACAAAATCAAGAGGGATAACCCACAAAGGGAATGGGATGATTTATCCCAGTGTACATGTTGTGGCAGTTCTTAGATGTGAAGGTCTGAACTGGTGGAAATAAAAAAATGTAGCTAGTCAGAACATTTGCTATGGAAATGGCAATTCTATAATAATGACATTACTGCCAATAGATTTACAGCCAAAGGCATGATCTACAAACTAGAAACATCAGAATCATGCAGGTACAGAAATTAAACTATCTGGGTAATGCATTAAAAGACAATTGAAAATATGAAACATAAATCTGAAGGTGCATCAAAATAGTGAAAGATGCCTTACACAAATTAAACAAGTATTACGAGATAGGAAAATTTTCTCGGGGTGAAAAAAAGAATAAGCAGAACTGAACTCCTATTATATATATCTTCCTCTATGGTAGTGAATTCTTACAGAACATTTGAATTGACAGAGATGTCATTCTACAGACAGATGCAAAGAATAACATGGACAGAAAATGTCAGTAATGAGGACATTTTAAGTATCTAAAATAAAGGGCATTTATCTTTAAAATAATAGAGAAACAGGAAATTTATAGAACACATAGTGAGGAAAGAGGGTGTGTTGAATTTAACACTCACAAGATCTATTGAAGTCAAAAGGTAAAGAGGGAATCAGTGAGCCACCTACCTAATTAGTGTGTGAATGAATGACAGAGTGGGGACAAAGATAAGAAGTTAAATGTTGCTTAGAGCTATGAGGGACAGGAAGTTGTGAAGAGCCATAATCAGTCACATCCTAAATGGACATGAATTCTACTTGATTATAATTTTCCAAAGAAAAGTGATATTTTACCTGTTTTTAAGTCAAAGTTATCTCTCTGAGTTTAGACATGTTTTTCTCTGCTGGCCCCTATCAAGGTTGGCAATAGATGTAGTAGCTTTAAACAGTTATTATTATTGTCTGAGTAGTTGTTGGAGGAAAACAGATTGCCCAAGTTTACAGTTGAGCTAGCTAGATGTAGCTGTAAGTTCTATGCTAACAGTTTCTTCTATCACACTTCTTACTTGTGGAACTTCCTTCCAGCTACATGCTTTCCAGCCAACTTTAATTTGCAAAACTTTAAATGCAAAGTCAATTGCTACCTACTGTTTTTTTTTTTTTAAGCATTTCACCCCAAGCAAGGCAGGAAGCCACTAGGACGCAAGGGGTTACAGAAAATTTGGAGCAAGATCAGATAGGAGCGATAGAGGAAAGGATGAGTAGAAGGGTAGTGGATAGATCAAGGCAACTGGAGATGTCGATTGACATTAAATTTGAATATCTGGAGATTATAGCTCTCAGGGAAACTGGAATAGGGAAGGGAGTTCCACAGGCAAGAGGTGCGAGACATGAAGCTATTAGAGTAGAAGAGATGGCTACATTTAGGAGTTTCGATAGTGAAGGGGTGAGAGCGGGATGCCAGCCTTGTAGGGCGCTTGAACTCATGAAGTCTGGGAACCAGCGAATGCAGCTCCTCGGAGCAATTACGATGAAAGTATTGTCTTCCTGATTACTCTTTTCTCTCTCTCTCCTTGCTCATTAATGTTTCTGTTCCTAATTCTTCCACACCCTGTAACCCCTTGCATCTGAGTGGCTTTACTGCCTTGCATGGGATGATACCGATTAAAAAAAAAAGTAAATAAAGTATTTTGGAATGGGGTCTCTACATTCTAAGATAAAACATTTTCACTTACAATTGAGCTAATTTTTCAAGTATTATTACAATTAGTGACAAGTAAAATAAAAAGAAGAAAAATAGAAAGAAAAGTGGCAAATGTGAGAAGGAAAGAGTGAAAATATGGTTGAAAAAAGAGAGAGAAAAAAAGAAAGTCTGTGAAAGAAAGAAAGAAGTAAAAAATGATGAAGAAAGAAGAGAGTAAGAGGGAAAAATCTGGAAAAGGAAGAGAGAAAGCAAAAAAGAGAGGGAAAAAAAGAAATAAGAGGTAAAAATGCTAAAGAAAGAAAGAAAGAAAGAAAGAAAAAGATTAGAAACAGAAAAGCAAGAGAATTAGCATATATATATATATATATATATATATATATATATATATATAAAAAAGCTATTTTTCTTTTTCCTTTCATATCTATGAACTAATTTGGCAGTTGATTCTTTATATAACTTATTAACAGAGGTTTGGGAGAAAAGTGATGCCCTTATAAGTGTTTGTCAGCATTCTTTTTCCGACTTGAAAAAAGTAAAATAAAAAGGGAGATAACTGCTTTTGGTGTATTGCTTTTATTTTTGTCTCCCCATTGACCCATTCTTACCATAATCTTTTCTTTCTTTTTATTTTTGTCAGATTATTATTACTTCTTTTATTATTACTGTTGTTCACTATGTTGGCATAATGCCAAAATTTGACGAAATGGTCCTGTCACTGGACCACACAAAATTGGCACAAGAACTCCTTGTTTGTTGAAGCCAAATCAAATTGAGATGATCTTAGTTTTTACTCTTGTCTCTCTCTAATCAATAACCATTGTTTTTCTTATGGGGTTTCAGGAACTCCAGAAAAGTATGAAATATCCCAAACAAACAAAACGGCGAAGAACTGGAATCAACAATATTCAGAATGTTTTGGCTGACTGATACTTATATGGGTCATTTTTCCTGAAGTTCTGTTTTTACAATTTGCTGTAGATATTACTTTAGAGCTGTACTCTTGAATAAGTCTGGGTTGTGATTTGCCCAATCCAGCATGTCCTCAGTTGCTTCTGCTGCTCTGTCAGCACCTTGGGGACAAATTTTGACAACACTCTCTACATGCACAAATCCTCTGTTAAAATGTAATATGCTGATTGTGCATATTTCTAGTTAATGAGCAAATTCTTAGATTGTTACACAATGGACTTTCAAGACTATTTGCTAAACCTTCTCAATCAATTCCTCATTTCAGCATGTGGGTGGCCTGCTTGAGCGTGCCTTTGCTTTACTATGAAGTGTGACCATGTTTGAAGCAGTTGTACCATGCCTTGATCTGAACTTTGCTCATGTATCGCCAAAGGCCTGCTGAAGCTTCTGGATAGTGTTATAGACAAGCGTATGGTTGCAAGAAAGAAATACGACAACAGTAGAAATAGATTTACGTGGTTTATTTCAACAGGAACGTGAGGGTTTGGGACAGCTACCTTGTGGTAAAGTTCATAAGCCGGTTTTCGGATCTGGTCGATCTCTCATAGTAGTTCACACATGTTGACGGTGGTTGGTGCTCTCCTGCTGACAGCTGCTGAACGTGACCGGTCTCCTTTGTGGCCACCTGTTGACTGCCCGTTGAACTTCCGTGTGACCCCTTTTATAGCGATTTTTATGGCTTAACAGGCTCAAGAAATGAAGCGAGTATAATTAGGAGGGAAGCATTTTTATTGGACGAAAAATAGAGCACTTTAAATATTATTTTGTTTTTCGACCGGAACATGTGTGTCGGAAACATTTGTAAAGAAAGATAATGGTCATTTTGTGACGGGGCTTTGTCCCGTTCACATCCGGTTTTCACTCTTAAGTATTTGCCTGTAAATCAGCCGAGATATGTCTTATTTTATTTTATAACAATAGTTTGAGCTTGAGTATTACAAGCCTTTAGCAAAACTTGATGCAATATCTCTGCTCAGTGCATTTGGTCATCTTGTGCATAAACAAAAAATCTGACAAGTGTGCACTACATGTCTGTATTCTAGGTTTAACGGCTGAGAACTGACATGTCCTACCAGCACAAAAGATTTTGTGTATACATCACCTCCCACTCAAATGATTTTGGTCATGTGGCAATAGTTTGGAAAAAAATAAAGTAGGATTCTTTTTGAATGCACCTCATACATAGGCATATTAATGGCTTTACTTTTTGATTCCCCCTCATATAAAGGGTGTTACAATAACTTGGACTGATTTTAATGTTATTTTTCACACATAATTGTCATGTGTCAAAATGACACTTCTTTCTTTTAACTACCTTCACTCTTTGGCAGTGTTTATTGTTTAAAAAAGCGATGATTAGAATTGGAACAAAACCTAAACATAATGAAAGTGAATTTACACACTTTTCTGTTTTTGAGAATTTACAACAAATATATTAAACACTATTTATTTATTGAATTGTTTATTTACAAGAATTACTTTATATTTACAACATTCTAAAAACCAACACAATTAAAACTATTACAATAGAGTATTTATCATTTACCAATTTATAAAGAAATAAATGTAAAAACAATTTTTTATTCATAAATTTATAAACATTTACTAAATTATTAAAATATGTGAACCAATTATAAATAAATCCTTATTATTTATCATTTTATAAAGTTTAGCCAATATTTTGCCAATCTATTCCAATAAATAATAAATTAATGATATAAATAAACAATCTGATAAATAGTGTTATTTTTGTTTAAGTGAAGGTAGTTAAAAAAGCAGTGTTATGGAAAAAACTTTTCTTTTGACATTACATCATATTGTAAGCACATTTATCCATGTTTGCCATATTTCTAATAAAAACAGTTATGGCATATATTTTATAAATATAAATATGTATTGATTATTTTGCCAACATTAGTTTTACTACAAAAACATTGATTTTATGTCTTAAATTCTGCTAAATATATATATATATATATATATATATATATATATATATGTATGTATATATATATATATATATATATATATATATATATATATATATATGTATGTATATATATATATATATATATATATATATATATATATATATGCAAATAAAAAGTAATAATATTGATAAAAAGACTAATGACATTTATTGTATATTAGTAGGCCTTTCAACCAAATGGAAGTATGTCAAGAAAGATTTTAAAAATTAGAATTTAGCGAATCAATAAATCTATCCATCTATATATCTATCTCACTCTTTCTCTCTATCTGTCTGTCTCTCTCTCTTTCTTATATATATATATATATATATATATATATATATATATATATATATTATAATATGAAAAAAAAAAGAAAAATTTTCCTAAAGGATAATTTTTTCATGTTCTAATGAACGCTTAGCACATTGTCAACCATTTTGCATTTAAAAGCATAATGAAAAAATAAACTTTGTATAAATATTTGTACTAATGAACAACATATAGTTTTGTACTACTTGCAGAAGTACTTGGGAAAAGAAAATAAAAGAAATTTAAACAACTATAGCACATTTCTCTCATCTTTTAAAATTTAACATCAATACATGGAAGGATATTTGTGAGTATGAATGGATTTTATAAAAAATTAGCAAACACAATGTATGTAATTTATTCAATCAGACATGCCTAAAAAAGAATTTGCTGCCTAAATACACAAAATATATATATATATATATATATATATATATATATATATATATATATATATATATATATATATATATATATATATATATATATATATATATATATATATATACATAAATATAGATAACTATACTGTTTCGAAAAACCCTCGAATTTTTGATTTGCCAATAATCAAATCAATCTTGAGGGAAAAAAAGGTTTTAAAAAAAGAAAGAGCTACAAACATGAAAGTCTGTCGAGAAAAATCGTACAGATGCAGGCTTGAAGACCAAAGAAAAAACCCCAATACGAGTAAACAACTAACTAACAAAAGAGCTCAATACAACCGTAGAGCAGACCTAGATAAACCTAGTGAGCCAAACAAACCTAGCTAGGTTTCACCTAAACGGATCGTCAGGGAAATTTGGCTAAGGAGGCAAGGTGAAACGCATATATATAGGCGATAGCTAAAATACCATGTGACCAAAGAAAGAAAGAACCGCAACACAAACCACCTGAGTTTTAAATTTATTCAACAAAAAAAAAGGGGAGGGGGTATTAAAACAAACATTAAGGTGGAATGACAAAAAAAAAAAATGGGAAAGATCATCTAATTTAGTAGCCAAGATTTTTTATGCCTACATACGTTAAGAATTTCAGTTTTGGAGTTTAATAGCTGGTTAGGTTGATCATATAAAGCTATGGCTAATTTTTCCTCTGTACATAATTTACAAAATTTTTGGCCTGCTTTATATTTTGGGCATTTTTTTAGTATTTCCCATTTAAGGATGGGGTTTTTATTGTCTTCTTGTTTGGTTTTCCATACATAGGTGGATAGTGTTGTACTATGTTTAATTTTTTCATTTTTAAAACTACTCGTGTCCGTTTAGGTGAAACCTAGGTAGGTTTGCTTGGCTCACTAGTATATCTATATATATATATATATATATATATATATATATATATATATATATATATATATATATATATATTTATTTATGCAGCAAAAATAATAATATTGATAATAAGAATAATAATATTTATGATATATTAGTAGGCCTTTTGACCAAATGAAATCATGGCAAGAAAGATTTTAAAAATGGGAATTTTCAGAAATGCCTGTGTTCTTTTTCAATAAGATGAGAAATAAAAAATTTTTTGTGGCAATGGGACGGATTTTTTTTTGCTTCCGCATTTCTTATATTACTGAATAGTTTCAGTTGTTTGGGGCTGTAGAGGGTTTTTACAAAATCTGGAATGTGGAAATACTATCCATTGAGTATGATTAAATTTCTATTTAAACCTTGAATGTGTAAATCTTACTTATTATAAAACCCAGGTTGTGTGTGTGTGTGTGTGTGTGTGTGTGTCTGTACGTTTATATATTGGATTGGATTTCCTACATTTTTCAACCAATTTCAACAAAACTTCACAGGACTACGTAAAATTACCTTGTGGTGGTTCTGACAGCGCCAAAAATTGGAAAAACACAATTGTTTTTGCACAAAATCAATTTGAAAACATGATAAAACATGAATCTGTCACCAGAATGGAAGGAGGACAACTCATCTCGAGTTATACTTATTATAAAACCCAGGTTCTTTGTGTGTGTGTTCATTTATATATGGGATCGGATTTCCTACATTTTTCAACCGATTTTAACAAAACTTCACTTTTTTTTGGCAGATAGTGTTTCTTATTGTCTTGCACACTTTTTTCTTTATTTCTACATTCAGAATGCTTTAAAAATTCCATTTAGAAGACAACTGTTTATAATAAAATTCTATTTAATCAGTAGACTCATAACGATTGAAAACAATGTTTTTGTTTGAGTTTGGGTTTGACTAATTCAAAAAAAAAAAACAAAAAAAAAAATAATAATTAAGACATGCGTGTCCGTCAACCTTAAACAATAATCTTTGTCAATTTTATTTTTCAGTCTTTATGATGGTCGATACTTGATCTATCTCTTACTGTTACATCCCCGGGCAACGCCGGGCTCTACTGCTAGTTTATTTTAAAAATGTATTTTAACTTAGACTTCCTGTGTTCTTGGTGGCATTTAAATGAAGACGCTAAAAGGATGCATCTAACATTATCAAAGCTATGGTTCAGTTGTTTTAAATATATATATGTGAACACATTGTATAAGATAGCATAATTGTTTTCATCACAGAAAATGGAATTGGTATGTTTGTAGTTATTTAGCAGTAATACTTAAAGGAAAGCCATGAAGTACTTCCTGCAAGTCTGGTGTGGTTGGGTGTAGGGGTGGATTTGATCAATATTTTTATCTGTCAAGTTACGCTGAGTGTCTGATATCTTGGCAGACATTTCACACATCTCTTGAAATCATTCCACCAGAAAACTAAGGAACCTTATTTTCTATCAATTTTTTTATACTGATGATGGTATTTTACACATAAGTTGCCAGAATTTGTGGCTAGCATCCTATATATATGTGTGTGTATCTATCTATCTATCTATATATATATATATATATATATATATATATATATATATATATATATATATATATATATACATATATATATATACAAGGTCTGATCAAAAAGGATTGGGAATGGTGCTATAAAAAAAGAAAACTACAGCACATATCAATTCACCATTTAATCTCCTTTGAAGTAGTTCCCTTCTGAAGACACACCCTCTATCCAGCATCATTTCCATTGATGGAAGCATTCTTCTTGGAACTCCTTCTTCAGGATAGTGGGCAGGTATCTTGTCACATTCTCTTGGATTTCCCGAATGTCTTGAAAACTTATTCCTTTCAAGTGGAATTGAATTTTTGGAGAAGGGGAAAAAATCACAAGGGGCAAGATCTGGGGTATATTGTGGTTGTCAGATCTGGGGAATGTTTAACTTAGCCAAAAAGTGCTGCACAAGCCATGGTGAATCTGTGACAAGCAGCTTCACTTTGTGTACTTTAGATCTGTTACCAAAAGTCACAATACTTTTTGATCATACCTTGTATATGGTATCAAACAGTTATAACTGTTGGTTTGCTTGCATCATGCTTGAAGCATCAAATGGTAATAGATATTGGATGGCAAAAGTGACAAACTCCAGAAGTATATCACCAATTGAAAATATGGAAAATATTTTAAAGTTGCTTTTTAATACTTAATTTTTTTTTTAATATAAGGATGAACTGTAATGTAATGTAAGGAAGGTCCTGAAATGGTGCACATTCTCTCCTGATGACCCCAGTTTAAATATAAATTCAAGAGGAACACATCAAAATTCAGTGAAGTCATATGTCGTAGAGAAGCTCGGTGGAAGTGTCATTGGCATGAGGAGCATTACACATTCAGCTCGCTTCAGGTGAGTTTCAATTACTTTCCAGTAATTTCCTTCTTGTATAATTCACTGATTAAATAGACATAGATCAAATGGAGATATCAAGTTTTGTATTCATAAATAATTTTAATATAAAATATTCAGCTTCTGAGTAATAGCCAGAAGAGGATTCAGAACCCATTAACGTCACTTTCCCCACCCAAAGAGAATCACAGAAATAATCATTGTTTAGGTGGTGTAATGGGTGACAGATCAAAATGAGAAATCAGGGAACTCAGTTTGAATTCCAGTCGAGTTTATTACATTCACTTACATGCAAATATCTTTGGGAAAGGTATGAATCCATTTCTTTACCCACAGATATGAGTTAAATTGTAATCGTTACCACTCTCCCTGGTTGTCCAAGATTTTCAATGCAGCAGCAGATTGATGAAGATCGCTTTGATCTCAGACCTGTCTTATCCCATGTGGTGATTTAAGTTTGATCATAAAGAAGCCAAGATGAAATTGTCACAGGTATCTTCATGTTGGGCTGGTCCAAGCGGGGCAAAGACGTACAGGGAAAAAATAACACGCAAATAAATTGAACAAAAGTAAATACTGTTTTTATATCAGTCCTTTGTACAATAATTTGTTATATTAGAGCTCACATGCAATTAATTATCAGCCCAACCCACATCTAAATCGGAAGTGATATTATCGTTGTTGACATGGTATAGTTTAGTTTGCTACTTTGGTAAAGCTTGGCACAAGGCTGAAGTCGGCAGTTTTTGTTGGCAGATAATCATATGGGTATCTCTCCTGTCTCTAGTCTTGTCTCCATCTCTTCTGCCTCTCTTCTCTCTTCTACTGATTAATTCACTTTGCGCATTTGTATTTATGAACATTCATCCAAACTGGCATGGGGGATATGGTGAGGGAGGAGCATTTCAGTGAATCCCCTCTGGCTTATGTCATAACTTTAGGGAATTCCCTCTCTCCACCCTCTCTTTTATTATCCTCTCTCACTGAGACTCAACACAGAGGCCTACATTGTGCCTTGAGGAGGTAGTGCTGCCCTGGATCAAGAGAGTGACTGCTGGAAGACCCTATGTCTGGAAACAGAAATCTGCACCGTACCACACAAGCAGGATAACCCAATCATGGCCGTCAGACTACATTACCCTTTACATATGGCCACACCTAACTCTCCAGACTGTGACCCTCATGATTACTATGTGTGGGACGCAGTTGAGCGAGAAACCCACAAAACTCCTTGTAACACCAAAGATGAACTGAAGACAGGGATTAAGGCAGCATTTACTAACTTAAATAGGGAGACCATCCAGAAGAGTTGCAGGAGATTCCGAAGTCCTCTGGAGGCCTTTGTTGAAGCCATTGGCAATATTATTGAATAAATTTGCTCTTTAATATTTCAAGATATTTTTGTGTAATTTTGGTAAATATGTGACAATTCTAAAAATTTATCCTTGAATCGATAAAAGAAAAAAAAAATGAGGTGTTATTTTGATTTTTGTATAATTTAGATGACAATTTATCCATCGCACCCTGTATGTGTGTTTAGGCAGCATGTCTTCATTCAAACATGTTTCAGTGAATAATGTAGACATATTATGTCTATTTATTTTTATATCGATCCTTTCCACTTCTATAATCAGTTTCTTCATGTTAAGATAAAATTCATCAAGGAAGGAGGCATAATTTTTTCCTACCCCAATTTTTTTACGCCTGTGGATGATGTTGGAGAAGATCGAAAGTATTTGGGTAGGAAAAAACTATGGCACTTGATTTTCCAAGTACATGTCTCCACAAAAATATAAATTCTGCAATAACCACATATCACACTTTAAATGTTTTAAATTAAAAAATATGTATACATATGTTTATGCCATGTCACAGATCCAATAACTAATTAGGGTAATAGAGGAAACTGAATGTAGGCAATCATGGCTCTCCACAGATTCCATTTATTTATTATCTGTGGATAGCTATGGTAATGGTAATATTAGCAAGGAAACATTTGACATTTTTTGATTATGCAGCCTGTATTTTTTTTCAGTTGAAATTCATAAAATCTTTCTCTTACTGTTTTAAGAGAAAGATTTTATAAGTTTCTACTTGAAATAAAAGGGTTGAAAGGAAACCCCCATCAATACTGAAAAGAGTGATAACAGCCACTTTCCAGTATTGATGGAAGTTTCCTTCTGAACCTTTTATTTGAAATAGTGTAGAATGTTAACATCTTGATGACAACATTATTTTCTCTTTGAGTCTTATGTACAATCCATTTTAGTAGTTGCTGCTGTTGACAGTCCTCAAGTGATGTGTTTTTTGTTATTTGGACAGTTCTTTGTTTGTAAATCTGTATTGCCAGAGTACAATATTCAAAGAGGGATTATTTTTGCCAAGACATACAGGCTTCACTTCCCCAAAGTCTTTTTTCACCATTGATCTTAATGGAGCGGTTTTCTGTTTCCTTCTCTATTGTTTTGAATTTAGAGTTTTCCTTCTACACTGCATGCTACCTCAAAGCAAGAGTCCAGTCAACCTTGCTATTTAACCCAAAGATGGGGTAGAAGGGATGAATTCATATCTTTCCTAAATGTATTTGTGTGAAAGTGAATGTAGCAAACTCTACTGGGGTTTGAACTCATCTCTCTGATTTCTCTTTCTGAGTTTCTAGCCATAGGATGGAAAATGTGGCACTGAAATCCAAAGGCATATTGGGGTAGCTAAAGTTGCATTCCAAAAGCTAAGCAGAATACTAAGAAATAGAAAAACTTTGCTAGAAACAAGGAAAAGAGTACTAAACTGTTAAATGATATCTGTCCTTCTATATGGCAGCGAGTGCTGGACAATCTCAACAAAGATGAAAAAGAGACTTGAAGCAACAGAAATGTTGTTCTGCAGAAGGATGCCGAGGATACTGTGGACCAAACATGTGTACAACAACAAAGTTTTAGAGAAAATGCTAACAAAAAAGAAACTTATGCTTAACATCATTTGAGGTTTCTCGGGCACATAATGAGGAAAGAAGGCTTGCAAAATCTTATACACACAGGAAAAATTGATGGCAAATGGGACAGAGAAAAATGCATAAAATACTTAGTGAACTTGAGTAAATGGATGATGGAACAGGTTTGTGGAGAAATAACAGAAATACTAAATTCATTAAGAGCTGCAAGGCAGTTGTGGAGAACCATGATGGCTTACGTTTTGAAGGAATACAGCACATAAAGAAGAAAAACCATTGCACTAAAAATACATTCCATGTTTATGTATCAGTTTTCAGAACCATGGCAAATACTGTTTATTATTTGAGTTATTAAGTTTCTTCTCAACCTTGGAATTAATATTTAAGAGTAAAATGAGACTCACCTTGAACGTTCTCACAGGCAAACAAATTGTAAAGAAGCAACATATCTGAATGCACATTCTGCATTGGTCATGTGATTGTTTCGATCAGTTAGATGTAAATGCAAAAACTGAAAAGGAAAGAAGACAATTCTAAAAATTTATCCTTGAATCGATAAAAGAAAAAATAATTTTTATTGAATAACTGATAAATGTATTTGAATTTATTTATTGCTGACTGTATTTTTTTATTTTAAGAACAAGACTTAGTTAAGAAATGTTTTTATTTCACATCATACCTGTTTTAACCGATCAAAATTTGATGATGAAATGAATTTCTGTAAATCAATCTCTACTATGTTTTTTATAGATACTTTTTTCATGTTCTATAATTTATGACACTATTATAATTTTTTTAACAATTCTACACATGCAAAAAAGTATTTTTTTTTTTTTGTAAATCAGTTTCACCCCATGCAAGGCAGTAAAGCCACTAAGACACTAGGGTTTACTGAGTGTGGAAGAATTAGAAACAGAAACATTAATAAGGAGTGAGAAGAGAAAAGAGTGATCAGAGGTGCCATAGATATCAATTGACATTGCATTTAAATTTCTGCAGATTAAAGTTGGCTGGAAAGCATTGAAGGGAGTTTCACAAAACAAGAAATGCAAGAAAAGTAATGGTTAGCATAGAATTTATGACTACAGCAAGCCAGCTCAACTGTAAACTGATGAGATCTCAATGCCAGTCTACAACTGCACTTGAATTCAAATGTCTAGGTACCATAGCAAAGAGCTCATCTGAACAATTACCATGAAAGTATTTATAGAAAAAGCATAAAGAGGTGGGAAAGTGTTTGAAGACGAGACGCCAGATCAGGACTGAAAATATTGCTGATTATTCTTTGGATTTTATCAAGGAGCTCAAGGTAAATAGCAGGGGGGATGGACCATATGTGGCAAAAATATTCTAAGCATGGATGACTGGTGACTTATAGATATGTATGATGTATAAGATACACTTTAATAAAATTTGTTCTCTACAAGAAAATTCAGATAAGACACGTTTGCATTAATGCCCTTGGAAAAGATATGAATTCATTTCTTCTTTCCATTTGCTGGTTAAATAGCTGAGTAGCTTGGCTACTTTGGCCTAGGTTCATAGCCAATCTAGCAGAATAATTATTCTGAATTCAAAACTGTGAAGAAGGCAATGGAAACCACTCAACCTGGTGTCATGGTAATTAACAGATAATAAAAGAAAAGTGGCAAACATGGACCTTCGTGCCTGTAAAAAAAAATGGAATTTTAAAAGGACAGCTTTTTGCATACACCATGTTAACTACCTTCATTCTTTGGCAATATTGTTTTAAAAAGCAAAAATTGTAATAAAATCTAAACACGATAAAAGGAAATTTATACATTTTATTTTTGTTCTTGAGAATTTACAAAAAATATTAAACACCATTCATTAGCTGGTTTATTCACATGAATAATTTTATATTTACAACAAAATCTAATACAGTTGTATTAAAACTAATACAATATTTATCATTTTCCAGTTTATAATGAAATGAATATGAAAACAATTTTTTATTCATAAATTTATAAACATTTACAAAATTATTAAAATATGTGAACCACCAACTATAAGGAGCCGTGCCAGGAAGTTTTTCTCCCCGGAGTTGATCCTCCAGATCTACAAATCAACAATTCGCCCTTGCATGGAGTATTGCTGCCATATATGGTCTGGTGTCCCTTCTGTTTGCCTCAGGGTTCTTGATAGGCTCCAGAGGTGGATATGCAATGTAGTTGGCCCTGCTCTGGCGTCTCGTCTACAGTCACTTTCTCACAGATGCGCTGTTGCCTCCCTCTGTCTGTTCTACAAATACTTTCATGGAAATTGCTCCGAAGAGCTGCATTCGCTGGTTCCCAGATGTCATGAGTTCCAGCGCCTTACGAGGCTGGCATCCCGCTCTCACCCCTTCACTGTCAAAACTCCTAAATGTAGCCGTCTCTTCTACTCCAATAGCTTCATGTCTCGCACCTCTCACCTGTGGAACTCCCTTCCCTATTCCTGTTTCCCTGTGAGCTATAATCTCCAGCTATTCAAGTGTAATGTCAATTGACATCTCCAGTTGCCTTGATCTATCCACTACCCTCATCCTTCCTTCTATCATTCCTATCTGATCTTGCTCTAAATTTTCTGTAACCCCTTGCGTCCTAGTGGCTTCCCGCCTTGCTTGGGGTGAAATGCTAAAAAAAAAAAAAAAAAAAATCCTTATTATTTACCATTTTATAAAGTTTGAATCAATTGGCAATTAGCCAATGTTTTACCAACAACTCCAATAAACAATATAATAAATAAATAGCTAATCAACAAAAATTATTTTCGATAAAAATTATTCTTATTTTTTATGAGTGGGCTAGTCAATTTAGTAATACAAAGTCAATATATATTAGTTATAGTTTGCCATACCAATTTGCTAATTATTATATTTTTGGTGTTCATAATAAACTGTCAAGCAAATTTTAAACTAATTATTTATGAAAAGTAAAAAAGAAAAAGAAACCTGATGACTTCTTCAGGTAACAAGAACCTCAAGAACATGTCACATAAATTTCTCTAACAATGAATTATTGCAGGAAGATCCAACCAGATTTTATTAATAGAGTTATTCATGGCTTTACAGCCAATTTTAATTCATAATTATTACAAGTCAGGGTTGGGCTAGCAATGAAAAAAAGAATCCAAGTATTGACAGCTGTAGGCAAGGGCAAACTACGCAGTAGGTGTCAAGTGTGAATGGTATAAACCTTTCACCTAAGGTCAGCTTGGCAGACAACTATGAGCAATGTTTCAGAGCAAAATTTCTTACTGCCAAATATCTACGTATATAAATTTATGATATATCTATGATTGTATTTATGAAATTAGACGTATATATTTCCTCCTCTTCTGTTTCTTCTTCAGGATGTGGGCAGTCGTTGATCTTCACAACTTCCTATCATTTATAGCTCTTAGTAAGGTTTGTCTTTTCACCATCCCTCCCAGTCTCTGTCCTGACATCCATCATACTGAAACACCAGTTCCTGTACAATCATCAAAGTTAAGCAATGTCAAGCCTGGTCAGTACCTAGATGGGTAGCTGCATGGGAATACCATATGCTGTAAGATTAGATGTTCAGGCGGTATAAGGGATAATGGCTCAAAATTGTTAACTGGAGAGATGAGTTCCAATTTCTGCTGGGATCGTTATATTCCCTTGCACACAAATACCCCTGAGAAAATTATGAATTCACTATTTCTTTGCACAGCTATGGGTTAATTAGTAAAACTTGTATCACTAAATCATAACTATTTCCAAAAAATATAAGAAGAATTCTTAAAATTTAAAAATATTTTCTGACTTTAAATAACTTGCAAAGGGTTGATAAGTCATAGAAAATGAACCAAGCAATCAGTCAAGGACAAACGTTTACTCACTGTTTCTCTTTGCTTTCTTACCTTCAATAAGTCTTGTGAGGCTCAAATTCTCTAAGCACCCTTTTCTTATTATGCATCCTAGAAGTTTCAACTGATTTTTTCTGATTATAAGTATAACTGTTCTTTTTGTAGCCATTTACTTTAAAACTTCCTTGTTGCTTACATTCTCCATTAATAGTATTCTTAACATCCTTCTGTAGAAGCACAGCTATTACCTCAAGTATCTTCTCTGTCAGTGAAGAAACTGTTCAGCATTCACTGCTAGAAAGGAGGATTTATATTAACTAACAGTTCAGCACCTTGTTTCTAATGAAATTTTCCAGTTTCTCAATATTTTGCTTAGCTTTTGGAAGGCATCTTTTGCTATAACAATACACCTTTGGGTTTTGGTGTCACAAATTCCATCCTCTGTTAAATCAATTCCTAGATATTTAAATTTTTGTGCTTATTTGATTCTTTGAGTGTTCGGTATATTGTTTGCAACTTGCTGCCAACCATACATTCTGTCTTCTTACATCATTCCTTTCTTCACTCTTTCCTTTGCTACATTTCTTGGAGTTGCTGCAGTTTCCTTCCTATGCCTGCTATCAATATTGTGTCATCTGGTTACCATATGTAAAAAAAATATTAAAATCCTAATAGGACTTCTAGTTCTCTCAGGATTGCTTTGCTCCAAACGTTGAATAAGATTGGTGAGAAGACATGGTCTAGTCTTGCACCGTTTTCTATTTTTGTGTATTAACTGAATTCATTTTCTATTCATATACGGATGGCTAGTTTGGAATTTTATAAAGATCAATTTATATATCACATTATGTGTATATATGACATGATATATATATATATATATATATATATATATATATATATATATATATATATATATATATATATATATTATATATATGTGTGAATATATATATATACATATATATGAAAGCTTGAATCATTACCCAAGTTTCACGCTCTCACAATCTTCAGATGACTATGATGCCTAGAAAGGAATATGTCCTCACCTAGGACATAGTAGATGAACCCAGCCTGTTTGAATCTGGAGTCCTAAATATGGCTTCTACAGAAAGACAGAAGAATTTACATATTATATATGTCCCTTCCTTTTTACTTCTTACACTCTACTTTGCTGTGTAGATATATGTGATATAGTTTTCCCAGTGTGGGACATGTTTATATATGTATATATAGTTTTGTGTATACCTTAGTAGTATAAAATTCTCTCTGAGAACATAGCATCTTTGTCCTCCCTATTCTGTTCCATCCATGAATTATGGTGTTATTATATATAATATATAATGCCCATAATAATGTCCATAATGAGGGGAATACAGATGAAAGAATAAACCTTTTTAACAGAGCTTTCATCTGTTATATTGTTATAACTGATCTGTACATCAATATATTTGAAGTGTTTAGAGTTCATTAATTCTATATAAGTAAACCAATAAGAATAATTGATATTTCCCCCAACAAGAAGCCACCATTGTTAATAAAAATTTGTAATAATTAATGAAAACTTTAAAAATAATTTGGAGACATTTCAGGCAGTATAGAACTGGATTTTTCTTCAAAGGAATTATTTAAATCCTAAAATGCTTTGGATTTTCTATTGTAAACTGCATTTTTAATATAGTGCCAAACAAAAAAATCCAGAGTGTGATGTCAGTGGACCTTGCTACTCTAATTACTGACCCCATCCTCTCAAGTCATCGATTTGTTTATTTTGAATCTCCAAAAATCTCTGATGAGCCATAAGTAATGTATAATAGAACAGGGTGGTTTTTCACATTTTTTAGAAAATCAGTATTGCACTCCATATAAAAGCTGGAGTTTGATTTGATAAGTGCTGAAACCAAACATTAGAGTCATAGCTTATACCAATTTCTGAGCATTTAATTTTAAAAATCATCTGAAAAGGTGTAGAGAAATACCTAATTTCCGCAGGTTTTTTGCTTATAAACTGATTTCATAATTTTACTATTTCAAGAATAAATCCAAATAAATTTGATATATTTTGTATTAGATACATTGAACAGAAAATATATTCAAACAAGAATTTTAATTATGAATTGCCACAAGCAAAATATGCAGTTTTTCTACTATATTCGATAAGTAAAAACTGTGTAAAAAAATTGTAAGATTACAAAAAAAAAAACTCATTGAATAAAAAAATTTGTTGATAAGATTAAAAACAACAAAAAAGGCTACTCATTGCAAAATGTTTTAATTTGCATTGTTTATTGAAAATTACACTAAAACTACTGGATCATTTGTTAGATCATAATAATTAATAAAACAATTTAAAAGCCTCATTAAATTATAAATTTTAAAAGGTTGTGTAAGACTTTACTGACACTGAAATGAAATAATACTGAAACCTAAATTTAATCTTTTAAAGCACAAAAATTATAACAATTTGGAAAAAAAATGTTTTAAATTTCATATCGACTTTCATTGTTTATTGTTCAATAATAAAAAATTAAACAGGTCAAAACTTAGTCTAAATATACATACAGAATTTCCTGTACTTATTCCATTAGCTGATTGTATTATATTACAATAATTTTATTACAATTTTGGACAAATAAATCTACAAAAAGGTCCTTCTATTGATTTTATTTCATTATAATTTCCATTTGGAAAAAAAAAAAGAAATAAATGAGGTTTTTACTGAATTATTTCATGAATGCTAAACCACTCAAGATAAAGAATAGACTTTATTTCTGACAGAATATTTGAGTAATGAAGAAACTTTCTGTGCATTTACAATCAGAAACAAATGTTGATAAAATCTTAAAAATCTATATAAATTTATTTATAAAGCCTCATAAAATTATAAATTCCAAAGAAGAATTTATAATGTTATGAGTCCTGACCTGGTATATCAGCTCCAATAAGACTGGGCTATTTCACTGATCACTGAAATGAAATTCTCCATTTTGCTTAATTTTAAACCTAAAAAATTTAATCTTTTAAATTTGCTTCCTCAAAAAAATGGTCCAAAAACAATTTGAGAGTTTCAGAAAAAAATAGTTTTCACCTTTGAAATTTTCTGTGTTATTTGTCTTTATTCAGCAGCATGAGGAGTTTGGAATCAACTTTCAAATGAGAGCGATAGCATTTGTTAGGGTTATTATATATAAAATATATATTTTACCATAAAAATTTATACTTGATTTGTTTTATACATTTTTATAGTAAAATTACTAGCAACATATTTTTTATAAAAAAAAAAAAAAATTAGCAACAATAGATTTTTGTTGTGAAATTACCAACAATACATTTTATGATCTACAAACTATATATCTAAAAAACATAACTTTTACCTTTAAAGTATAAAATTATGTACAAAATATTTAGATTTTGGGATTGAATAACCCATAGAGGTGTTGATATGCCACTAAATAAAAACAACAAAAAACAACAATTTTTTTTCTTTTGTCAGGCCTAGTAAATTTTTATGTTTTTATAGAATGTTTTCCCCTTTTACTGCTGTTTTAAAAGTCAGCCTAACCCTCACTCAAACTAAATGTAAATAAACTAAAGGTTTACCAATTACTTTCCTCTTCCAAAGAAACAAATATAGAACTGAAAAGGACATTTGTATATATTTGGTGCTTAACTCACAGTTCAACGTTGATTAGGTAGTAATGAATTCAGATGCAAAATTTATTCAAGTGGCAAATTGTAGCCTTCATGATATGTTATGCTATTAAAGAAAAAAAGATATATAGAAGATTGAAATTAACTGACAAATATCTTTGGAATGTAAGCTTTCAGTTTTATTAGTGGGTGAATTTGGTTTATTTGCAATGTTAAAAAAAACCCTGATTAGAGAGTAACTGGTCATTGTAACCTTATAAAGATGGCAGCATGATCTTTTGTTCATTGAGACACCCTGGCCTTAATTGTTTTTTTTTTCTATTTACTAAAGTATTAAGAAACAGATTAAATTGAAAGTTTACAATACTTACATGCAGTATGCATGTGAGACCTGGGTCAATTACCACGGACACATGAAAAGGCTGGAGCGATTTTACCAACAGTGTCTTGGCTATATATTGGGTATCCAGTGGCAAATATATGCATGGTGTTGATATCTTTGAACACAGTCTACCAATATAGAATCTCTGGAATTTCAGTTCTACTTACAATGGTGTGGTCATGTGATCAAGATGAAGGATGATGGGATCCCTATGTAGTTTCGATAACGTGAAGTGGATAAAGGAAAAAAGACTGCTACACAAGCCAAAGTTATGATATAATCCAAAGAAGAATCTGCAATATTATTGGTTCTGGCTTGACATCTTGGCTTCAGTCAATTTCCTATGACCCTAACATAGCTTCCCTGTGCCTTTTCTATAAATATTTTCAGAGTAATTTTTTTGATGAACTTTCCTTTATTGCACCTAGATCTTATAAATTTAAGTGCAGTACTAAACTGGCAAGAAGGTCTTACCATTTTACAGTAGGAATAGATAGTTATAAACATAAGTTCTATGCTAAAAGTTTTTTCTCAAAGACTTCTTGCTTGTGGAACTCTCTTTCTGGCTTCTCACTTTCCTGCCAACTTTGATCTTCAAAAATTTAAATGAAATATCAATTGTTATCTTCTGCCTTCTTAATTCCTGTTCTTTTTTTGTTCTTAATTTTTTTCTCATATTCTCTAACACTCATTAACCCATTGCATTTTAGTGGCTTTATTGCCTTCCTTGAGGATGAAAAGATTAACAAAAAAAAAAAGATTGCTTCAAGAACATACTGCAGAATCCCAACATCATGCAAAATGACTGGACAAACGAAGCTTTAGATTGTTCATCCTGGAGGAAAACAGTGCATAATGGTAAGAAAGGTTTTGAACAGAATCCTGTCGAAGAACTCAAAAGAAATATTCATAACAATTTTGATGATAATTTCCCTGAGAATATTGCCACAGAGAATTTGATGTAATGTGTAATTAATATAGTCATGTTAGCTTAAGTAGGGCAAACCGAACAAAAAAATCATCAAAGATATGACACACAGAAAAAAGTCAATTATTACATGTCATAGAAATAAATTACTGCAAAAGATATCCAGCATTGAGACATCTGTGCAAGAGAATGTAAGGCCTTAGCAGCACCAAAAATCTACATTTGAACAGGATTGTGTTGAGCAAGAAAAACTCAAGAGAAATGTTCACAAGGGGCTTGATGTTAATTTCCCTGAGAATATTGGCACATAATTTTATTTAATGTGTCATGAATGTAAGGCCTTAGCAGGACCAAAAAAGGACCATCTGTGCTGTCTTTATTTGGGATGGATCAAGTGATAGCACTGCTCAAAATTGAGTTGCAGCCATAACATATATATATATATATATATATATATATATATATATATATATATATATATGATGATTGCAAGGTCGTGAAACCCAGGGTCACAAACTTACATCAATTCAACTAAATAATATATATAAAAATTACATATATATATATAAATTACGATGTCAGAATTCATTGAAAAATACATCCTTACCCCTACCAAAATGTAACTAATAGCTGATACAACAAAATACAGTGAAAATGAACTCGCAAACACCCCTTGTCTAGATGCATGGGTTTCTCTGTATCCTTGGAAACGTGAATTAAGATTTTTGCTGTGCTTTTAAAACCCAGTAATAAGTTACTCCAAAATTTGCTTGAGGATGAAATGGAACAAATGTCTTTAATTTAATTACAAAATTAAATTCGAAGCTTTTAGCTTCCATTTTTGAAACATGGTTAGAACTGTGTAGCAGAAAAACCATATTTCAAATCAATTAATTTATAATATTAATGCTCTGTAAATTTACATTGAGCACTATTTTGTAAAAATAAAAATACCTATAAGAACACCGGATTATATATCTTACTGTTCTTTCTTTTTATATATACATATATATATATATATATATATATATATATATATATATACCTAGTGAGCCAAACAAATCTACCTAAGTTTCACCTAAACGGATTGTCAGGGAAATTCGGCTAAGGAGGCAAGGTGAAACACATATATATATAGGTGATAGCTAAAATATACCATGTGACAAAAGAAAGAAAGAACCACAGCACAAACCAACTGAGAGCTTAAATTTATTCAACAAAAAAAAAACAAAAAAAAAAAAAGGGGAGGGGATATTAAAACAAACATTAAGGTAAAATGACAAAAAAAAAAACCAAAAAAAAACCGGGAAAGATCGTCTAATTTAGTAGCCAAGATTTTTTATGTCTACATACGTTAAGAATTTCAGTTTTGGAGTTTAATAGCTGGTTAGGTTGATCATATAAAGCTATGGCTAATTTCTCCTCTGTACATAATTTACAAAATTTTTGACCTGCTTTATATTTTGGGCATTTTCATGTTTGTAGCTCTTTCTTTTTTTGAAACCTTTTTTTCCCTCGAGATTGATTTGATTATTGGCAAATCAAAAATTCGAGGGTTTTTCAAAATAGTATAGTTATCTATATTTGTATATATATATATATATATATATATATATATATATATATATATATATATATATATATATACCCAAATAACTGATATCTGCCTACCCAGACAAATCTTCATCTCAGAGCTTGCTTCTAGCATGAGACTATGAGCCATCTCATGTCATTGATTCAAGGATCAACTGAAAAATACCTTGCTGAGGGCAGAAATTGATCTGGTCAATTGGGATATAGAAGTTGTAGAAAATTTAAAATGGAGAAGACCAGTTCACAAAGAAAACAACGTCCTTTGAAAACGCCAGAAAACAAATAGAAGAAACGACTTGAGCCCAAAGAAAAGTCAGAGCTCTCCCTCCCCTGAATCCTCATACCCTACCATATAGTGGCTGTGGACATTTCTTCAGATCCAACATAGGACTCAATTCACACATAAGGAAATGTCTATGAGCATCCCAATGTCTGGCACTGAATTCTTCCAACAATGATGATGATGATATATATATATATATGTGCGTGTGTGTGTGTGTGTGTATTTGTGTGTCTATACAATGGTAAAAGAGACTTTGAACAGAATCATGTTGCACATGAAAGACTCAAGAGAGATATTCATAAGGGTCATGATGTGAATTTCCCTGGAAATATTGCTATAGAATTTGATCTAATGTTTAATGAAAGTGTCATGTATGTCTAAGTAAGGCAGGTGTCAAAAAACCACGAAAGACATCGCACAGACAGAAATGTCATTCACTAAACATTATGTGGTGTATTATTTGCACTGAGTGTGAAAAAGAATGACAAAAAAATGTCATAGGAAACTTCATCAAAATACCAATATGACAACTAGTACAAGAGGCGACCAACATCCAGCAAGAGAATCTAAGACCCTAGCAGGACTAAAAAAAATAATCACATCTGCCCTGCCAAATGGACAAATCAAAAGAGATATTTGCAAGGATCTCAATTTTAATTACCATGAAAATATTGCTACAGAATTTGATCTAACATGTAAAAGATGTGGTCATGTCTGTTTAAGTAGGGCACGCCTCAAAAACCACCAAAGATACCACATACATTTGCTCATGTTTCAATCAGTTTTGTTATCAAATATCACACATTGTGATAACAGAAGATTCCCCTTTTCTTGGCAGAACTTCTATTATTTTCCATTTCATTATAGTTGTTTTTTCCCTAAAATTATTCTTAATATATAGAAATTTTATATATATCATTTCCCCACAGATAATAATATATACACATGTGAGGGTTGGATGGAAAGTTCATAGGTTGACCAAGATATATACATTTATATTTCCACATGTCCCTAGTACACTACTATCTGTCTTTCTCTCAGTTTGTATGTATAAATATATATATATAAGTTTCATTAAAGATGACTGACAAAGGATGACTGAATACTTTCCTTGTTGGCTGCTGGGCCAAACAAAGACAGTAATCACAGTACCCTGTCAATTGTCTTTAATGAAGCTTGTATAAAAGAGGTATTGCTGCCCAAATGTATATATATATATATATATATGTGCGTGTGCATTTATAGATGATCAACAAATCTTAAAGTATATATTCATTATGAAAAACCTTTATTAAGTAAATTACAACCATTTGCAAAATTTTTTATCAAGATGGAATAAAAATATTAATTCAAAATTTAAAATTAAGATGTGCAAAAATAAGTGAATCTTTACATTTAATATTTGATGACTGCTCCTTTTGAGGCTACAATGTCTACCAGTCTTTTTCTATAATTTTTAAGAAGTTTCTGGCAGTAGTGAGTGCTAGTTTTTGATCATCCTACTTGGCAAAACTCCCACAATCACTTGATTTTACCTGAATTTCTTGCATGCACTGCCTTCTTTCACTTGAATCATAGATTTTCAATTGGGTTTACATCAAGATTTTGATTTGGTCATTCCAAGATATGGGATTTCCATTCTTTTGTGGATTTGTTTTGATGCTTCAAATCATTGACCTGTTGCAGCCCTAAACTAATCCCACCTTTTGTAGTGAGAACAAGAGACTTTCATTCAAAATTGCTTGGTATCTTGAAAGGTCCATTTTGTCATCAATACATACTATTTTGCCTGCTCCAGTCTCAGCAAAGCACCCCCAAATCATAATACTGTCATCACTATGATTAATGGTTGGTATCAAATTCTTCTTTTTAAAAGCTTTATTAGGAATTTAGCAGATATACCACCTGGTAGTCCTCCCCAAAAGCTCAAGTTTAGTCTCATTCAACCATAAAAGCTTTTGCCAGAATATTTCTAGCTTATTAATATGAGCTTTGGCACAGTTGAGGCAAGCATGCTTGTGGCAGTGGCTTTTTCTAGGCATTCTGCCAGGAAGACTGGCATTGTTCAGATTTTGCTGCACTGTAGATGTATGCTCATTTATTCTGACATTGGCCAGTGAGCCTTAGAAAACTGCAAAGGTCATAGCAGGATTTGTCTGAGCTTGTCAAACTAGATGTCTACTTGCTCTTGCTGTTTTTTTTTTTGTGGATGGCTGCTTCTTGAGTGTGATGCTGTCATACAAAAGGCCTTCCATTTATAAATAATTTGTTGCATGGTGGAGAAGTGTACTCCAAATCGTTTTGATCACTTTTTATATCCTTCTCCATTATTATTTGCTTCAACTAAGCAATTTCGTAAAGCTTCAGGAAGTTCTTTTGATCTTTGTATATATATATATTTAAATTCATTCTCAAACTGGACACTTTTGCATGCACAATGAGTCATATTGTTTGTCTGCATTATACACAGCTTATCAAAAAAATGAACATGTGTCATTTTGATTTTTAGATGTGTATAAAAAATTATTTGCATTGGCAACCATGTAAAACAAAAATAGAGAGTGTAAATGTTAGGGTTCACTTATTTTTGCACATCTTAATTTTTAATTAATATTTTTTATTCCAGTTTGATAAAAATCTTTGAAAGAGGTTGTAATTCATTTAATAATGTTTTTTTTCTTAATGAATATATAGTTTAATTAAGATTTATTGATTATCTGCAAAAAAGAGATAATTATTTTAAATATTATCTTAGGGGTTCACTTATAGGAGAAAACTGATAACTGACATCCATTAGACATAGCACATGGAGCTAGAACAGTCTACCCTAGGTTCAGTTTGACATTCCAACCACTTGAAGAAGGCCGGAGCATACAATGGCCGAAATATTGTGATAAATGTGGCAACAAAGATGAGGACAATAGCCCGAATAATGTAAATAGGTTTCACTTACTTTTGCACTGTATATATATATATATATATATATATATATATATATATATACTATTTCCTCAATGGATACATAATGGTGGCAACCACAACATCAGTGATAATAACAATAATATTAACAAATTTGGATTTACATCAAGAAATGACCACAACAGCAAAATGACCTTATTGCTTGTGAAAATGATTTAACAAATGTAATCAGTAATTTGGAAATAAGAAAATTCAACAATAATTTTCCAAAAAGATTTGAAATAGATTCAAAAATGATAAACAACTCAATAAACTATTTATAAAAGCAGATAAATCCAGGATAGTCTATAAAATGGAAACCCACAATTACAATAAACTAGTTGACAAAGAAGTCACTAAATTTTACAAAATCATTATTAACGAAACAGAAAGTGATATAAACAAAGCAGCTAAAAACGTAGCCACTAAACAAAAATGAAACAATAGAATAAATCAACTAGCAAAAGTAGAACCATTTATTGAATTGAAAGACTATAAGGACAACTTCACGACCAAACTGACATGAATATTACTAAATCCCACAAAAAGCAATATTGGGAAAATAAGAAAACAAATACTAGAAAAAATATACTCAAAACTAAATAAACATAAACCAATGGAAAAATACAAAAGCAACAATCAATTGGTAATAAAGAAAAAAAGAACAATCATTAGTAATAAAGAAAACTGTTCCTTCATGCAATTAGACATAAAAGACTTCTACCGATGTATTTATGAGAATACACTAAACAACACACTAAACTTAGCAAAACAATACATGACTATCCCCAATGAAGACATAAATACAATAACCACTGCCAAAAATCAATATTATACCACATTAAAAAATATGGACAAACAAGGGCAATAATAATAACTTTGACATAACAATGTGTAGCTATGATGCTGCAGAGGTATGTGAACACATAGGCATATACATAATCAATAAATTAACAAATATTAACAAAAGATATTGGTCTATACATGGATGATGGTCGATTAATTCTAAGAAATTGCCATGGCAGAACTACAGAAAAAATAAGAAAAAAAAATGATAAAAACCTTTAAAATCCAAGAATTTACAATAGATATAAAATCCAACCAAAAAATAGTAAATTTCGTAGATATAACATTCAACCCAAACGACGCAACATACAAAACATACAGAAATAACCCAATATACGAAATAACCCAATATACATTAACGAAATAACCCAATATACATTAACAAAATTTCAACCACTGCCCCTAACATTTTCAGACAAATAGCCATACCTATAAATAAGAGAATTTTAACAAATTTTAGCAGCTGAAAGATATTCAGTTGTAAGAAATTAAGTATAGGAGAAAAAGAAATTGAACATAGAATAGGACATGCCATAGTTTCACCGAATATCTCAAATTGCTATAAAACCAAAATATCAAACTGAAAATTCAAATGTTCTTAAATTACCTCTTCAGATCAAGACTTTCATATTGATGTCTTACATGGTGCTAAATCTGTTCAGAAATATCTAAACTGTTATCTGTATACAACTGCTTCCTAAGATTAATGGTGAAAAAAAGGCTTTGTGTGAGTAAAGCCTGAGGTTCTTGGCAAAGATCATTCTTCTTTGTACATTGTGGACTGGTGCAACAGAATCACAAAGAATTTTACCAAATAACAGAAACCACATCACTTCTTGAGGATTACCAACAGCTGCAACAACCAAAATAGATAGCAGATGTACCTTGAAGGGAAAATAATGTCATACTCAAGATGTTTACATTCCTCACTACTTCAAACAAAAGTTTATGAAGGAAATCGCCCATCAATGCTGGAAAGAGCAAATAATAGTGAACTTGAGAAACCTATTTTCCTGAAAAATTGTTTTATGAGAAAGATTTTATAAGTTCCAACCAAAAATAGCACTGGCTGCTCGGCCAAGAAATACTGAATCTTTCCTTGTAGGGAAACAGCTACTTTCTCTGTATATAAATAAAGATATGGATAGATATAGATTCATATTCAATGGAGATATGTGCAATCAAAGCTAATTATTGCATTAAACCCTTCTTCTTGAATCATTACAATAACATAATTTCCCAGGTTAATTGTTAAAGCCTCTTTATCAAAGCAAATAGCACATTTTTAAACTTTGATTTTTGCTTAATTCAATAAAACCTGTGGCTGATGTTGATCAGGTACAAATTGAAAATGTCTCAAACAGATACAGTGGATGCAGAAATTGAGTTTGGATTTTGAAATTCAACTTGATTTTTAACTATATTTATATTTGCTATTCTTTAATTTCAGAATAACTTTTTAAACTCAACCCTTCAGGGAATGTGACATAAATTTTTTTTAATTGAAGGAAAATTAATTTATTGTAAAATATTAGCCATTTCAAAAACTAATAGTACAATACTAATAATACTACACAAAAAAATGGAAGGAAAGTAAAGACGTTCTGCCAGTTTAAATCAGAAATGAATTTTTAGCACTTACATCACAGAATCTCTGGGAGTCACTTAGCTATTATAACATTGATGCAAAATTTACCAGCATATTGCTGCTCTGGCAACAGGGTCTAGAATATGTTGACTGTATCATTTACAGAGGAGTAAGAACTGCCAGCCTAAAGTGGCCACCTTCTGGGTGGATGTCGCCATACTCAAGTATAAATTCAACCAATGTTTACATATAGTCTCAAGTATAAAACTGACCATGTTTACTGATAGACTCAAGTATAAACTCAATCAATATTTACCTATAGTTAAAATATAAGTACAAACCCAAATATAAACCGTACCAATGTTTTAGGACACATGGCTCAGTGGATAAAGACATTAGTTAGATCCACTGACAGGACCCAAAGAGTGTGAGTTCAATACCTGTGTAAGGTGGTGGAGAACTTGGAGAGGGGAATTAACAGAAGATAACTGATAACTGACATCAATTAGACATGGCATGTGGAATTAGAACAGTCTACACCAGAGAGTGAAATAAAGGGTTCAGTTCGACATTCCAACCACCTGAAGAAGGCCAGAATATACAACGGTCGAAATGTTGTGATAAATATGGCAACAAAGATGAGGATGATGGTCCAAGCAATGTAAATAGAATTCTTTGAGCAATTTTCTTTTCAGTATCTTTAACTTGTCTGAACCATTGTGCATGAAAAATCTCTATGTCTATGATTATTTGTTGCATTGTATTTGTAAGATGTGGACAGGATGTCATGTAGCAAAAATTTCTCACTGACTCCTTTTCCAAGAAAAATAGCTTTTCTTTTCTAATAAATCATGCACGTGAGCCAATTGCAGTGTTCTGTAACAGATTGTCCTGATGGATCAGTTTGGCTGATTTTATGACATATCAACCCTTGCATCCTCACGAAACAAAGATCAAAATCAGTAGAATTAACATTTCCAAGTTTTAGATTTCCCAGTTGTTGCCATCTTGTTTTTTGCATGCACATGAATGTGTGTTTTTTTTTTTAAAACTCAAATCAGAAAACATTATTTGATGTCTTTAATGTCATAAACATTATCATTAAATACCTTGCTTATGCATACACACACACTCACACATACACACACATTAAGCACTGACTTCATATAAAGAAGAATAAATATGTTAGAAAGTTGACATTGTTATTCCTGTTGGTTAAAGAATAAAACTTAAAACATATGGAAAGGCAAATAAAAAGTGTTTAGTCTTTGTCTGAGAAATGGTTTGGTTTTCTTTTGTTTTAAGAGACAGTTATTTAATGCAGAATTCAGTTGCTTTGATAAACAATAAATAGGCAGAGATAAAAAGGCAGACATATCTCCATTTGCAGAAATACACTTTCAAAGAAGAAAAATATTACCATGTGGTTGTAAAAATGAGCAGGTAAATACCCAAAATGTTCCAAAGATAGAAAGTAGAATAGTAAGAAAAATAATACTTCACTTCAAAAGCGGTCTTTGTATATTGCTGTTCTATTTCGATTGAGGGTTTCTTGATCCTTAAGTTTTAGTAGATTTATGTGGCTATAAATTTGTTGTCTCTGGAATCACTGGTAATAAGTTGGGTTTGAATCTGGAGTTGTTTTTTGTTCCAGGAATTTAGGCCAGGAGTAACAATATGTCACTAAGGCAGTAATATTCATGAGTTTTTTGAACTCCTTAAATAGGCATTGCAGGGTCCACATGATGACAGATTTAAAGAGAATGATTGGTTGATGGTATTTTCATTCATAACCTGGGTGTTTCCAGGAGAGCTGGATGTTTGGTGGAGAGAATCATTAACCATCATGCCATCTGGATGAGTAATGCCACCAAAAAATCTTGAAAGGTGAAGGCAACTGCTTGTTGCTAGGTCAAGAATATTGTAACATCAGCATAATTCCTTCAATAGAAGCCTTGGTTTACATCTTCTGGACCTGGAAATTCCACAACGGTAACATAGTTTTAAAATCAATGAAAATATTTTTCTAATAGGTCTGGTTTACATGTGTTGTGTAGAAAACCTACCACCCCTCTTGAAGATGAACTTGTCTACAAACAAAGACGTTAAATAGTGGCATGTCAAAAGACAGACAGAGTCGGAGAAGTCCTTGGCTGAGCTAGTTATAGACTACTCAGGCGATTTCTGTACATACTTACCAACCAAATAAACATCTTTTATTTGTTACGTGTTATTTGGCATTTGTCTTTATTAACCCCAAATCAACATCATAACAACATGAGAGTCAAAAAAGTTGATATAAGTCTAGTATGAATGAGAGCCAAAAATGGTAGACATAGGTACACTAAACAGGTGACTTTCTTTGATAGGAGTGTATCCTCTGCCCAATTATGTACTTAGTTTCTTGAACCAAAGTGAGTGAGTGGTTGCCTGAGAAATGAAAAATGGAATGTGAAAGTGCCCTAATTACTTTTTTGGGCAATTTGTCATTGGGTAAGTCATTGAAATGAAAATCCGTTTGTCTTCCTCTTGATCAGAACTTTTAAGTTACATTTTGGATATTTTACTTTTCATTATTTGAAAGCTTTTTATAATTGATTTTATTCATGTTAAGACTATTATTTACTACTCATGAGACGATCACAAGTTTTTTCCATGTTTGAATCAGTTTGCATGATGCTGGCAAAATGGTTATCACATCCTACTGCATCAGGAATTTCCTGATTCTCTCTCTCATTATTTACACTATTTTTATGCAGACTGTTGTCCTCATCTTTATTGTTGCTATCACAACATTTCAACTGTTGCCCTCTGGTCTTCATCAGGTGTATATTGATCTGGGTAACCAACAGGGAATTCTGAAATGAATTGTTTATATATACAGGGGTAGACTGTTTTCATTCCACTGTCCATGTCTAGGGATATCTAGTCTAATTCTTATTCTTACTGCTCAGTTATTGCTTGCTCTGTTTCTACTGAGTCCAAGTACACACTGCCAAGCCCAGTGATTGAACTCACAATTACTATGTCACCAAATCCCTAAACATATGTCTTAATTCCCTAGGCTATTTTCTCATGAGGAGGCACAGTGGCGTAACAGATAGCAGCTTAGATTGAGGAACTGGAGAACCAAGTTTGATTTTCCGTTGAATCCATTATATTCACTTATGTGCTAATATCCTTGGAAGAGCTATGAATCCTCTTCTTCACTCTCCAGCTATGGATAAATAGCAGGAGAGACCGGGTTCTATAGCCTTGGATGGCAACTGGTCTACTGCAGAAAGAAATGGCAACCTACTGCCGGAAAAAATCTGCCTCATCAGTCATGTATCGAAAGATACATGATCGCCTGTGTATCATGCATGTCACATAACTGACTGACTATCACATGGAGGAATTCCTAACCTGTCTCCTGATGAGAACTGCTGCTGCTGCTGCTTGATTACACTCTTCCACTGTGCTTTATCTTTAGAAGAGTTAGATTAGACAAAAAAAAAAGAGCATTGCTGTCATATCTTGGCTGGAAATGCTCAGTCTCCACTTTCCAGCCTTGACAGAATTCAAACTCATTTATGTGGTCTTGTAAGGGAAGACTAATGCTCCACTTTGCAGCCCCTCTTCCCAGAGATGCAACATTGCAAGCCTATCTTTACTAACTGTTATTTCCATGGCAAATGTTCAGATGAGCTTCATTCTATATTTTCACCAGCTCAGACCTTTACAACTAAGACATGACTTGCTACTTCCACACAGTTGAATCATCTTCATTTCCTCTGTATTCCAAATGTAAGGAGAAAGTTACCTCAGGCAGCTTTTTCCCTTGAACTCTGTGGGACAGACTTCTGCATGGAGGCTTCTCTCAACACTACAATATTGACCTCTTCAAGTCATAGTTCAATTGTTATCTATCCTCCTTATCCTGATAAGGTTCACTTCCTACTACCTCCTCTTCCATTCATATTATACATGTCATTCATAATTACCTGTTTAACTAACACTCTACCTTGAGTGATTCTTGGGCCTAGTATTGGGTGAACTTTATTGTATGATTTTAATTCTATTTTACATTTGTTGTTCTCGTTAATATTTTCATCTTTGTTGTTTGTTTCTTTTGAATTGCTAGTGTTCTGAAATGTTGTCAGATCTTGTTTTGGCAAGATCTTGCAAGTCCACTCTCATAAATATCAAATCTAGGGCTTATATCTGTTTTTCTTAAGAGAAGTCCTCTCTTGACTTCTGTGCTGAACTTTTAATCCCTGTTGAACTTTGCATGCATCTCTTTGCATGTCTTAGTCTATACCTTCGAAATGCAACATGCAGGTTTTATTGTTCCTGATTAATACCTCCTACAAACTATTAATGTCTATTCTCAGTCTGCTGATTGAGTTATCTGATCATTGTAGGTCTGAAGATATTTTCAATGATCTTATTCTCCTTTTCTGTTTCTAGTACAAGAGTTCAGTGCCAGAGATCAGCAGGAGTCAATCCCAAGAATTTACTAATGCAAGTATCGGATATAATGTCTATGAGAGAGATCTGTCAAATAAGATTTGACAACTGTAATACCACAGAGGAAAACTGGATGGTATCAAAAATGTTATAAGAACAAAAGAGAAACAAACAACAAAGACAAGAGAAGTAATCTGAACCAACTAGTGCTGTGTTCTTTCAGAATGCAGGCATTCATTACTCTCCACAATTTCCTCTCCTTTGTAGCTCTGAATAGAGATTTTCTTTTTGCTATCTCTCCTAATCCCTGTTCTACAAACCATTTACACAAACTCATTAGGTAGGTTACCCTCGGCTTTCTGCTAACCCTCTTGCCTTCAGTATATCCTGTGAGTGTCAAATTTTCCAAGACCTGTTTCCTCATTATGTGCCCTAGAAATTTCAACTTTCTCTTTCTGATTTTATGTATGAGCGTCCTTTTTGTTTCCATTTTCCCTGAAACTTTTTTTGCTACACACATGTTCAGTTCATGTTATTCCCAGCATCCTTCTGTAGAACTACATTTTTATTACCTCAAGTCTCTTCTTCATTGGTGAGAAGATTGCCCAGTATTCATTGCCTTTAAAGCAAAGGGATATTGTAGATGTGCAGGTGGTCTAAGGGAGGTGGTTTGGACTGTGAAATTGAATTCCTGTCAGATTTGTTATACTAACTTATGCAAATAACATTGGGAAAAAGGTACAAATGCATCTCCTTGTCCAAGCTAAATAGTAGGACATTTATTGGAAAAAAGAATTATCTTCAAAAACTTGTTAATGAAAAATGAAAATTCTTCTTATATTCCAAAATATGTTTCTACTTTAAATAACCCACAAAAGGTTGATAAGCAGTGAAAAAGTGGCAAACATGGCTCTTCACAACTTCCTATTTCTTTGTAGCTATAAGCAATGTTTGTCTTGTTACTATCCCTCCCAGTCTCTGTTCTGCTATCCATTTGCCCTTTTTCCTCATTATGTTTTTTAGAACCTTTTGTTTCTGATTCTAAGTACAACTGTCTTTTTTGATTCCATTTTTTTTAAAACTCACTCATTTTTCATGTGTTCAGTTCTGGACATTCTTAGCATCTTTCTGCAAAACCACATCTTGGTTGCTTCAAGTCTCTTCTTCAATGGCGAGGGAATTGTTCATTATTCAATGCCACATAGGATGATTAATATTACATAGCAGTTAAATATTCTTTTCTATATTTCTAATGAAAACAAAGCAGACTTAACCATCTAACCTTGATTGGTAACTATTGCAAGAGGAGGAGGACAAAATGGTTGGGTGTTGGGCTAACTTGGGTAGGAGAAATAAAACTGATTTTGAAACTGTGGAGTAAGTAATGCAAAACCACACCATTATCTTCCTAAAGAAGACATGGTAATTTATGGATAATAAAGAAAAGGACCCTGTGGAGAGCCATGATCGCCTATGTCTTGAAGAGACATGCATGTAAATAAAAAAAAAGACTTTCAAATATAAATCAATTTGCTACTAGTCCAACCTAGCAACACTGTTTTGAACCTGAATTTTCCTTCTTTGCTAATGTGTGTCATTGGTCAGTCATTTGTTTTTCCAATCACTAAGCACTAACAGCAAAAAGCACTTTGAGTGGGTGGAGCACAGTTTTCAGCTGACACATAGCCGCAAAACCAGTCTGGGACATGCATGTCACTTTCATGCCGAGATACAAGACAGATTAGATGAAGAATACTGATATTATTCAACAGTGTATATTATAGCTATTCTTTACTTTTCATTTGAGAAGCAGAATGAAAGAGAAAAGTGAAAAGTTGTGGAAAAATAACAGGAATAATTAATGACTTTATAGGATTTTTGTCTTTTTATGTTAGGAAAAAATTCTTTATCCTATTGCAGTGGATAACTAAGTGAAATATGAAGTGGATAAGTATTGTCGTTTATTTGCCACCAAGTGCAAATATGAGGTGTATAAATATATTTTTTATTAATTACCCCAATGTGAAAATATGAGATGTATAAACACATTTCTTATTATTTGCTCCAATGTGCAAATATAAGGTGTATAAACATATTTTTTATTATTTGCTCCAATGTGAAAATATGAGATGTATAAACACATTTCTTATTATTTGCTCCAATGTGCAAATATAAAGTGTATAAACATATTTTTTATTATTTGCTTCAATGTGCAAATATGAAGTGTATAAGCATAATTTTTATTTGTTACGAAGTGGAAATGTAAAATCTAAATATATACTTAATTGAATGGATGGCTAGCCACTCATATCTGAGGATGCCCATCTACTAGGGCAGCTAGCAAATCCCCATTGCAGACGCCTGCTCAGGCACATATGTGTTTATTCGACCATCACAGAGTCCACCTGTGATTTATACTGCAACTATGCTGCGTGGGACTTAGTTACACTTTCTGGGAAAGAATGTGTTCATCTAGCATAATCTACAGTCTGTACAAGGACAGCATCCTCTGACCCTCAGTCATGGGGACTTGTAACTTTGTGCTAGCACAATTATCGACAGCTCCCAAAGGGTTTTGTCTACCCAATTTCAAGCACAAGGCTTGGGTCAATCCGTTGTATGGTTTACAGGCACTTTCCAAAAATACTTCACATTGGGATTGCTTACTCCTTATCGATAATGTCAAGAAGTCACCAGCCTGACATGGTGAGAAATGAACTCAGGTCTCATAGCTAGAAAGCAAATGATCTAACCACTCAGCCACATACCCATATACATATATATAATTTTTATATAATACTCAATTACTGATATATTACTTATATATATATATATATATATATATATTTTTTTGTTTCCGCGAAAATAATAGTTAGAATAAACTACAACAATCAACCCCAAAATTGAATAAATAGCTTTAATTATCTTCCCAAACCCAAAAAAAAACTATTAAATAAGCGATATAAACAAATTTTTACTACGTTAATAAACACAGCGATTAAAAAAATAAAAAAAAAAATAAATATATCAGATAACAAATAAAAATAAAAAAAATAAATAAATAAATAAAAACAAGCAAAATAATTTAACACAAATAAATAAATAAACGACTTCCGGTAAAATAACCGCCAAAATAGATTACCCACAATGCACCACTGACCTGTATATATATAAATAGCCGAGAAAAATAGCAGCACTCGTGGCCTGAGGATTGCATCTAGGATGAAACAGACTGTCACCTCTAAGTGTTGACTTCTATGTTCACTTTTATATTTACACATGCTCTATCTCTGATATTGAGCACTTTATCCCAAAAATATAGCACATCTTAAGACTATATATTTTTATATATATATATATATATATATATATATTGAAATATATTTAAATAGATATATATTGAATAATTGAAAACAGTGAAATTCAGTTGTTTTTGTCATGATTCCATTGTATTTTACACTGTAACACATAAAAAAATAGTAAAGATTTCAATTTTGATAAGTATATAAACTTGGGATTGGGATATTTTTTTTTAATCATTTCACCCTAAGCAAGGTGGGAATGTCACTAGAACACGGGGGGGGGGTTACAGTGAGAAAAAAGACTCGGTATAGGGAGGACTAAAGAAAGAATAAAAGTCGAACAGTGTTCAAGAAAATAGAAGATAGTAATTGACATTGCATTTATTTTTTTTAATATTGTAGCTATCAGGGAAGTAATTAAATGGAAGGAGGTTCTAAAGGCAGGAAGTGTGAGAAAAGAAACTGTTGGAGTAGAAGTGGTGGTTACATTTGATTAATTCAACAGTAAAAGGATGGGACCAAGATGACAATCTAGTAGCATGCTTAAACTCACATAATCTGGGCACCAGGGAAAAAAGCTCATCAGAGCAGTAGCCATGAAATTATTTGTAGAAAAGACAGAGGGAGGCCACATCATGTCAGTGAGAAAGCGAGTGAAATTGAAATGCCAAGTCAGGATCAATTACATTGCAGATCCTTTGTTGGATTTTGTCAAGAATTTCAAGACAAGTAGCAGGAGTACCTGACCAGATATGGCAGCAGTATTCAATGCATGGATGAATTGTAGATTTGTAAACATGCAAGATGGATTCTGATGAGAAAGCCCTTCTTGCATGACCCAACTTTTCTTGCAGTAAAGATCATTGATAACTGATCAGATGTAGTCATTCTGTTTCAAGTCAGTTGAAAACTTCAAGCCAAGAAGGTGCAGTGTGTCGCTGATCATGAGCCCAGCATCAGCCATGCCTGATGGTAGGCAGGAAAGTTAATCTACAGTGGTTAAATGAGAGCAGTTTCATTTTGGAGGCATTAAAATTTATGAGTCATTTCCTGCACCAGTTAAGCACAGATTGCAGGTCCTTTTCAAGAGCAGCAGTCAGGTTAAGTTAGTCAACTCTGATAGATTTGCTATTGAGACAGGAGTAAATGGTAGTGCCATCAGCATAAATGACTACTTCGGAACTGATGACATTAGGAAGATCATTGAAGAAAATCAGAAACAGTGTAGGACCTAGGATACAGCCTTGAGGGACACCTGCATTCATGTGAAAGGATCTGGAAGTGAGCCTGTTCAAAATGATCTTCATTCCATGATTTGATAGAAATGATTGAATTAAATCAAACAATCATCCAGTAATACCGTAGCCCTGGAACTTATGTAGAAGATCAGCATGTCAAACACCTTTGAGATATCTAGATTCATAGCTTGTGCTTTGCCATTGTTATTGTTGTGGATTCTGAGATGAAATTCGGTCTCCAATGAATGACAAATGCAGGAATGAAATATAACAAATAAATGTATTTACACAATAAAACAATTGGTAATACGGTTAGTAGATCCAGAAACGTGGTTAGTAGCAATAATAATATATATATATACAGTCTGGTAAATCTAGTCTCGAAGTAGGACTTCCTTAGAGTCTACGTGCTTGTAACTGTGACTTCTACAAGCAGTTACCTCACACTATTACTCTACCTCCAACTCAATCACAATCTCAATCTCTCTACTCTGACTGACTCTGGGTATTTAACGGCAGCAGTCCAAGTACACACTGGTCGAGTCCACTTGTATGAAAAAGGGGTGGACCCCATAATAGTTATCAAGAGCTTGATATACATATACATTGATGGCCATTAGTATATCAGCAGTAAACCTAGAAAAACAAAAGCCATATTGTTTGTCAGAGAGTAGGTCATGAGAGGTAAGATGCTTAACCACTTCAGCATTGATTAAAGCCTTGAATACTTTGCTGAAAAGCGGTAGAAGACTAATAGGGTTATAGTTAGAGGGGTCAGAAGGTTCTAGAAAGTTCTTAAAAACAGGAACTACAGAGGAAGATTTCCAACAAGCAGGAAGCAGCAAAGCAATAGTTGTAGAGTTTGGAGAGAACTGGAACAAGCTCGGGAGCACATTTCTTTAGGATGATGGCTGGAATCTTGTTACTTCCATTTGCCTTATGATAGTCTAATTTAGAAATAATGTCTGAGACCCGTGACGAGGTTATGCACATATAACTCAGTAGAGCCTCTGTTCTAGTGGGGAAATCAGGTGTGGGTAATCCAAATGAGTTGAGTGTTGAGTTGGAAGAGAATTTCTGAGCCAAGTATTCAACCTTATGTGCTGTAGATGTCATGGATTGAGGACTTGCTGTTGTTCAGCACACTCTTGCAGAGCTGCCAATAATCTCTTGAACTTGTGAGATGCTATATGTTGTTTTATTCTATCAGCAAACAGTAACTTTGCTTCTTTGAGGACATGCTTGCACACATTATGATCAAAGACAAAGAGACTGTTGCAATCAGACGTGTCACTCTGGTACAGCCAGAAGTAGTGGTTCCTGTAAGCTATATTTGGCCAAGCATGCTGGTGAGAACCAAGGACATGAATGTGGTTTAACTTGGTATTTTCTTGCTGGAATAAAAGCATCAATGCTGGCTTTCATCCAGGAGGAGACCTCAGATGTGCATTTATGAACAGGATGATTAAAAACTGCATTCCAAAAGACATCACAAAAGAAGTCATAGAAAGAGTCCCAATCCATACATTGATAACAGAAAGATATTCTGTTGGTAGGAGGTTCTTGGCTGGTAGGGGAGTGGAAAGAGATGTTTACAGACATAAATGCATGATCATAGTTGCCAAGAGGGCAGAGCTGCATAGTATGACCTAATCCAGGATAGAGGTAAAAAGAGATGTAGAAGAGAATTGTGTCTGGTCATGTGGGTAAGTTCACCACTTGCATGAGAAATTGAGTGATTGAGAATTTAAGGGTTTGAATGCCAGTAGGGTCAGTGATAATGTGTTTGTGCCACATGGTATGGTGGGCATTAAAGTTACCAAACACAAATATGTTTGCAAATGGGTGTAGGGAGATGTTCTTGTCCATATTATCAGATATACTATCTAGCACACAACAGTCATGAGAGGAAGGGGAATGGTAGAGAAAGAAGAGATAGCTGACTGAGTCAAGTAGGGAGAGATAGAGACACATGTAAGAGCTGTGTGGAGATTCAAGAGAGAATTGAGATGTTCATGGATATAAACTCCCAGGCCATGCATGTTGACATTAGAGTCCTTCCTAAAGAGAGAAAGATAGCCAGTAATCATGAAATCAGAGGAGGGGATTGATGAGTTATTAATTTCCCAGAGAGCTAGGATGTGTGGAGATTTTTCAAAGAGGAATGATTTCACACTGCAAAATTTGGTATGAATACCACAAATATTGGGGACATAAATGTTGAGGGCTTTCAGTCTGTCAGTTACATTCCATATATGATACATGATCATTTATCTTTCGATACATGACTGATGAGGCAGATTTTTTTTCCGCAGTAGGTTGCCATTTTTTTCTGTGGTAGACCAGTTGCCATCCAAGGCTATAGAACCTGGTCTGTCCTGCTGTTTACCCATATGTGGGGGTAGAAGAGAATTCATACCTTTCTCAAGAGTATTAGCATGTAAGTGAATGTAATAGATTCGAGTGGAATTTGAACTCGGCTCTCTGATTCCTCAGTCTGAGCTGCTATCCATTACTCCACCGTCCCTCCTTGAGTTTAGATTTAGATGGTTTAGATTTATATCTTTGGTATCTTATATTTATGGTGTGTTGTTTTGTTTTATGAAAGGTCTAGGGTAGTATTATTATGCAACTGATGATCACAGCAGCCTCTCAAGATGCTATATAAGAGTTCAGGCTTCAGTTGGTAACAGCGACCAGAAAACTGCCAAAATGGTACCCTCAGTATGAAAGGACATTGCCATCATCCACACATATCACAAAAAATTATTGACAGCACCACTGTTAAGATCTGAGAAAAGATTGGTTTGGTTTGGTTTACGGCATATCAACCTCAATAGATTATTTAATGCCAGCAAAATTTTCATTGCTGGTAATATTTTTTCCTTCAAAAATTCTATCTCTGGTAATATTTTTTTCCTTCAAAACATCTATTTCTGGTAATAATTTTCCTTCGCTGGATATTTTCAAAAAATGTATAGCTGGTAATGTTTTGCTTTTTTTTCAAAAATGTATTGCTGGTAATATTTGTTTTCAAAAATGTATAGGTGGTAATATCGTTTTTTAAATGTATTGCTGGTAATAATTTTTTACAGAGTATTTCTGGTTTTAAAACCTATTTTTACACTTTCATAGTGTCTTGATCCCAGTTTGGGGGATAACTATTTACCCATAGCTGGGACCCTAACAATTAAGAGGTGGTTCCACGCTCCCCAAAACCTCCTGATCAAAGGTCTTGCTGTTGGATGTAGTTTATCGTCTTACCCATGACACGGATGTAGTTTATCATCATACCCAGGATGGCCTGAAAAAAGAAAAGGAACTGAGAGCCCCTTTCCTAAACAGGAAACAAGGGATGAACCTCTACTCCTGTTCAAGAGAAGTGGGGGGAGTATCGATGGGGAAACAGGAAACACTATGTACTCTTATTAAAACAAACAAAAAAAACAAAACAAAACAAAACTGTCTTGGTTTTGATTTCCAGTTATTTCAAGAAATGAGCATTCAGATAAATAACTTAGAGTATCAATCAACGGCCATAGAACATTTGACCATGCGATGTATAACTGACATTCTAATATATTTGCAGGGAGAGGAGGTAATACAAACTAGGAGTCTGTTTATAGAATCTTCCAGGAGACTCGTCAATTGCTTCTTTCCAATATTTAGATTTGACACTATATAGTCAGAGTAGACTGACATCATTTCAATAGTGCATTGATACAATTATGGCAACTTTGAAGTGAATTGTTCTGGTTTCCATAGCCAAAACTATACAACTATCTCTCACTTGGGTGATGGTCAGGTGATGGGGATGAAGGACTGCTTTACTTAACATACTTTTCTTTTGGCTTCAATCAAAGGAATTCAAGTTCTTAGCATACCAAGAACAACCAAATTTCCCCACTCAGTTACTGACTCAGGATGGACTCCCATTAAAATGCAGTATTGAGAATTAACACTAAGTAATGTACTAGTACTTTATGCAGGTATGTCCACGTACTTGCACACACACACACACACACACACACACATATATATATATGAAGAAAAATTTGGAAAAAACAAACAAAAATCCTTACATGCAATTATGTTGTTTAAAATGAATGAAATGTTGACGTCTGACGTTTTGGTTTAATAAACCTTCTTCAGGACAATATTCATTAAAATACAATTCAGTTCAATTTGACAAAGACGATGGACATAAAAACAAGTCTTATCCAAAACAGATAACGGAAAATTTTTAAAATGATCAGCTTTCTGTTTAGCATGGTTACGTTGTCGTCACATGGGCGATGCTTTCAAAACGTATTCCTAAAAATTTTTCTTCATTCTGTCGGATCTATATCCATTTACATTTGCTTACATATATATATATATACATATATATATATATATATATATATATATATATATATATATATATATATATATATATATATATATATTTAATGAACAACAGACACTTTAAGGTACCATTACAATAATTTATTTCACCAAAATCAGGTAACACTTTTTTTTTTTTTTTTCATTGTTGGAAGTGTTACCTGATGATCCAAAATCCTTTAAAAAGTATTTTGGTGAAATAAATTATTGTAATGGTACCTATAAAGTGTCTGTTGTTCATTAAATATTAGCTCTGTTCTTCACATTGAGCTCTCAGGATTTCATCCTCCTTGGATTTACCAAATTCTTCATAACTAAATAAATATATATATATATATATATATATATATATATGAAAGAAAAATACAGAAAAACAAAATTCTGAATATGCATTATTAATGTTAAAATAAAATCGACGTTGGACGTTTGGTCTATTTAAGACCATCTTCATGGACATTTTCATTTAAACATAATTAACATTATAACTTCCGACGTCGACTTTATTTTAACATTAATAATGCATATTCAGAATTTTGTTTTTCTGTATTTTCTTTCATACTGTCGGATTTATATCCATATATTTGCTTATATATATATATATATATATATATATATATATATATAGGAGACATGGTGGAATAGTGGATAGTAGCTTAGATTGAGGAATTGGAGAGCTAAGTTCAAATTCCAGTTGAACCCATTACATTTACTTATGTGCTAATACCCTTGGGAAAGGTTTTAATCCCACTCCAGCTATGAGTAAATAGGAGGACAGACTCAGTTCTATAGCCTTGGATGTCAACTGGTCTAGGAGAAGAGCAACTCTGAAGTCAAAACCTGCGGAGGGTCGTTTGGTGACCTTGTGGCACATAGTGCACTGGGTCTCTGTATTCAGCCCTTCAAAAGGTATGTTTGGTTCTGCACATAGCCATTACCACTATAATCAAATCATATGTGCTGGTTTCTGGGCTGTTGGTTCCTAGGAACTGAGTTGCTTGACCCTCGTACTTGAAATACAATGGGAGAGTCCATCATATATAGATATATATATATACACACGCTGAAGCTAAGGTAAATATTAAGATAAAATTAAAACAACGAAGGAAGAAAAGAAAAAAAAAAAAATAAAATTTGGAAATAGGATGACATAGAAAAGTGATGAAAAACAAATACAAACAGACAATAGAATAAGTTAAGGACAAAATTTACAATAAATAAATGTGTTCATTTCAACAATACCAAGGACTGGTGAAAGTCAACTGGTGGGTGTTTTGAATGAATATCAGATCAAGAAATGTTTGGTGATGCCATCATCGGAAAACAGGGGGGGGTATATTAACTGAGGCAGAATAGTGCTGGGAATAGCTAAATTTGGATGTTCCAAATTTTGTTTTTTAAGCAGTTTACATTTCTACATTTTTAAATATTTGTGGAAAATATCCACTTTGTTGGGAAACCATCTGGCCAAATTTCGCCATTCAATTAACCCCACTTAGGATGGACTCCAATTAAAATGTAGTATTGGGAATTAACACTGAACAATATGTTGCAGTTGTAGGGATACAAAAAGTTAATCATCTCTCTCTGGTTAAGATGAAGCCCTGTGTAGGTTAATGATGTCACTTCATACAATGATGAAAGAAGCAGTCGGTCAGTCAGCTTCCTGGAGACAAGCTCTACAAATTGTTCTTACTGCCCACATTTTTTGCCAGATGCTACATAGTGCATCTTACAGGCTCGTGGCACTATTTCCCTGTAGGAATATATGGCTTCTCCAGAAATACAGAAGAATCTTCATATTACATGTAAGACCTTATCTTTTTGTTCTCCTTTTACTCTGCTTTTTGTGTAGATATATGTTATAGTTTCTCTGTGTGGGACACACATGTAAATATGTATATATAATTTTGTGTATAACATAGTGATATAAAAATCTCTCTCTCTGACAAAGTAAATTTATCATTCCTTTTTCTTTCAGCTATTCCATTGTGTCTATGAAATACAGTGTTATTATATGATATATACCCTTCATGAATTGATTGACAATTTATCTCATTGCCAAATTATAAGGATTATGTGCTATCCATTTTAGTTGTGAATGTTCTCAAGTGATGTTGTTTCTGTTATTTAGTAAAGTACTTTGTGATTCTGTAGTACATACAAATCCCCAATATTTGAAGAAGGATAACCTTCACCAAGATCCACTGGCTTCACTCACTCAAAGCCATGGACAAAATCTTGACAATATAAGATATGCAAATGAAACTGTGTTGATAACAGATACAGAAAAACTGCAGGTCATTTTAGACAAGGTAGCAATGGATAAGATGAAGAAAGGACTAATTAACAATTGTAAGAAGAGAGAACATATATAGCTGTCAGCAAGAGAAAAATGCAAGTTACAAAAAGGAGGTGTCAAAATCAAGCAAGTACAAAAATTTAAATATCTCGGTAGTATTAACAGAAGACAGAAAAATATGGCTCTGAAATCAGAAGGCACATTTAAATAGTAAAAAATTCCTTTAAAAAGCTAAAGAAAGTATTAAAAAACAGGAAAATTTTATTAAAAACAAAAGCAAATATAATGTACTGTTGTGTAATATCAATCCTTCAATAGAGCAGTGGATGATAGAAAATTCCACGCAGATGAATAGAAACTTGAAGCAACAGAGATTTTGTAGAGAAGAATGCTGACAATACCATAGACAGAGCATGTAGGCAACAAGGAAGTTTTAGAGAAAATGGAAACAAAAAGGACACTTCTATTCTGTAGATATTTTTTCATTATACATAAAAAGCCACAGTAACACTGCAGTGTCTTAAGTAATAGTCATCTGGGCCTCGGAGTTTTGTAACAATCCTGAAAGAGAGAATTGAAATTCTTAGGATACATAATGAGGAAAGATGGCTTTGAAAATTTTACACTTACAGGACATATTGAAGGCAAGAGAGATAGAGGGAAGCAGTGAATTTTTTTCTTAGTCATTTCACACCAAGCAAAGTGGGAATGCCACTAGTATGTTGTGAAAGTGATAGAAAAGACTGAGTATAGGGGGATTGGGGAAAGGACAAAAGATGAACGGGATTCAAGAAGATAGAAGATGGCAATTGACATTACATTTGAATTTTTGAAGATTGTAGTTATCAGGAAAGCAAGTAAACAGAAGGGATTTCCACAGGTGGGAAGTGCAAGAAAGGATGGTAGAACAGGGATTAGGAGAGATAGCAAAAAGAGAAATCTTTCTAAGAGCTGCAAGGGATAAGAAATTGTGAAGAGCCATGATTGCTGATGTCTTGAAGGGGTGCAGCACATAGAAGTTATGAATATCTATAAATACCATATCAACTTACGTCATAACACTCTTTACATAACAAAGTCATTTAACTCATATTCACCTGATGTTAATTTAAATTGACGCCATCTCTTTTGCATATACTTTGACCATATTGCTTAAATTTTATATTATCTTGATTTCAAATGAAAACTTGGAAATTTTCCATCTTATTTTAGTGAAATCTTTACTTTCCCAAATTATAGTTTATAATTAACTGTGCTAATTGTTAATTACATCACCCAGGTCTTAGTGACATTTAATTGGCAACTCTGCAGTAACATAGGGATTTATAAATATTTGCAACTCAGCATATAGATCAGTTATAACAAATTTAGTATAGGAGAAAAGGTAATTGAACATAGAATAGGCTCTACCAGAAGTAGTTCGCCCAACGCCACAAATTGCTACAAAACCAAAACATCATTCTGAAAGCTTGAGTGATGTTCTCAAGCAGCCTTGCCTGATCAAGACTTTCATATGGATGTCATGCATGGTGCCAAAATCATTAAGAAATATCTAAACTCAGCTGTATACAAAAGTTTTATCAGATGAATGACATAGAAGTCTTTGAGTGAAGCCTGAGGGACTTTGCATAGACCATCCTTCTTTGAATGTTGTGGACATGTACTACAAATTCACAAAGAACAGTACCAATAGAAACCAGATCACTAGAAGACTACCAACAGCAGAAACAGCTAAAATGGATAGTACATTGTAGTTTCTTCTGGCTTGTAATCAACTCATACAATCTGTTTACTTAAATTGAACACTCCACTGACCATAACACATGTCTTCTGTTCGCTACAGCAGTCACTGTTCTACCTTTCACCTTGTTATGCACATTTTTATATCGTCATTGACAGCCAAAATTTACATATGTAAAAAGAGACTCTTGCAAAAGTCTATACAACTCTGGGATCTATCTGTTTTAAATGTGTGTCCCATGAAACTGCCATATTCTTTTGTCAGGGACAGTTTACATGTGAGACAAGTTCAAATCCATTTTTGTCCTGGAGATAAGCCATTTTCTCTAGTGTTACATTGAGCATTGCTAAAAATACATGCAAACCTAGGCCTCTTTGCCCTCTGCAGGTAGTTCACTACACACATCTAATTTGAAGAGAAAATGATGGAATCAAGATTTTGATGTTCTATCCTACTTCACATAAAAGGTTAGCAAGGATACACCCATCAATACTGGAAAGAGTGACAACAGATACAGGACTTGAGAAACCTATTTTCCTGAAAAATTGTTTTAAGAGAAAGATTTTATCAATTTCAACAGAAAGCAGTACTGCTGCTTGGTCAATTAATGTTTCCTTGTAGAGAAACAACTAATATTACAATTACCATTAACAACTTAACATCTCATTAGATATTGCCATCAATATGACTAAAAGCAAACTTTTTGAGAATCAAATTCCTATTCAAGTGATGTTATTAAAGCCAACTACCTACATATGTCAACTCATATGTCTTAGAACAGAGACATATATCAGAAATGTTGTTTAATTACAAGAACAATGCGTACAAATGAATACTTTTTGTTGATGTCTTTAATATTTAGATGTATTTGTTTATTTTTTGATTTTTTACCATTCTCTCAAAATATTGTCTTTAAGAATTACTACTATTATTGAAGTTGATAGCGTTTGGCATCAGAATCAGCAGACAATAGTTTTGTAATGAAAAAACTGTCCTTTTTTTTTGGAAATGCCTGAAAGAATCTTGTCTGGGAATTGAACAATTGATAAAAGATGCATTATGCTTACAGATATACCACGTTGAAACACTGGTTGTTGTCCAATCACTAAAATTATAAAACACTGAGCCTAGACAGTACCTAGATGAGTAACCACTTAGGAATACCAGGTGCTGTAAGCTTGGGGTGTGATGGATAAAGGCTTGTGGTGTGATTAATAAAGGCTTGTGGTGTGATTGATAAAGGCTTGGTATGAGAAACCAATTGAGTTCATTACATTCACTTACAAACAACTACCCTTGGAAAAGGTATGAATCCATCTCTTTACCTTCAGCTATAGGTTTAAATAGCAGGACAGACTAGATCCTATAGCCTTGGTTGGTAACTAGTTTACTCTAGAAAGTAATAGAGAGAATTCATCTGCCCAGTCAATGATGTTTCAAAAAGAGACATGAAACACTACTTTGTGGAACTGACTCCTAAGGGGATGCTTCACTATAATCTTAGCCTGTTCAAGTTTAGTATTAACCATTACCTTCTCCATAAACTATTCCTCTTACTTCTTACTCTGTAACGCTCTACCTTGAGTGTCCTTGTACAGGGTGGCCATTATTATAAAAAAGACACAAATGATTTACAAGAAACAATGTGTGTCATATCTGCTCCTACCAAAACATATATAATGCCAGTGTGTTAGGGTAAGTGGATCATTCCTTCCAGTGATTGACAAAAGATGGCATGATCTTGGGAATGCCTACATCCAACAAAGGACCTTCACAGGCTGAAAATTAAAAGTTTCATTTGTGCCTCTTAGGAACATAGTGGATTGTACTTGCAGGAATTGTTTGATTTTCTTGCAAGTAACAGAAGTGGGGCTTATATATATTTACATAATATATTTTATCCTTGGACTTTTGAATAAAGTTAGTAAGAGGCTGTAGATTAGTATTGTTAACAATATGATTTGAACAAATATAGGAAATAAAAACAACTAGCTTTAACCAATGAACATTTCAGTTTCTTATTTGAATTTTCTGATCAATCTTAATTCTTATATCATGGCATCATAAACATTTGAGCTTAACAACTTTAACAAAATATTTCAATAACAATCATAAATATGAATGTTGGTTGTTATTTTAAGAAGTGGGTACAAATGAAGAGATTTGCAATTGACATTTTCCAATTCAATGAAACAGTCATTAAACACTTCTATCTTTCTTTCTTTCTTTCTTTTTGTTTTCTCACTGAAGCCATATAGTGTCTTTTTTCCTCTTTCTACAGGGTCAAAAATAAAATAGTCCAGATTTTACTTTCATTTTCTCACTGAAACTAAGTATTGTCAGTGTTACTTTGGCATGTTATCTATAAGGAAAAGGTACAAATTTTATTTTGGAATGATATCTACATAGTCAAATATATTATAACATATATATATATAACTTAAAGAAAATGTAATTAAAATATTAAAGTTTTTCTTTTATTTATATTCTAGCAATAAAGAACATGTACATTGGCTAAAATGTCTACACTGTATAAATGTCAGTTTGGAATAATATATACGTAATAAAACATATTGGTACTTTGACTTGTTATCTACAAAGAAAAAGATAGCAAACCAAAGTAGCACCTGTTTTACTATGCAGATATTCCAAATTAAAATTTATATGGTGTAGATATCTACACCATATAAATTTTATTTACACCCACGAACCACTGAAAGTAGATGTTTACTGAAGGAGATGCTTGTGTCAATATAACAGAAAGAATTAAGTGCAGATTATGAGGATATGTAGGATAGATAACAGTTAATCCTAGATTTGAAGAGGTTAATAAGTAATGCTTAGGGAAGCATCCTCTTGGGAGTCTGTTTCACAAATTAGTGGTTCTTAAAAAAGAAGCTGGTTGAGTGGAATTTTCTTCTTGCTAATATGAAGTGAGGGAAAAATTTTGACCCTGTGTACGTAGCATGGTGTGTCTTAGCAGTAAAGGTCTGAACTGTTAGAACTAAGGATTGTAGGTCATCCTAATGTTTATTGTCATGCAACATTTTATCACTACTGTGAAAGGCTTGTATCTGTCTTTGCTAATCCTGCTATGGGTTAAATAAAAGAGAAACCTGGGCAACCATTCTCACAGAAGGAAAACTGCTTGTGGAGGATGGTAGACTCATAACGATTGAAAACAATGTTTTTGTTTGAGTTTGAGTTTGACCAATTTGTAAAAAAAAACAAAAAAACAAAAAAAAACTAATTAAGACATGCGTGTCCATCAACCTTAAACAATAATCTTTGTCAATTTTATTTTTCAGTCTTTATGATGGTCGATACTTGATCTATCTCTTACTGTTACATCTCCGGGCAATGCCAGGCTCTACTGCTAGTGCATTATAATTCACAGTTAATGAATAGATGGAATCTGTGGAGAGCCATGATCGCCTATGTCCTGAAGGGACATGGCATTAAAAACATTTACCACTCTAATATTATTCTGAAGAATTTATAACAGTTCACTAATAATAAAGGAACAGAATCTATAGGGAACCACAATTTTTTTCTGTTATGTGGTATGTCCCTTCAGGGTTTAGGTTCTTCTCATCTTCCTGTCCATTGTATCTCTTAGTAGGATTACTTTTTTTGTTATTTCTCCCAAACCCCATTCTGCCATTCATCTGCTCAAATTCATCAAGTATGTTATGTGCTGTTTTCCTCTGTCCCTCTTGACTTTAATCTGTCCTGTGAGTATCAGATTTTCCAAGCTCTCTTTCCTCATGACATGCCCCAAAAATTTCAACTGCCTCTTCCTGATGTTAAGTATAAGTTTCCTTTTTTTTTCTAGTGTTCAGTCCATGGTATCCTCAGCATCTTTCTGTAGAACCACATTTCAGTTGCTTCAAGACTGTTCTTCATCGTTGAGGAGATTGTCCAGCATTCATTGCCATACAGGACAGATATCATGTAACAGTTCAGTTCTCTTTTCTTTGTTAAAAAGTAAACCAGGCAATTTAAGTTTCATAAAGATCTAAAAAAAAAATGTACTATACATCAACAGAAAGCAATGTACATCAATAGTAGTGGAAGTTTTAAATAGAGTATTGTCAATCATTATTATTATTGTTGTTGTCATTGTTATTATTGTTTCAGTTATTCTTACTATTATTGTTATTATTATTGTTGCTGTTGTTATTGTTATTATTGTTGTTGCTATTATTGTTGCTGTTATTGTTATTATTGTTGTTGCTATTATTATTATTGATATTATTGTTATTATTATTGTTATTATTATTGTTGTGTTATTGTTCTTTTTATTGTTATCATTATTGTTGTTGGTATTATTATAATTGTTTTTCTTCTTATTGTTAATTTTATTATTATTGTTGTTGCTGTTATTATTATTATTACTGTTGCTAATGTTATGATTGTTCTTGCTATTATTAATTTTTACTAATAATAAATTAGTAAAGATAATAGTTGATGATGTGTCTTTGAATAAAAACTAAAATGGAGAAAATACTATTATTTCTAATTAACAAAAACTGTTTTATTCTTTGTGAAAATTGATGCATTTTTATTCTCATTATAAGAACAACTGATAGGAATAAAAGAAAACCCTAAAAAGGCAAAAAAGACAGGGAAAAGCACAATGGTCATTATTCCCAGGATACTTTTTGTTCATATCAATCTTTAATTATTCTCTCTCTTGATGTTTGTGGTGGATAGAGGAAATGACAAAAAAAAAAAAAATAATGAAAGGAAGGTTAAAAAAAAAAAAAAGAAGGAAAAAAAAAAGGTCTGTTAATTTGTATTTGCTAAATTGTATTTAGATCATCAACAACTGACCATGGTTGAGTGATCATATTGAGTGAGTTTTATCCCTGGGGGAACCCTTAGCTCAGGATCATTCTGTCTCTGACCTTTTGCTACTCTAATGGCCAGTTTCTGACAATGATATTTTTATAACAAAGGCAGAGAAGGTAAAATAGAACTAAGAGAGAGGGGAGACTGGATAGAGAGAGAGGAGGAGGAGAGAAAGAGGAAGAAGGTGGGGATGAAAGAGAGAGAGAGAGAGAGAGAGAGGGGAAGTCTACAATAAAGAAAAAACTCCATAATTGTAAGGTTTAGCCAATTGAGTATGATTAGTAAACACAAAATGAATATATCATTTAAACCCAAAAGCTTTGAACATATTGTTTATATATATATATATATATATATATATATATAGAGAGAGAGAGAGAGAGAGAGAAATAATTATATATTGTTAGAAAAACATTATTAATCATGAGAATATTTGTAGCCTATTTTAAACTCTGTTCTTTTATAGATAAATATGTTGGTAAATTATTACCTCACAAAATCAAAGATATTTTGAAGCAAAATGATTTAATAATTGATTGAACCTTATTACATCAAATATCAAATGTTTGCTTTTTTTCTCTAACAATTTTATCTTTTAGGCAAAATATTATTAAGGAAGCTTTGACAAGTGACCAGGTAAGGAATCAATATTCTAAAACAAGAAAGTTTGGTTGATATTTCCAGGTTTATTTACATCTCTTCCAAAATAATATTATGTAAATAAACACTGAAACAGTAACAAAGTCACCTATGTTTACTTATCAGTAAATAAATATTGATTATCTATAAATGCATAATTCTTATGTAAGTTCTTATGGTTCAATGATATGGATGGTTGATTCTACACCATGTCAAATTCTATCATGCAAATCAACATTTCCACAATGAACAAGTAATATTGGTAACACTTTCATAATTTTTTTTACGTTTTTTTTTACGGTTTATCAACCTTTTGTAGATTATTTAAGTCTAGTAAATATTTTTAGATTGTAAGAATTTTTTGGCGATAACAATGGTTTACTAATGCAAATCCTACTAATTAACCTACAGCTGGAGGGAGAGTAGGTGGATTCATACCTTTCCCAAGAGTATTTGTATGTAAATGAATATAGTGAACCTGATTGGAAATGGAATTCAGCACTCTATTATCTAATTCCAAGCCATTGTCTATTACACCACCTACACATCCAAGCTTAGAGCACCTTGTATTCCACAGGGGTCACCCATCTAAGTACTGACCAGGCTCAATGTTGCTTAACTTTTGTGATCATACAAGAACAAGTGTTCTTTCAGAATATCTTCTTCTACTATGTACCATGTTCCTTCAGGTCATTGACTATCATGGCTTACCAGAATTTCCCTCTCCTTTGTAGGTTTTAATAAATTTTGTCTTTTGTCTATGAGTATTAAATTTTTCAAATCCTCTTTCCTCATTACGTGCCTTAGAAATGTCAACTGTTGTTTTCATTTTTTTGATGTTAAGTATCCTTTTTGTTTCCATTTTCTCTTAAACTTCTTCATTGCTCACATGCTCATCCATGGTATTCTCAACATTCTTCTGTAGATCTTCATTTCTGTTGCCTCAAGTCTCTTCTTCAGCTGTGAGAAGATTGTCCCATATTCACTGCCATATAGGAGGACTGATATGACAGTTCAGTGCTCTTTTCTTTGTTTCTAGCAAAAACTTTTTGATTCTTAATACTTTGCTTAAGTTTCGGAAAGCATCTTTCGCTATCTCAGTGCACATTCAGATTTCAATATCATACTTCCTGTCCTCCATTAAAACACTTGCAAGCTATTTAAATTGTTGTACTTGTTTGATTTTGGTATCTTGAATTTGTAATTTGCATGTTGGTCTGTTCCCTTTTTCTAACGACCATTGCAATTGATGAGATCAGAGAACAATAAAAAAGAAAATGAAATTGTAAACAGGCAAGGCAAGAACAAGAAAAAAAAAACTGTCTTTAAGAATGTTACAAAAAGAGTAATAAGCAAAATAAGTGAGAAAATATTTCAATAAAATGGTGCTGTGACTCTAAACAGAGAGAAAAGATACAGAATATTAAGAACATTAGCTAAATACATAAATGTGTTATACTCTACTTCAAATTCATTCTACATCAAAACTTATTGGTTGGATGTGAATGCTAAAAAAGCAAAACCAAAAATAAAAATGTTGCCTTCTGAGCAGAGTCCTTGAGCATCACATCCAACTCATCAAATAAATCCCCTAAAAAAAATATACAATATAAAAAGAGCCATTCAGGAACGTTGCTGCTAAATCAAGAATATGAAAAAAACGATGAGTCATAATCCACCCCATCTGTTTTTATCAGTAGGCCAAAGTTTCTTAACCTTTTTTACTTTGGGAAACAATTGCAGAATAACTAAAACTCTGGGGCTCACTTTAAATTTTAATAATGAAAAACAAGTCAAAATTTGAAATTATGAAATTTTGGTTTAGCATTCCATTCAGGTTAACAGTCAGTTATGTGCCATTCATGATACATGCTTAGGCAATCATGTATCTTTCAATACATGACTGACAAAGCAGATTTTTTCCCATAGTAGGTTGCCATTTCTTCCTGTGGTAGACCAGTTGCCATCAAAGGCTATAGAACCCAGTCTGTCCTGCTATTTACCTATAGCTGGGGCAAGAAGAAGAGGATTCATACCTTTCCCAAGGGTATTAGCACATAAGTAAATGTAATGGATTTGACTGGAATTTGAACTCAGCTCTCCAGTTCCTCAATCTGAGTCGCTATCCATTACACCACCGTGCCTCCCCATGGTTAACAGTACAGTTTTCATTGAAAGGAATTTACTAAGAATCTGCTATTCTTTTAGAGAGACCAATAATGACTGATTTAAATCCTTTGAGAGAGGCAAAAGGGAAAGGATTATCCATTCCTTCTTAAAGATTAAGGAATTTAGTATCCAGTTTAAAATATCAAATGACATGGCTTCACAGATATGGAAGCTATGGGCTTGGTGTCTCTAGCTTCTTAAAAATTGGGGTACACCTGATTATCTTCCAGAGCACATGGGTGTAATAGTTGAGAAATGCTGCTGTAGGCAGTTGTGGTGAACAAGAAAGCTGTCAAAATCACCACCAGTGACTTTGGTCAATCAATCCAACACATGCATCAACTCCAGGCTCTACCAACTCTGGTCTTCTTCCAAGTCACTTCCATCCCCCATAAGGAGATATTACACCATGATACTCTATATTGGCAATAGAAAGAATGCTATCTTAACAATTCTTATCTTTTTTACTTTTTGACTCACTGGCACTACTTGTTGTCCCATTTGTTTTGTGCTACCATATGCATATTTATAACAAAAGTAACCAAACTACTACCCTTAAGTAAATATCACAAAAAGAAATGTGTATGTTAGGTTAAAAGTACATAAAAATGGATTTCCCAGTAATTTTAGTTGATGCATATAGATCTATATTGGATAGAGATAATGCCTGGGCTAGACGTGTCTTTTATGAAAATAGTTTACGAACATAACTTAGAAGACAACAGGTGAGGGATGGCCTAAAGTTTTGGGCTAATGTTGTAAGCAGTAAAATTATAAGTGCCATCAACGTTGACGTTAATGATGACAAGGTTTGCAGAAAATTAGTTGGAAAAGTTCTTGGATAAGATATCGTTTGAATGGTACAGGTCACAATCAAGATATTTAAAATGAAAGAGTCTGTTCATACAACAAAATATTTACTTGTATTCTACAAAGATAACTAATACACAATTTGATAAAAAAAAACTTTTAAGGACATCAAATTAATGGAATGAACCTCAGATTCCCAGATTCCCAGATATTAATCCTGTACAAAATATATGATCCATCATTAAAAAAGATATATATGAGATTGGAAAATAATATTTAAGCAAAGATCTTTGGAATCAATAAAATTACTTGCAGTAATTTTAAAGATGAAGAAGAGAAATTTTTTAACAATAATTTTTTAGTAATGAATATAGAGCTACATTGGTTGGACCTGATTTCTGGGCTAGAAATTAAGTTCTTCATGGATAGTCAACCAACATGACTTAGAAGACAACAGAAGATAAGTGAAGTAATGTTTTGGGTTGGTATATTATGCAGTAAAATTATAGATCTCTTCAAATTTTATATTGTCAATCAAAATCTGGAGAATTATTATAATTTCTTGGACATAATAATTTTTCGAATGCTGAGTTATTTCTCCTAAACATGGAAAACTGAATGAGAACACTCTGTCCCCATGGATGGAATAAAGGTTTTGGTTTTGAAATACTGAGAAAGTTACTGAATATGAAAGAACAAAGCTGGAGGAAGCAACAATTTGAGGGGGTCTGTCCTAGCATGACTGGTAGAAATGTCAATTATCTTTTGTGTTAACCCTGACGTTTAAGGGGTTTTGTTTAATGAAAATGCATTATAATACAAAACAATTAAACCTATAATAAAAACTTAATAAAATAAGAATGATAATAATAATTATTATTTTTAATAATAAAATGAATGAATTACAATGTTTACACATTCTTCATATAATGATTGTGTGGTAGATAAAGACAAAGTTATTGCCCTTGTTGGAGATTAGCTTCCTTGACTAAAGAACTCTCCAAATCTAAACCACTATAAATAGTATCTATATTTGTAAATGAAAAGAGCTATAACAGCGACTTGAGAAAACTATTTTTCTGAAAAATTGTTTTGAGAGAAAGAATTTCTACTGACAACAGGTTGTTTGTTTGACAGTGTATCAGCTCTTTATGGATAATTTAATGCTGAAATTTAATTTTCTTGGAAGCTTTGAAGTAATAAAAATATATGTTATTCTGCTTTCGCAGTTGGATACATGGTAGATGATACTCAGCTTTTGTGCATATACATGTCTGTGTGGACATAATTATTAGAGGCAGTGATATGTGCATTTTATGCTGTAGTTTTGATGAAATTATTTTTTGGAATACAGTTTAAGAAATTGTAGGATATTATATGGATTGATATCATGAAAGAGTTCTTTCATGGTAGTTGATTGACTGATTTTGTTTAGTGGCATATCAATCTCTACGGGTTATTTAATGCTGGAATCTAAATATTATGAATGCAATTGTATGCCTTTAACTACAGATAAAATATATTGTTTGTCATTTTGCTATAAATAGGTATGGTTGGTCATTTTGTTATAAGTAGTATTATTGGTCATTTAACAATAAATAGGTATTTTTATACTTTCATAGGATTTTGTTTGGGGTTCACTATTTGCCCATAGCTGTGACCCTAACAGGTGCTACCGCCATGGGTCAGAGTGGACCTGGGGACAACAGCAATTAAGAGGTGGTTCTACACTCCTTAAAACCTCTAATCTCCTGATCAGAGGCCTTGCTGCCGGATGTAGTTTATTGTCATACCCAGGACTAAAGCAACAGCAGTACTGGTGGCTTGGGCAATAAATGCTGAATGTTTCATTATAAGGAAATGGTTAATATTACAATTACCATTACCATTGTAAGCTGAATAAAACATTCTAAGCTACACAACTGTCTTGTGTGTTATTATAGATTGATTTGGAGATAATATTGACATTTACAGATTCTGAAAAACACAATATCACAATCATGTCTCTCCACAACTTCCTGTCCTTTGAAGCTCTTAATAAATTGTCTTTTTATTATCTCTCCTAAAACTTGTTCTGCCATGTATTTACTAAGTAAATTGTGTGTTGTTTTCCTTGATTTCTCTTGCCTTCAATCTGTCTTGTGAGTATCAGATTTTCCACTCCTTCTTTCCTTGTGTCACAGAAATTTCAACTATATCTTCCTGATGTTAAGTATTAGTTTTCTTTTTTGTTTGCATTTTCACTAAAACATCATAGTTGGTCACATGATCCATAGTATCCACAGCATCTTCCTGTAGAATTGCATTTCTGTTACCTTAAGTCTTCTCTTCATCTGTGAGAAGGATTGTTATTATGTAATAGCTCAGTACCCTTTTCTTTGTTTCTAACAATTTTTTCTGTTTTTTTAATACTTTGCTTAGCTTTTCGAATGCATCCTTGGGTATCTCAATGCCTTTTTGGATTTCAGTGTCACACTTTCTGTTCTCGGTTAAAACACCTCCAATATACATGGCACCTCAACACCAGAATTTTGTAGACAAACATTATCATAATTGTTAAGTTCTCTCATTAGGAAGTTTCAGTATATATATAATAATTATTGACTCTCCCGATGTATGAGGATCTGACAGCTTATTGATTCAGTTATGAAAGTTTGTGCAATAAACTTAAGTGGCATTTAAGACCCGCTAGTGATTTACAAAGGAGGCCACATTTGGAGCAAGTATATATATAAATAAATAAATAATAATAATAATAATATCAAATCCGTAAGTGGAAAGGATAATCCAAGTAGGTCTTTTTAATATAAAATATTAAAAAGATTATAAAATTTGAAGATCCATGAAGAGAGCTCCGTGTATTGCATACAGAGGAATATGATATACATCAAAGGGAAAAAACTTAACACATCTCAAAAAAAATCTGGTAATAAATTTAATTCAGCAGGTAAGTTTTTAATACCTGCGTCATCAGACCAAAATTACAAAATTTGCAATTTTGGTCTGATGAGGCAAGTATTAAAAACTTACCTGCTGAAATAAATCTATTTCCAGATTTTTCAAGATGTTAAGTTTTTTCCTATAATATATATATATATATATATATATATATATATATATATATACAAAAACAAATGAAAGAAAGAATGATAGAAATGTTTAATGATAGTTTCACTTAAATGGAAAAAGTTGTCAATTTAAAATCTTTTCATTTGTACCCACTTCTTAAAATAATGACCAGTATTCATATTTATGATTGTTATTGTAATATTTTGTTAATATTGTTAAGCTCAAATATTTAATGATGAAATAAGGGAATTTTTACGGATATTTTATTGTTGTAGAACTCACCACAAGCTTATTTAATCATTAACTGAAAAATTAGAATTAATCAGAAAATTCAAATAGGAAAACAATGAAATTTTCACCAGTTAAAACTGGTTAGTATTATTATTACATTTTTTATTTCATTCTCTAAAAATGAATGTTCTCTTCTGTCCTACCATATATGATCAGCAACACTTGACCTTAATGCTTTTCCTGGCTCATTATTAATAATGTTTAATTGAAGAAATTTGGACAACACATGACTACGAAATTATTCCACAATTTTTATCCTACTGTCCTTTATATGGTTGGGTCATGTAACAAATCTTAGTGCAAAAAATGGAATTGACAAACAGTTCAGATTTTAGGTTACTATTAAATAATTCTATCAGACCAACAGATAAAGAACTCTTTTCAAATATAAGTTTGTCAATCACCTGAAAGACCCCTTCCCGCTTCCCATAAGCATGGGTGATTCTAACCTCAATGAGAGAGACTCATTGTGCCTACTTGAGCTTACATTATTAGTTTACATAAAGTGGAATGATTGTATTGAATCCATTGCGATGCCAGCTGCTAAGAAACTTGGTTCACTTTGTTGTCCTAGACAGTTTCTCTCTCTTGAATCTATCTTATATATTTATAAGTTTACCATTCATCCATGCTTTGAATATTGCTGCCACATATGGTCCAATTTTCCTGCTGCATAACGAGAGCTTCATGATAAAATTCAAAGAATCAGCAATATTATAGATTCTGACCTAGTGTCTTAGCTTCAGTCATTTTTCCACCACAATAATGTAGCTTTGCTGCACATTTTCATGATGATTGTTTGGATGAGATTGTGGTGATTTGGTAAGATATTCTTGGTTTTTTATTTATCAGAAGCTTTGGAATTAAGCAAACTGACTCAAGGGTATAGACAAATAATACAGGGTGTTTCAAAAAGAATATGCCAAAATCATCACGTGATATGTCAAAAATGAAAAAAATTACAAACCTCTAGCATGAACATATGTGTTATATATACATTCAAGTTTCATTTCATGTTTTATAAGTGCTCAATGTGGCCACCACTGGCAGCATGAGCAACATCAAGCCGATAACCGAATTCCTCCCAAACGCGCCTCAGCATGTCACGGTCCACCGTGTTGATTGCAGCTGTTATTCGATCTTTCAAGTCATCGATACTTGCTGGAAGTTCTGGAACATAAACTTGGTCTTTAACATACCCCCACAAGAAAACGTTACACACAGTGAGGTCTGGGGATCTGGCAGGCCAAGCACAGAGAGCAAGGTCTTTAGCACCTCTCCTCCCAATCCATCGCTGAGGCACGTTTTCATTCAGATAAGCTCTAACCCCGAGATGCCAATGGGGTGGTGCTCCATCTTGCTGAAAAATGAAGTCATTCAAATCTGCTTACAGTAAAGTGAATAGCCATTTTAGGAGCATGTCGAGATAGGTTTGACATGTTTGTAGCTGCACCGGAAGTTATAATAACGACAGCGGTGAAACTGACACCCAATCAAACTTTGATAACTACTCTATCAAATAACCACTGGCTCCATCCACTACAATGCTATAGACCTGAAAAAACAGTGTAATGATTTTGGCATATTCTTTTTGAAACACCCTGTATATATATATATTTATTTAATATATATTATTTTATTCGAATAAACTGATTTGTTTGGAAACATACTTTGAAAAAAACTTTGACAATTTAATAATTTCTTTAATTTAATTTAATTAGTTTAATAATTTCTTTAATTTAATTTAATTAGTTTAATAATTTCTTTAATTTAATTTAATTTAATTAGTTTAATAATTTCTTTAATTCAATTTAATTTTATAGGATTTCATGATAAAATTTCTTTTTTTCCTTTGTAAAAGTGAAGAATAAATTGTTAGGGTTTCTTACTCTTGAGAATGCAACAGATAACTTGCCATGCCTAAATATTACTTTCTGGAGACAAATTCCAATTTTTTGAAGCATTTGGCCTTGTGATTTGTTTATAGTTCTTGCAAAGGCAATGCAAACTGGAAACTGGATTCTTGTATATATAAAAACTAAAAGAAAATATATGAAAAAAATAGTATTGTGTTTTTATTGAATAAGTATTTGTTATCTTAATGATTAAATTGTTTTTAAAATAGTGGGAGTATTTTGTATGTCAAATAAAGCTTTAATTTTTCCCCCAAATTAATGAAAACTTATTATACTAAGCTACGTACCCTAGTAAAACTAACTGTACTTTTTACCCCATTACCTGTTTGCCCTTCTCCCCACAATTTGGCTTTGATCAGTCAATGTATGCTTATATTAGAGAGTGTGATGGATGGATGGATGGATGGACTAACAGAAATCACAGAATTTTATATATAGATTTCTACTTAGATTGCTTGGGCAATAAAAATGTGTTGTTAATTATACATAATTGTTTGTATATTCATTAGATTGGTGTGACTCCTTTGTAATTTGGAGTAACAAATATTTGTTCATAACTCTGATCTTAGTATCAGTTGGGAGAAAGTCCTTTCTGGCTCAGTAGGGGGTAGTTTCAAAGTCAGAACTTGGCAGTAGCAGTAGCCATCTTAGAAATAGGGTGACATTAATCTGCTGTATGTTTTTTGGCTCTATGGTGAGCAGAAATATTTTTTAAGCAGATGACTCTTAAACTTCTATACACATCATGCAGGGATTGTTTCTCTGGCTGTACCTTCTTTTGTTTTAGTTTCTCTTGTCTGGTCTAAGTCTGTCAGTTTATATCCTTTTGACTAGGTTCTCAGATTACTGGTGTGGACCTTGGTTTCAGGTAACATCAAAAGTCTCTTTGTGCTATTGTTTTTGATTGGCCAAACTTATTTTATTTTCCAGTGTTCCATTCTTTTTCATTTTTTTTATATAGTAGAAGTTATGTGTGGAGCCTCTCTGATTTTTGGTAGTTTTTAGTCACAAATAACTAGACTCTGGTTCAGCAAACTGCCAAGAACAGTTTTTTCTTCTTCCTCATTTTTAGTTGAGGGTTGTCTTCTTGTTAGTTGATGGAGAAGGATAGAGAAAGAGAGACAGAAAAAGATAAGGGTTTTAATAGAAAGTGAATGTCATTTTAACTGGAATTCTTTATATTTTTGTTTATTTATTTTCATATTTTATTTTATATTTTTTATTGGGGCTCACTAGAAGCTCTACGCTATGGTACCTAGACCTTATAAATGTAAGGGCAGTACTAGATTGGCAGTAAGTTCTCATCAATTCACAGTTGAATTGGCTAGATGTAAATATAAGTTCTATGCTAATGGTTTCTTTTCTTGCACTTCTCACTTGTGGAACTCTCTTCTGGTTCCATGCCTTCCAGCCAACTTTGATCTTCAAAAATTCAAATGCAATGTCAATCATTATCCACTGTCTTCCTGATTACTCTTCTGTTGTTCTTGATCCTCAATAGTGATTCTTGTTTTTTTTAATTCTTTCACCCCCAGTAACCCCTTGTGTCTTAGTAGTTTTATTGCCTTACATAGGATGATATGTTTAAAAAAAAGAAAGTTTCTGAGAATCCTCCATAGGGGCTTCACATATACATATGTACTAAAAAGGACATCTCAACATAAACACTTTCATTCACTCCTTTTGTATAATTCTAAATATACATTATTTACATTATTCGGACTATTGTCCTCATCTTTGTCACCATATTTATTACAACGTTTTGGCCATTGTACGCTCCAGCCTTCTTCAGGTGGTTGGAATGTCGAACTGAACCCTTTATTTCGCTCACTGGGGTAGACTTTTCTAGTTCCACGTGCCATGTTTAATGGATGTCAGTTATCAGTTATCTCCTGTTACTTTTTCCTCTGAAAGTTCTGCACTGCCTTAACTGGCAGTTAATAAAGGGTTCAGGTCGACATTCCAACCACTGGAGGCTGGAGTGTACAACAGCCGAAACGTTGTAATAAATATGGCGACAAAGATGAGGACAATAGTCCGAATAATGTAAATAATGTACATAATACCTCATCTCAGAAATATTGACAAACTCTAAATATTTTTGCAACACATGTCAGATTTGAATAAACTGATTTGTTTGGAAACATACTTTGAAAAAAACTTTGACAATTTAATAATTTCTTTAATTTAATTTAATTAGTTTAATAATTTCTTTAATTCAATTTAATTTTATAGGATTTCATGATAAAATTTCTTTTTTCCTTTGTAAAAGTGAAGAATAAATTGTTAGGGTTTCTTACTCTTGAGAATGCAACAGATAACTTGCCATGCCTAAATATTACTTTCTGGAGAGAAATTCCAATTTTTTGAAGCATTTGGCCTTGTGATTTGTTTATAGTTCTTGCAAATGCAATGCAAACTGGAAACTGGATTCTTGTATATATAAAAACTAAAAGAAAAGATATGAAAAAAATAGTATTGTGTTTTTATTGAATAAGTATTTGTTATCTTAATGATTAAATTGTTTTTAAAATAGTGGGAGTATTTTGTATGTCAAATAATAAAGCTTTAATTTTTCCCCAAAATTAATGAAAACTTATTATACTAAGCTACGTACCCTAGTAAAACCAACTGTACTTTTTACCCCATTACCTGTTTGCCCTTCTCCCCACAATTTGGCTTTGATCAGTCAATGTATGCTTATATTAGAGAGTGTGATGGATGGATGGATGGACTAACAGAAATCACAGAATTTTATATATAGATTTCTACTTAGATTGCTCGGGCAATAAAAATGTGTTGTTAATTATACATAATTGTTTGTATATTCATTCTTACTCTCTTGTTTTAGGAAACTCTGATACATCCATTATCGCATCAGTAAATATTTATCAACAAAACATTTTCTTTTTAACTAGACACTAATTTCACTTTTCGATGGGAAATACATTAATAAGAAAAATAGAAGAATATAAATTTTAAGGAAGGAATTTGGTATAATTTTCTATTGTTACAAAATTAAATATTATCATCCAGTTGAATCAGGCCCAATGGTTGAGTGTTTTGATTTGGGGAGGTCAGCATTTAAGTCAGAAGTGCTGCAAGTAAGAATTTGCATACTAATTTTCACATCATTCCTCCTGCTATCAGTACAAGTTAAATTTTTTTGTTGGGAGGTGGGTTACAGCCCTTAGCATTCTCTACCTTAGTGATGGGGTTGAAGTTGAATGCTTTATTATCAAATCTGATTTTTCAGTTGAATAGAATTGTAGAAATAGAAAATCCCCACCACCCCAAAAAGATGCATAGATTTTGACCTGATAAAGGAAAGTCTGTAGATTTCTACAGATTTGGCAGATGTTCACTTATTTAAGCAGTTTCAGATATGGTATTGTGAGTACAGAGATCAGATTGTAAGAGTCCAGAATTGATCTCTGAAAGAAAAAAAGAAAAAGGACAAAGAAGAAAAGTTAAGATCAATCCATTGCTGGTAGGGTCCTATCATGTTTATTTTTGACCGCAACTTCCCAAGCGACCCACAATTTTATTCTTTTGTCTTTTTTTTCTTTTACTTTATGCTAGAGACAAAATTTGCTTTTTATCAGGTTAATGAGGACAATGGGAAAAGAAGAAAAAGAAGAAGGAGGAGGAGGAAAAGAAGTGGGAGGAGGAAAAGTTCAAAGAAGTAGAGGAAAAAGAAGACAGTGATAAGAGGGAGGAAGAAAAAGAACAGGATGAGGAGGGGGAAAAGAAGAAGAATAAAAGCACAAAATACTTTTGAACAGGTTAATGAGGACAATAGGAAAGAAAGATGAAGAAGATGAGGAAGGAAGAGCAGGAGGAAAAGAATGAGGAGGATGATGAGGAGGAGGAGGAAAAAGAAGAGGAAGAACGGAAGGAGTAGAAGTAAATTGAAAAAGCATTTGATTATGTTAATGAGAACAATGGATGAAGAAGAAAAAGAAGGGAGAGGTGGAGGGGGAGCAGGAAAAGAAAGAAGGGGAAGAGGAGAAAAATGAAGAAAGAAAAGAAGAAGAAAAAGAAGAATGTCAGGTGGAAGAAGAAGAGGAGGAGGAGGAGGGAAAGAAAGAAAAGTAAAAGCACAAAAAACTTTTGATCAGGATGATGTGGACAATGGGAAAAGAAGATGAAGAAGACAGAGAAGGAGGAAGGGGGGGAGAATGAGGAGGAGGATAAGGAAAAAGAGGAGGAGGAGTAGAAGAAAAGTGAAAAAACTTTTGATCAGGTTAATGAGGACAATGAACAAAGATGAAGGAGGAGGAAGAGGAAGAAGAAGAAAAGAAAAATAAGAAGAGTGGGAAAAGAAGCCATCCTGTAAGAAAAAAAAAAGAAAATATAATATCATGAATGAGTTAGCAAAAAACAAAACATTGAGAACTACAAGGGATAGGGGGAAGTGGAGAGTCATGATCGCCTACGTCCTACATTAAAGAAGAAGAATCTCAAAGAATTCTTTTTAGGTTATAAAAGCCTACAAACACTCTCAAGTCTTTCACCCTGATTATGCATTTATTTCTTCTTTGTCACAAACATACACAACAGGGCCACTGGCTTTTAAACTTCTACATGCCCCCCACCCCACTCCACACTTTATAATGCCATATTATCCCTAAAAAACAAAACAAAACCAAAAACAGTTTCTCACACCAGCTTAGGATAGTAGACAATGGCTAACTTTTCAGTAGCGAACCATTACTCTCTCAGATTGACTCTAGTAGTTTCTTTCAAGCAAGTAAAAAACAGTCACTTCATGATCATGACTTTGCTTGATAGATTTAATTAATAATAATAAAAGAACAAATTATTTAAACATATCAGTTTAAGAAGGAATAAGTTAAAATGAAATTATATATTAATGCGAAAAGAGAAAGAGTGATTGACTGAATGAAGAAGTGATTGGTACTGGAAAAAAGATGTCAGGAAAAAGAAAGAAAAAAAAATCTATAATAGACTCAGTTACCTTATATGTAATTTATGCTTTGATAATAATTGTAAGAGGAAAAAGATGATAAAAAAATAAAAATAAAATAATATAAAAAATGAAAGTGATGTATGCTTGACAGTAAGAAAAAAATGAAAAATGGTTTTTAATTTTGTTTTCAATTTTTAAAAAAATTTTTTTATCTATTTTTTCATTTGTTTTTATTGTTTTATTTTTCTTGTGCTTGTATGTATGCATGTATGTGTATATGTACATATGTATGTGTGTATTTATGCATGTATGTGTGTATGTACATATATATGTGTGTATGTATGCATGTATGTGTGTGTGTATGTATGCATGTATGTTGTGTGTGTACTGTAGTATGTATATGTTTGTATGTATGTATATATGTATGTATGCATATGTGTATGTATATGTTTGTATGTATGTATGTATGTATGTATGCATATGTGTATGTATGTATCCATGTATGTGCATATGAAAATATATGTGCATGTACATGTCTGTTTTTTTTTACTTTTTAAAATCATTCCCTTTTGCTTTATTGATAGCACTTTAGTATGGTCCTTCTTTCTTTCTTTCTTTCTTTCTTTCTTTCTTTCTTTCTTTCTTTCTTTCTTTCTTTCTCCTTGAGCACTTTTCACTTTCCTCACTCCATCTATTGATTTATGATTTGTTTGCTAAACTGCTGATTTATAACAAAGATTTTAGTCCTAATAAACTAAGATAGACTTTGCATCCATTGTTTGTTTTTAGCTTTTGGACCAGGAAGAAGTGGGCAATGCCGGGGTGAGGTAACTTAAGCAGGGAGGGAGGGACATGGATTTCAAAGCACACACACACACACACACACACACATTTGGGGAGTTGGATGAATAAGTCAGTAGCTTAAAGTAGGCAGTAGCTGAATTCTAATCTTAAATTTTCACTGTATAATAAAGTTCAACCCATTGGAAAAGCATTATTACATTAAGAGCATTGATAAATATAGAGATGTTAAAAAAATAAATATCTGCTGTGTAAAATAAATGCTTCTTTTATCATTAAGCTACAGACGTATTGATATATTTATCAGGCACAGCATCACAAAATAAAATGTCATGCGGTAGCTAGGAGAGAGATGTCAAAAGTTGGGTGGGAGCTAAGTCAGATGTTAAATGTGGGGGTGTTAAGTCAAATGTTAAATTTCAAAGATTCCTGATTCTATATTTGTCTCTGATTCTCTCATAAAATAAATACTTTTAGATCTGTTATCCATTTATGTGTAACTGAAAAGATGTTACATGTAGCTGAAGAGATATTAACCAAAGAGATGCTACATGTAACTGAAGACTATACTTGTAACTAAAAATACATCATATATTACTCAAGAGATGTTACATATAACTTAATGGACATTTCATGTAACACAAGAGACTATACAATAACTCAATGTGTATTTCATGTAACTCAAGACCTTCTAGATGTAACTTAATGGACATTTTAAGTACCTAACTCCTCATGCTACCCTCTACCTTTATAAGAGCCATATCAGACCCAAAATAGGGTACTGTTGTTATATTAGGTTAGGAATTGCCCAGTCTTCACTTTTCAGTCTTGATATTCAAAATGTCTCTGAGTTCTTATTAAAGAAGAATTATTTTCCATTCTCCAATCTCTCACTCAAAGGCAGGATGTGGTGAGTCTCTCACTGCTCTATCACTACTTCCATGGAAAGTGCTTATATATGAACTACATTCTTTGGTTCCACCAGGTCCAACCTTTGTGGCTAAGACCCCACATACCTATTACATTGTAGCAAACCACCTACATTATATCCATATTCCATCAGTGAGAAGTAAGTTTCACTCAATCAGCTTCTTTCTGCAAACCACTGCTTGGTGGAAAAGACTCCCAAAAGAATGCTTCCCTGATCACTACAATCTTAACCTGTTCAAGTCTGAAGTTAACTGTTATCTTCCCTTCCTATCCATATAAACTACCCTTAATGCAATCCTCTACCACAAGAGGCCCCTGGGCCCTTTACAGGGTGAACATTACTGTAAAAAAAATAACTAAAGAGACATTACATGTAACTCAACAAACATTTGATCTAACACAAGAGGCTCTGCATGTAACTCAATGAGCATTCCTTGTAACTCAAGAGACATCACATAACTCAATGAGCATTCCATGTAACTCAAGAGACATCATATAGCTAAATGAGCATTTCATATAACCCAAGAGACATCACACAACTCAATCAGCATTCCATATAACTCAAGAGACATCACATAACTCAGTGGGCAGTTCATGTAACTAAAGAGACATCACATAACTCAGTGAGCATTCCATATAACTCAAGAGACATCACATAACCCAATGGGCAGTTCATTTAACTCAAGAGACATCACACAACTCAATGAGCATTCCATATAACTCAAGAGACATCACATAACTCAATGGGCAGTTCATGTAACTCAAGAGACATCACACAACTCAATGGGCAGTTCATTTAGCTCAAGAGACATCACATAACTCAATGAGCATTTCATGTAACTCAAGAGACATCACATAACTCAATGGACAATTTATGTAACAATATATATTATTTTTCATATAATTGATGTTGCATATAACTGAAGACTTCGGCTATAAGTGAATAGATGTTATATGTAACTGAAGATTTTAAATATGCAAAAAGATGCTGCATGTAACTGAAGACTACATATAAGTTAAATGACTTTGCATATAACTGAAGACTTTATAGGTAACTGAAGATTTTACATGTAACTCAAAAGACCTTTCCTGCAATGCAAGAAACATTACTTGTAACTGAATACTTTTGATGTAAGTCTAGAGATATTAAATGTAACTGAAGAGATGTTACATGCAACAAATACATTAGATATATCACAAAGTGTTACATGTAACAGAAGACTTTACATGTAAATAAAGAGACTGTTTATGTTAAAAAACCAGGATATAGATATAGAAAGAAATTCTGATATATAAAAAAAGTACATTTTGATAAATACTAAATGTGCTAAAATGTCTATGGAAAATGAAAAATAAAGATAAAAAATGAAGTTAAATCAAGTGATAAATTCATAGATTAAATTTCACATCAGTTATATTGTGCACTTTGACTTGATGAAGAAAATATTGATTGCTATATATTATCACTTTATTTCGATTATCTATCTATCTATCTATCTATCTATCTCTCTCTCTCTCTCTCTCTCTATATATATATATATATATATATATATATATATATATATATATATATATATATAATCATTTCACCCCTTCCCCAAGAAAGGCAATATAGCCACTACGACACAAGGCATTACTGGATGTGAAAGTAAAAGAAAAACATTATTAAGGAGCGAGAACAATTAAAGAACAGAAATTAAAAAGACAGGAGATAATGATTGACATTGCATTTACATTTTTGAATATCAAACTTGACTGGAAAGAAAGAAGTCAAAAGAGAGTTCCAGAAGCAAGAAGTGAGAGAAAAGAAACTGTTAGCGTAGAACTTACAGTTACATGAAACCATTCATGTAACTCAAAGAGAAAATAATAATATAATCAAGATATTACATTCCACACCACTTCAATTAAAAGCTTAGGAAGGAAACTTTAATCAATACTGGAAAGAGCAATAAAAGCTATTGGACTTGAGAAAGCTGTTTTCCTAAAAAAGTGTTTTAAGAGAAACATTTTATAAATTTCAACCAAAAACAATAGTGGCGTCTCAGTCATTAATGCTGAATGTTTCCTTACAGAGAAACGGCTTGTATTAACATTTTGATTACCATTTCAAATGTAAAATGCCAATCTAGTACTGTACTTGAATTCATAAAGTCTAGGTACATTAGTGGAAAGTAATATTCATTTTGATATAATAAAAAATGTGGCACAAGGTCAAAAGGTGAGAATTGGGGAAGGCTGGTCTTCAGTCTGTTTTATCTTAAACTTAGATAGCCAAAGTTACTGACCCAAACATACCACAGTATTTCTTTCACCAAAGCAACAGATTTTCTATGTAATCTTTACTAGTTCCCATATGTAAAATTTGTCTGTGATAAGTGGAGGTTAAAAATAATAACATAGAGGAAAGTTCATCAGAACAATTATCATAAAAATATTTATACAAAAAGGCACATGGAAGCTACATTACAGTGATGGGAAAGTAATTGAAGCCAAGATGCCAGGGCTGGACCAATAACATTGCAAATTCTTCTCTGTATTTTATCAAGAAAATCTAAATATATAGCAGGAGCACCAAACCATATCTGGCAGCAATATTTGAAACATGGACAAATTGTAAACTTATAAATATGTAAGATAGATTCTAGTAAGGAACGTTTAGCACCAACTACTGAACCATCTTTCCTAGCAGCAGACCTAGGAATTGATTTCATATAATCTTTCTACTTCATCTCAGTGGAAAACATTAGCCCAAGAAGATATAATGGATTACTGACATGGAGGTTAGCATCAGCCATGCTGATGGATGGCAGAAAAGGTTCTTTCAGATGATTAAAAGATAGCAGTTTCATTCTGGAGTCATTAAAATTAACAAGCTATTCCTTGCCCCAGTTAACAACAGAATGTAGGTGATTTTTGAGATCAGATGCCAATTTGACTTACTGTTAATTCAAACTTTACCCATATTTTAGTAGATGTCCAGTTTTTTAAGCAAAATTCAAACTTGCAGAATTCAAACCATCATCCCAATATCTAGGAGATTCCATCTTCTTATCCAGTGTATTGTAGACCGCTCGGTTCTAGCAAGTGTCACAGCCTAGCAATGTTCTACCCGCCCTTTTAAGGAATGCACATCCCTTATTTCAGATTTTCTTGAAGGTCATATCTTCTCAGTTTCATATCTGAAAGATAAACAAACGAGTTTCTAAAGAATTAATGCTTTTTTTTTTAATCAAACATATTTATTCCTTCAAACATTATTCTTAGCTTTCTTCAGTGCATTGGATATAGAGGTAATAAACACTGATAAAAATAAATGTGGTATCTACTCAAATATGGCTATCTACTAAAAATAATATTTTAAGTAATAAATACTTATATTGGATTAAAAATAAATACATTTTATATGTGTGTGTATATATATATAACAACGTTAAACATAAAAATGTCTTTTAATAAATATATATATATATATATATATACATTTTTATATATATATATATATATATATATATATATATATATATATATATATATATATATATATATCCATTTTATATATATATATATATATATACACACTTTTATATATATCCATTTTTTATATATATATATATATGTGTGTGTGTGCATATATATTGATATAAAAGGAAAGAACTCATAGATTGATGATCTGAAGTTCTTTAGTATTTTAGTTTCTATTTTTAAAAAACAATGCCCAATACAAAAGTAGAACCCAGATTATAATACATAGTAATTTGTGTCATGATGGAATCATATTTTTAAAAAAAGTAATTATAATATATATATATATATATACACACACTTTATATATATATATATATATATATATATATATATATAGCAGATATAAAATATCTGAAACACTGATCTTTCTGCAATCATGGTTTCTATGAAGATGGTTTTCTCAAGATCATTTCCTTTTGTCTTTAATTCTCTCTCTATATATATATATCTTAGCTGATGCATTTCATCCTTTAAGGGATTTTATCAACGCAACTGTAAGGATTTTGTGAAAAGTATTTCTATACAAGAGCAAAAATGTTATTGGTTTTACAAAATTTTTTGGTATAAGAGTGCTTATGAATATTCATAAAATAATATAATATACCAGAAAATCTTGAAAAACCAATAACATTTAAGCTCTTGTATATAAAACTTGTCACAAAATAAAATCCTTACATTTGCTTTGATAATGTCCCTCAGAAGACAAAACGAAAGTTATCTTTATTCATATTGTCCTTTTACAGATATTCTCTATCTGAAAATTTTATACACACACACGCACATGCACAGACATATATATATATATATATATATATATATATATATATAATTTATTATTATTTTATTATAACAGATTATAATAAGAACATGTTGAAATTGCTCAATATATATATATATACACACACAAACATATATATATATATAAATATATATATATATATAATTTATTATTATTTTTATTGTAAAAGATTCTAAGAACATGTTGAAATTGCTCAATATATTATATACACACACACCATATATATATATATATATATATAATTTATTATTATTTTTATTGTAAAAGATTCTAATAAGAACATGTTGAAATTGCTCAATATATTATATACACACACACAGACATATATATATATATATATATATATATATATATATATATATATATATCATTTATTATTATTTTTATTATAAAAGATTCTAAGAACATGTTGAAATTGCTCAGTATATTATGCACACACACACACAAACATATATATATATAATTTATTATTATTTTTATTATAAAAGATTATAAGAACATGTTGAAATTGCTCAATATATTATATGCACACACACACACACACACACACACACACACACACACACACACACACATATATATATATATATATATATATATATATATATATATATATGAGTTTCTATCTTTCTGTCTCTCAATATCATGTTTGTGAATATACTCTGAATTCTTATCATTTATGTTGCAATTTATTTTCAGTTTAGTGCACATTTGTCAGAGGAAATGAAAAGAAGCCCAAAATAGGTAAAAATTATTATCCAATTTTCATTTTTTTTTTATTGCAGCAAAATAACTCATGATATTTTGACCTAATACTGGATAAACTGCTATAGTTTCAAAGCTATTAACTCTTTTATGATTAAGTTTATTTTTGATCATCTTTTGAGTCTATTTTAAACAAGTATGTTTTTCAAAGTTCTTTCTAGAATAAAATACACTGGCGCACCAAAAGCAAAGGTTTTTATTATTATTTTACAAAATCAAAATATTAAAATAGGACTTTATTCATTAAGGCAAATATATGTATTATTATCAAAACAGCTGTTTTTTTATAACTTTTTACTTTTCAGTATACTATATAAAATTTGACCATCATCAGTGCTTCAATCATTGGTGGCGGGACCTAAGAGCAGAAGACACAGACAACCTTCTACAGGATAATCTGTTGGCGGTGGGTCACATGAGCTCTGGCATTGTCCACTCTTTGATGCATCAGCTCTTGCGTTGTTGTCCCTGCTTGTGTCTGCCTCCAACACTGCCTTGCATAATGGTTTGCAGAGATTGTTATGATATATGATGTGGCCAAACCATGACATCTTAATAATGGTGAGAAGAAATCTCTATCATCCATCAAGACTTTTGATTTCATTCTGTACATAATCATTGGCTTTGTGCTCCCAGTAGGAGATGTGGAGGATCTTTCTCAAGCATTTGTTATTGAACGTTTGGATCCTATTTCCTGCCTCACCCAGGAGTGTCCAAGTTTCACACCCATAGAGGAGGATGGATACAACCAGCAATTTGTAGAGCTTGAACTTGGTATGGAAGCTGATGTTGCTCTTCCATATCTTTTCCAGTCTGGCTATCACTGCTTTGCAGATTATAATATATAATATAAGTGCCCGTTCTATTTACTGTAAGCTTCTTGATAAGATTCAAAGAAGAATCTGCAATAATATTGGTCCTGATCTGGTGGCTCACCTTCAGTCACTTTCCCTCTGCCATAAAGTTGCCACTCTATGTCTTTTCGATAAATACTTTCATGGTAATTGTTTGATGAACTCTTCACTAACTTAGCTAGGGGATGTATGCTCATTGGTCCCCTTTTATTTCTGTCCCTATTTTTCTTTAGTTTAATTCCCCATACCCTCCCTCATTAGTTGGTCAGTGATGTCAGCTCTCTGGTGAATGTGGGACACCTTTCTTTTTGGGTGTGATTTTCATATTTGCTGTTGTGTTTGTTTGAGTGTGCGGTTGAGTGAGTGCTTGGGATGAATGAATGTTCTTATATTATTAAAGACCCGTATTGGTTTTGTCCAGTGAACTGATGTTTCTGCCACAGTTAAGGATTTGGGGGAGGGGTATTACTAACACTAATTTGTTTAGTTTCTTGTATATAGTTTTTGTTCATTTTTGTAAATAGTCATTGGGGTTTAGATTTTAAAAGTGTTATTTTATTTCCCTCCCTCCACCAACAATGAATTGTACATATGGGTCCCCAAGTTAGAAATTTCATGGAAACATTGCCGCATTATGGCAGATGTAGTAAGAAAGGTAAGTAATAATGCATTGTTTTAGTGTCAGGAATATTGTGGCATGCTTGGTCAGTGTTTGTGACTAGCTAAGTTTAATGTTAAGACAGTTGAAGACAGTCCTTTTCCCCCCATTTCCCTTTTTGGCCTTGTGCCACATTTTCTGTACATAGCAGAAATAAATATCACTCTTCGCTATGGAACATAGAGTTTTTTAATTTAAATGCAGCACGAGACTAGTGTTGAGATCTCATCAGTTTACAGTTGAGCTGGTTAGATGTAGCCATAAATTCTATGCTAACAGTTTCTTTTCTTGCACTTCTTGCTTGTGGAACTCCCTTCCAGCCAAGTTTAATCTGTAAAATTTAAATGCAACCTCAGTTGCTATCTACTGTCCACCTGATTACTCTCTTGTTTTTCTGTTCATCATTAATGCTTCTGTTCCTAATTCTTCCAGACTCTGTGACACCTTGTGTTTTAGTTGCATTAACTGCCTTGCTTGGGTTGATTCTGATTAAAAAAAAATGTAGACATTATAAAAGAATAAAGAAAAAATGAAAGAAATGTTTAAAAAGGAAGAAAAGAATAGGGGAAGAGAAGCCTGAAAAATATGAAAAAGCTGATGTAATTCAACTATTATTTTAAATTTATTTATTTTCTAGTAGTTAACACATATAAATGAATGCCCTCAAAAACAAACCCATGTCATGTGCGCCATTTTCCAAAGAAAAAGAAAAAGGTGTAGAAGCCAGCCAGGAAAACAATACGGCAACAAGAAATGCTTACCCGAGTAAACAATGTTCCATGTTTTGTGATGTCCAAAAGACAAATTACATGCATGGCCTGCATAAACTCTTGTCGTCAGAGTGAGTCTTAAAGGATATGTAAATTCTGAATGAGTTGTGCTATGCAAATTAGGTTCTATAAAACAGGTAACTTGATTGGAGTCTGTGAGTTTGTCTACAAGTTGTTGTGCAGAGGATGGATTCTTGAGATCTGTGACTGGTGGATTGAATTTTATCCCTCATATAAAATTCTTCTACAGAAGACAGTGAATCCTTGACAATCTCCTCATAGATGATGAAGAGACTTGAAGCAACAGAAATTTGGTTCTGTTGAAGGATGCTGAGAAAATGGAAACAAAAAGGACACTTACTCTTAACATCAGGAAACAGGGCCTGGAACATTTGATTCTCACAGGACATAATGGAGACAAGATGAAAACAATGCATAACCTACCTAGCAAACTTGACTAAATCGATGGTGGAACAAGTTTTAGGTGAGATAACAAAAATGGCAAATTTATTAAGAGCTATGAGGGATAGGAAATTGGGGAGAGCCATGACAACTAATGTCCCAAAGAGACATGGCAGATAAAAGAATTCAAACATATGGAATTAAATCTAAATATGGAAGAGGCATTTATGAATGTACAGACCCCACATTTTCTTATTTTGCTTCAGGTAATGAATAACTTTTTTTTCACTTTGGGAATGAGTTACCTACATTGAATTGATCTTGGTAAATTAACATAATTTGAAACAAATAAAGGTTCTTCTATATGCTGTGTTCCCTCAGGATGTTGATGATCATAAATCTTCACAATTTCCTGTTCTTGTAGCTCTTAATAAATTTTATAATTTTGTCATCTCTCCTAAACCTTATTGTGCCATCTCAAGTTTGCTAGGTAGGTTATGCATTGCTTTCATCTGTCCCTCTCACCCCCAATTTGTCCTGTGATTATCAGATTTTCCAATCTCCCCCCTCCTAATTACGAGCCCTATAAATTTCAACTATCTCTTTCGGATCTAAAGTAAACATATTGTTTTTGTTTCAATTTTCTCTAAAACTTTGTTGTTGCTCACATGTTGTTCAGTTCAGGGTATTCCCAGCATCCTTCTGTAGAACCTCATTTCTGTTGCTTCAAGTCTCTTCTTCATCTATGACAAGATTGTCCAGCATTTACTGCCATAGAAGATGGCTGATATTATAACATTTTTTTTTAATCATTTCAGCCCAAACAAGGTGACAATGCCACTAGAACACCGGGGATCGGGGGGGTTACAGGGAATGAAACAGAATCAGAATGAGAAGATTGAAATTGGTAAGGATTGAGGAAAGGACAAAAAAGGAACAGGGTTCAAGAAGACAGTGATTGAAGTATGTATTTAAATATCTGAAGAATTTCCACAGGTGGGAAGTGTGAGAAAAAAAAACTGTTAGAGTAGAAGTGAAATTTGCATTTAGCTAGTTTAACAGTAAAACTAGTTTCCAATCTAGTAACACACTTCAATTCATGTAGTCTGGACACCAAGAAAAAATCTTGTCCAAGCAGTTCGGTCACATCACAACGGTGAGAGAATGACTAGAGACATGGTCAGTGTCATTTTTATTGCAGACCCTTCTCCAGATTCTGTCAAGAATCTCAAGAGGTACAGCAGGCTCAAGAGACCAGATATGGCAGTAGTGTTCAATACATGGATGAATGGTAGCTTTATAAATGCTGAAGAAAGATTCAAATAAGAAAACTTTTTTGGCATGACACAGTGAACCAACCTTCCTTGTAGCAGACATAGCAATTAATTCAATATAGTCTCTCCACTATATGCCAGTGGAAAATGTGAAGCCAAGAAGGCGTGGTGTGTTTCTCTCCTAGAGTTCAGCATCAGCTTTCCTGACGGTAGGCAGAAAAAGTTCTCTTTGGTGATTAAATGAAAGCAGTTTTGTTTTGGAGGCATTGAAATTTACAAGCCTTTTCTTGCCCTAATTAACAACTGATTAGAGGTCCTTTTCAAAAGTAGTTGCCAGGTTTACTTTGTCAGATCTGTTGGACTTAACAAAGTAAAGTTGGTAACTAAGACACTAGTAAACGGTAGTGTCATCTGCCTAAATGTCTAATTGGAAACTGATTTCAGTACTCTTTTCTCTGTTTCTAACAAAATTTTCCTGTTTCTTAATACTTTACTTGGTTTTTGAAAAGCATTTTTCACTATACCAATGGAACTTCAGATTTCAGTGTTGCATCCATTTTTTTTATATATGAATAAGAGTTCAGATTAAAATAAAAGACATTATTGTGATTCAATGACTTACATTTAGTGCTCATCTAATTATAAATTATTTTTATTCAATTTTAATAATAAATACCAAAGATTAAGGAGACCCAAGAAATCCTACATTTTTTAAGTTTTTCAGCCAAGAATAAAGAAAATATTTTTAAATTTTCATGTAAGAAGCAAATTTAAAGAATCAAATCATGATTAATAATTTGTTGATTTTTATAGGATGAATTTCAGAGGAAGGAAGAGAATTTACTCCTACTCAGTTATCTCCCTTGAGCACAATTTTAACTTATTAATTTTTGTGAGCTTCAGTCATGTTTTTCTATATTTGTTTCTTATATAGCAGTTGAAATTTACAAATTTAATATGTTCATTATATTATGAATAAGAGCTCAAAAATTAAACATTTTATAGAAAAATATTTCTCATTTTGAGGCGTTTTACCAAATTTTATCATTTTCCTTCAGAATAGTGGCTATGAAATTAGATATAAAATGTAGAATATTTATGTAGCATTGCTTGATAGCAATTAAAATGTCTAGAATAGAAAAATAACAGATTTGATTAAAGTTAATTTCAAATTTTATGTCACAAAAAAAGTTACAATTTCAACAGGGTGTGAACATTTTTATTTTCACTGTTGTTATAAATTTAAAAGATATCCACAAAATGAATATTATAATGCTTTTCTTCTTTCATTCTTTCTTTTTTCTTTCTTTCTTACTTTCTTTCTTCATGTATTGTCCTTTTTCCTCTTTTTTTATGTACTTTCCTTTTACCTCTTTTTTTTTCCCTATGTTCACTGTTGTTATAAATTTAAAAGATATCCACAAAATAATCTAAAATATTAAAATCCTTTTCCTTTTTTATCTTTTTGTTTTTTCTTTCACTTTACTGCCCCTTCTTTCTTTCTTTTTTCATGCATTTTTCCTTTTATAGTATTTTATGGTATAATTTTAAAAAATATTCACAGAATAATGTCAAATATTAAAATTCTCTTCCTCTTGCTATCTTTCTTTCTTCAGGAATTCACATTTTCCTATTTTCATTCTTTATTTCTTTCTTTTTTGTTCTCTCTTGGTACAAATTTAAAATATATTCACAGAATAATATAAAATATTAAAATTATTTCCCTTTCTTTATTTGTCGGTTTATTTCTAAAAGATATCTATAGAATAATTTAAAATATTAAAAAAATTACTCTTTTTTTTTTCTTTTTTTTTTTTTTTTTTTTTTTTATTTCTTTCTTTCTTTCTTTCTTTCTTTCAGATCTTCCCAGAATAGACTTTGCACTCACTGTTCATCAAGTAACCATTTAATGTACTGGACAAATTTTATGACAAAGCAGAAAAAAGTTTACTTGTAACATGTTTCGTCCTTCAGGACTTCATCCGACTAATTTTGTTATATAACAATTTTACTATTTCAGGAATAATTGATACTAGTTAATATTTTTGTATTAGGTACATTTAATGGGAAATATATTCAAACCAGAATTCTAATTATGATTCACCACAAGCAAAATATGCAATTTTTTTTTACTGTATTCCATAAGTAAAAATTGTAAAAGATTACAAAAAAGGCTACTCAATGAATAAGATTTGTTAGTTCATAATTAATAAAAAAACAAAAAATAGATAAAAGTGTATATAACACCATAATACTGTTGGGTACAAATTATAAGACAAAATGTTTTAAATTTACATTGTTGAAAATCACATTAAAACTACTGTACTGTATGATATTACATCATAATATAGCTAAATTATTTGGTACAATTTCCCTTTTAAGTAAATGAAGGTCTTATTTGATGGCATAATGATTTAGTAATAATGTGCATATGCCTTGCATCTTGTCCATGTATAATTTGTAAAGTTTCAGGAAATAATAAATTTTATAAGGCTGCAATGATTTTGAACCTAAACATAATCTTTAAACTCGTTTCCTCAAAAAAAAGCATCAATTTGGAAAAAAATATTTTGCGTCATTTTTTTATTAAGTCAAACACCAAATTTTAAATTTAGTGCAATACCATGCTTCCAAAACCAACCTGCCCTACTGAACAACAGTAACTGATGAAGTCCAGAGTAAAAGAAAATATAATATTATATATGAGGAATTCAGTATTGGGCTATCATTTGTCATTTCATTTCACAGCAACTTCATTACAACATGAGGGCAGATTGAGTTATGGCAACTAAATATTGCTGTGATTACAAATTGGAAAATACTTTTCTCATATTTTACAAAATCAAAACTTTGAAAGTTTTTAATAAAGGTTTTGATATACAATGTAAGTATAATTCCAAACTTGACCCTTATTTTGTGTCTATCAGGTTAACTGAACCAATTTTTTAATTTTTTGTTTAACTATATAAAGTAGACACCCATCTTAAAATTTCCTAGCTAGCTTCTTTTTTTTAAAATCATTTCACCCCAAGTAAGGCAATAAATCCACTGAGATGCTAGGAGTTACTGAGTGTGAGAGAATGTGAGAAAAAGCAAAACATTATTAAGAAGAGAAAACAATAAAAGAACAAGAATTAAGAAGACAAAAGATAACGATTGACATGGCATTTAAAGTTTTAAAGATCAAAGTTGACTGGAAAGCAGGAAGAGAGTTCCACAAGTGAGAAGTGTGAAAGGAGAAACTGTTATCAAAATTTATTAAGAGCTACAAAGGACAAGAATTTGTGGAGAGCCATGATTGCATACGTCCTAAGGGGACATGGCACATAAAAAGAAAACCCATATGACACGTCTTCAGTTTAGCTGTTATCTTTAATAAACTATGAAGCTGACATTGAACAAATGCTTTTTGATAATGGAAAGAACTGAAACAAAAATAGCACAAAAGATAGGCATTTGTGTATTTAGTCATGGAACAGATTCTGTGTTTAAATCAAAAGGGGGAAACGATGGTGTTATATTATAAATGATGGTAATATTTTGGTAATTTTGTCACTTCTATGGCTCCATAGCTGAGGGGTTAGAACATTCACTTTCCAACTATGAGACCAGAGTTCGAACCTCACTATGGTTGATTTCTCAGGAAGGTGATTGTGATGTTTTAGGTCTGGGGATGTGATCCCAGTACACAATACCTTTGGAAAGTGCCTGAAAATCAACCCACATGTTGACTCAAGCCATATGAATAAAATTGGGAAAGATGGATTCAGAAGCCATCTTTAGTTGCACAAAGTCACAAGTCATTGTGACTGAGGGGTTGGGAGTATGTGTTAATGTTGTTCAAACTGCTGATCACTACAGATTATGTGCTCTATCCCAGAAACTGTAATTAAGGCCCACTCAATATAGTTGCAGTATAAACCACAGATGGGCTTTGTGGGCGTTGAACAAACACAAATGTGCCTGAGACAGGTGTGCTTGGAAAACAAGAGTAGCCGGCCATTGTTTACTTGTATCATCAAAGTGTCTACTCACTTATGTACATGGTGCGATGGATAAATTGTCGTATAAATTATGAAAAAATGAAAATAATGGTGACATCTCATTTTAACAGATATATTTACCAAAATTACAAAGAAAAAATATCTTGAAATACTAAAGAGTAAATTTATTGAATAAAATAGCCATTGGCTTCAACCATGGCTTCCAGGTGATTTTGGAATCTCCTGCATTTTTTCTGGATGACCTCCTTGCTTCAGTTGGTGAATGCTGCCATAATCCTTGCTTTTATTTCATCTTTGGTGTTACAAGGAGTTTTGTTGGTCTTTTGTCCCACACATAATAATCAAGGGGGCTTCAGTCTGAGGAGTTAGGTGGCCAGATGTAAGGGGTGATATGGTCTTAGAAGTTGTCTGACAGCCATGACTAGGTTCTCCTGCTTGTGTAGCATGATGCAGAGTACTGTTACCAGACCAGCAGCCACCATCTTGACCCAGGGCAGCACTTACCTTATCAAGGCACTTGATGCAGTTCTCCATGTTGAATGAGGCCCTGTGGGAAGATGAATGGAGGCATAATGTCACGATCACTTCAAACACCTTTGTAATCACCATTAGACTCATCCAACTCTTTCTGAATCCTCTGCACTGTCCTAAAAAATATATAAAATCAAAAACAAACAATGCAAATGTGTGAAATTAAAAATATACAGTGGGGAAAATAAGTATTTCATCCCCTGCTGATTTTCTGAGTTTGTCACCTTAAAAAAAATAGGAACAGTCTATAATTTTCAGGGTTGGTGCATCTTGAAAGTGAGAGACAGAATATATAAAAAATTTGAGAAAATCACATATTAATTTTTGAATATTTATTTATTTTTAATGGAAAAACTAAATATTTCACCCCATAACAAAACATAACTCAGTATTTGGTGAAGAAATAAATGTTCAAAAATTAATATAATGTGATATTTCTAGTATTTTTTTATATTCTATCACTTTCAATATGGACCTACCCTGAAAATAATAGACCGTTCCCACTTTTGTAAGGTGGCAAACTCAGAAAATCAGTAGGGGATGAAATACTTATTTTCCCCCCCAACTGTAAAATGGCGACAATTTACCCATCGCACCCTGTATAAAACTTGTAATTATTTTTTTGTGTGGCAGAAATCCTCCTTTTTATTTGCTTTTAATTGACTAATCATAGTCCAGAGTTTACATTGGTATATGTAGTGTGTTTTACTTATGTTCACTCAATACAAGGCTCAAGAGCCACTCTGGTTAGAAGGTTACCAAACAACGTGTGTGATATGGACATTAGAAGTGGAAATAGGAAATGAAGATTATGAGGATAAGAAGGATAGATAATGAGTGACTGGACTTGAAGAGGTTAAGATTTTAGTGCTTGTGTGTGTGGAGCAACTGCTAGCTCTTGAAAAATATATGGTGAAATTATTTAAGAAAGCAGGAAACATTGGAGAAGACTTGATTCTCAAGATAGAGAAGAACTTGAGGTATTTTTTCTTGTTCAAATATCAATAAATAAATTGGTACATTACTAGACTGGTGTTGAGATCTCATTAATTTACAGTTGAGCTGGTTAGATATAGCTGTCAATTCTATGCTAAGTTTCTTTTCTCACATTATCCACTTGTAGAATTCCCTTGAGATTCTATGCTTTCCAGCAAAATTTAATCTGCAAAAATTTAAACGCAATGTCAATCGCTATTTACTGTCCTCCTGATTACTTCTTTCTCTTCCCACTCATTATTAATGTTCCTAATTCTTCCACACCCAGTAACCCCTTGTATCTTAGTGGCTTTTCTGCCTTGCATGGGGTGATTACTGTGCGATTTCGGCATTATGGCATTCGACCTGAAGCTGATACCACTGTTTGACGGAAGCGATTCTGGACAGTCGGTAGTGGAATGGTTGGAGAAGGCGGAACTAATATGTCAGTTGAGCGGTGTGAAGCGAATTGAGTGTGTTATCCCGATGTGTTTGGCAAGTGGCGCATATGCTGTGTACCAGCAATTGAGTGAGGAGAAGCGCGCTATTTTGAAGAAGTGCACTGGTCCTACAGAGCAGGCCGAAATAGCTTGTGTGAGAAAACGGGGTGGGGGTGGGGGCTTCTTGCGACACAAAAACGAACGCCTTCTTGCGACACAAAAATGAATGCCTTCTTGCGAACGAACACTTTACGACAGCAAACGAGCAAAATGGCACCCAAGACTGCTGCTGACGAACAACTGACCGCAACGGTTTTTGTCGCCCAAGAAAAGACACCAAACGACTCGTGTGTCTTCTTGTAGTCCTCAGTCAAGTCCATTATGGTACTCCAAGGTGTGCCTGGTGACAACACACGCACGCAGTTCGAGGATGTTTCCGCACATGCTCGTTACAATTACTGATTAAAAAATAAATAGAAACATAATAACCAAAGATACAATTGACGCTTTGATTTCATTAGTCATATCAACTGGGTACAAGAAAAAAAAAAAGTAGGAGAAAGAAAAAAATATTTTGCTCAACATCTCAAAATACTGGTAAGTCAGATACAGTTTAGCTAACAGCTGGTTCTATTGAAATCCCATAAAATTTTCCCTTATCTTCTTAGGTTAGGGTCATTGTCTATTTTGCATGTGTCCAGCCAAGCAAGTGACAGATGGTCTGACTGACCAACCAAGTCATGTGTGACATAGCAGTAAACACTCAATCCAACATCAAAATAGGAAATGTCTCTTTTTTTTTTGTTTATCTCAGGGTAAGGAAGGGAAAGAAAACAAGTAAGAGAAGTAGACATCACCTTATAACAAAGTACATTTATTCTTACTTTCCCTCCCGTTTTAACAAAGCATATTAATTTGTGTTGGTGGGGGTAGGAATCATATTTTACCAAAGGAAGTTGTTAGTACTGTTGTACAATTAAAAAGTTAAGTAATTTGCTGACAGCTGATACAGATATAACTGGTAATGAGAAATATGAGGCATTGTAGTATTTTTTACTTCAGGAAAGAATAATAGGTTTCAGATCAAAATGAAATAATAGACAGAAAAGGATGGCGGGATTAAGTGTAATAAAGTTATAATGTCAGGGAAAAGATTAATTATTAAAAGTTGTCGGATTACCTTCTCCTAATTTTCAAAATCCCTACTAGGGTATGTGTTGCGGGGCCGATAAGGATGTCACCCCCCGCAAGCTTTACGAAGAAAGGTGTGAACATCTAAGACAATGAGGCAGAGGTTTAGAATAACAAACATCGGATTTATTTGTTGATCTGGACAAATATACATACAGGAATTGTTTGTTTCGATTGTGAAGTCAGGGAGTGCCAGTTGAAGGATCATTTTTGGGTTCAAGGAGGCAGCTCGGAGGCAGGCAGATTGAACAGTGGTAGTCGAGGTCCAGTCGATCCCTGGATGTTCTCCCTTTTGTAAAGAAGCGCATTGGCGTTTTTGAAGAGAGAGGATCGGCGTAGACAGTGCTGGGGTAGCCTGTTTGTCCTTAGAATGACAGTCGTGTAAGAACACTGCTAGGTAGTCCTTAAAAGGACTATCACATGTTAAACAGTTAGTTAGTCCTTAAGTCTGAACCGACTGTTCGGTTAAACTCTCTTCCTACAGATGGGAGGAACCCGAAGGAGGCTACGCCGAAGGGCGAAGTCTCCTTCGTGGAGGTAGACCGGCCCTGAACCCGTTTATACGGGTTCAATGAGCATATTTTTGGCCGAGCCCACGGGCTCGGAATGCCCACATTAAAAAGGCCTTGTGCCACATGACACCCTCGTGGGAGGGGGTTGACTGAATATCGTTAGTCCTTAAAAGGACTATCGCATATAATGTGGCTAGGGAGTCCTTAAAAGGACTATCGCATATAACGTAACCAAGTAGTCCCTAAAAGGACCATCGCATATCATGTGGCCAGGGTATTCCTTGAAAGGACTGTCACATATCATGTGGCCAGGTAGTCCTAAAAAGGACTATCGCATATCATGTGGCCAGGTAGTTCTGAAGACGCTCTCTGCACTATAAATACTCAGCGATATTTTTTCTTGCACTGTTCTCACCTTATCCGCTTATTTGTCAACATGTAACCTCTCGTGGAGAACGCATTCCCTTTTGGAAATGCATGAACAATACACACACATTCACTCACTACACCTATTTTGGACCAAAATGGTTTCCACATTCATTTGTTACACTTTGTTATGTGTATACCTTTGCTGTTACTACATTATCATATGTTTGTACATATATATCGGTTCTTGACATTTCCTTATAAGGACTCACATTCCAAATCTGCCATGTTTGTTGTAGGCATTTCAGGGGTCACATGTTTTTTTTTTTATCTCCCAACATACTCACCGGCCTGCAACAAAGTTTACAATTAGAAATAGATAAAATATCACAAAAAACTACTCCCTTTCTCTCTCTGTTAGTCATCTGAGAGACCACATTTTTGCCTCCCATCAGAAGGTGATACTAACCTCCAGGAGAGTGACTCGTTTCACTTTCTTGGGCTAACATTCTCAGCTGACATGAAGTGTAAAGATTATATTGAGTCCATTGCTAGGTTAGCTGCTAAGAAACTTGGTTCACTGTGTTGTGCGAAGCAATTTTTCTCTCAAGAAGCTACCTTACATATCTATATCTATTTGTCCATGCTTAGAATATTACTGCAACATATGCTCTGGTGCTCCTGCTATATATTTAAAAAATTTTGGTAAAATCCAAAGAAGAATCAACAATATTATTGGCCCTGACCTGATAATAAAACATCCCTGTAAGCGTCCTGAAAGCAAAGGAAGTAATTGTCGCAGATTACTTCCACAACACAAAGAAAAATCACTAAGTACAGACTCGAATATCGGGGGTGGGGTGGGATCAGGCAGAAAGAAATGCTGAAAACTCGATTCACCGGTACTATCTCAAATCCCAATGCGTGTAACCAGTCAGAAAAATAACAAACGCCGTGGCCAAAATTCCCGAATTTTCTGCTGTTGATTCAAGAACACCAACTGCTTTTATCGTCAGAACCTATTTTTTTTCATTCGTCGACAGCTGCGAGAGGATGTTCAGTAATTTGCATATCAAAATACTTTTATAGCGACTCCTGTGACGGACTTGTTTTTTCTTTAATTAAATTATTCCATTTTCAGCATGTCATGCGGAATACATGCCCTTCTGTTTGGTAAGTAATTTTATTTTTCGCCACTTTTTCCGTCGTAGAATACACGCAACGCGCTGTCGCTTGGTTTGACGAGGTAAGTCGCCATTTTCTTCGCTATAATCCCAAATGTATAATACTTACATCTTAGACGTATAGACAATATTCATTTGTTCATAAATGTAGCAAACATTTTGACATACCAGAAAGGTCGTAACCAAAATGTTCAATTTTTGTTTTTCCAGTCTAAGAATTTACTCATCATGGCTCATTACAGGCATTATAGCTCTCCACAACTTTCTGTCCTTTTTAGCTCTCCATAAGTTTTGTCTTTTTTCCATCTCTTTTAAATCCTACCCTGCCAATTCATTTACTCAAGCTCGCTAGGTAGGTTGTGTGTTGTTTTACTCTGATCCTCTTACCTCCAATCTGTCCTGTGGATATCAAATTTTCCAAGCCCTCTTTTCTCATTATGTGCTCTAGAAATGTCAACTACCCCTTCTTGATATTAAATATAAGTGTCCTTTTTGTTTCCATTGTTTCTAGCATGTTAGATCCGTATTATTCTCAGCATCATTCTGTAGAATCTCATTTCTGATGCTTCAAATCTCTTCTTTATCTGTGAGGAGATTAACAATAATAATTAAAGCATTCTATAAATGGTAATGATCAGACTTCATTAAAGAATCCCAGAACCTTTTTTTTAACAAAAATATTTTCCATTGAGTGCAGGATTAGAACTGTTCTTGTGCAGTTCATTACTATGTGTTCCTTTGATAACTTGTATTGCAACTGCTGAAATCATCTTGGATCTCATTAATCAACAATTTGGGTGGTTCTTCTAAGTAGAGAGGGGTTTGATTCCAATTTGTTTCAAAGTACCGATAGGGCTTCATCTGTAGGAACCCTGATGAACAGGCTCATTACATTCAGTCTTACTGTCTGGTTGTTGAGAAATGCACTAGCACTCCAAAAGATGACCCAATGGAAATGTTAACATACTGAGTACCAACAACATTCTTCCAACCAATTTCTGACATATACCAGCATAAGTAAGGCTTTTCTATGAGATCACCATTATCACCAGTAATGGTGAATATATACATGGAATACTTCAAGGAAGAAGACTTTAGAAATGATACCACTAAAGTCAACCATGTAGTAATGAAGTAACAGATAATATTCAAATAAGTGTAAGAAAACATTCTTGATGTTAAATGTATAAAGGTTAGTGAGACACTGCAGGATGTTTTGAAAATTTTTTCATTAAAATACATCTTTTGCATATTTTGTATATATATTAATTTTCATGCATGCAGGAGAGATAAGTTAGATTAATTAATAATGGATCTGTAGAAAAATGGTAATGCAGTTTTATATATATATATATATATAAAAACCATATAAAATATAACCATGTATATATATATATATATATATATATATATATATATATATATATATATATATATATTTTATTTTTTTTTTGAAAATTAAAGATGGAAGAACTGAAAAAATGCACATATTATTCTGTCAATTAAAAGGTTCAGTTTGAAATTCTCTTAAGGTTATCTAGATCAAGACAGACACCAGTTTGAAGGCTGAAACATTGTTATAGTGATTTTTTAAGCGTAGCTTAGATGTGGCACAAGGCCGAAAGTATGAGGCATCCAGTGAGGATCAAACTCACTTTTCAGTAGTAACTGATCTAGCAAGACAAGCTTGCTAACCATTACACCACGCCAAGGTGCCCATCTGAAACATTGTTATAATAGCAACAAATATGAGGAAATTAACCTGACTGGAAATAACATAGATATTGATAACTACTAATCCCAGAAATTCACACAGTAATGACCCTGTTCAGTACTTAGATGGATGACCAGTTAGAAAGAGCAGGTATTGTTAACAGTCTGAGTCCTATGCATTAAGGCTGAGGATACAAAAGCAACTTTATTCTTCAACTTCAGTCATTCAAGTACTTTAAAAACTTCCTGTCGTTTCTAACAGTCCTCTTTATTTTGTGCCCAGTCAATCTGACATTGCTGCTGGACAATTTTAGCGCAAGCCAATGGCTTTGTTCACATCTTTTTTTATTATTGATTCTCCTTCAGACATGTTTGTGTCAGCTGTGATTACAAACAAATGACCAGAGCTTAGATAATGACATGGTTGAAGGTCAATTTAGCTACATGGGTGAGGACCAGTTTGGTTAGGGACAGAGTAGAGACACTAAAATGACAGCTTCCTTGGTGACAAATAGATTTACAAGTCTGACTTCATACCTGTATTTACAGATATGCACAAACCCAGTTTTTAGACAGACATGACTCATCTAGTAAAAGGTGCTGTTTTCATAACGTCACATTGAGTTAACTACAGTGAAGCAAATTGGCTGGTTGAAATCAGAAATCTTCTGTTCACTTTGGTCAGAATCTGTGTTAGTTGTGATTCTGAAGTAAATCAATAAGTAACTCAGAAAATAAAAAAATGGTTTGTAATTAAAATTTGTTTAGAGATTCCTAAACTTTAATTGCAAATTTATTTGATATTTTGGTACTTGATGTCAAAAATTCCTTTAACTGAAATAAAAGATAATTTTTTTTATCAACTTCATAGTATTGGATTGATACTTAATAGATTTGATAGATATTTTACTAGATATTATAATTAATAGATATTTAATAGATATTATAATTAGTAGATATTTAATAGATATTATAATTAGTAGATATTTAATAGATATTATAATTAATAGATATTTAATAGATATTATAATTAGTAGATATTTAATAGATATTATAATTAATAGATATTTAATAGATATTATAATTAGTAGATATTTAATAGATATTATAATTAATAGATATTTAATAGATATTATAATTAGTAGATATTTAATAGATATTATAATTAGTAGATATTTTAACATTTAATAGATACTTTAGTAGAATTAATAGATATATTAATAGATTTAGCAACAGCAAAATTTTAGAGAAAATGTAAACAAAAAAGACACTTATACTTAGAATCAGAGAGACAGTTGAAATTTCTATGGAACATAATGAAGAAAGAGGGTTTGGAAAATGTGATACACACATGACAAATTGAAGGCAAGGGGTCAGTAGAAAGCAGTGTATAACCTACCTAATGAGCTTGTGTAAACAGTTGACAGTAACAGAACTAGCAATTGATTCAATATAGTCACACCATTTCATGTCTGTGGAAAATAGGACTCCAAGAAAGCACAATGATTTGCTCTACAGGAGGGTAGCATCAGCCATTTTGTGGCATTATCACTTTGTTTAGATTGATTTAAAAAAAAAAAAAACAGAGTAGGGATTAGAAGAGATAGCAAACGACAAATTTAATAAAAGTTACAAAGGACAGGAAATTGTGGAGAGCCATGATTGCCCACGTCCTGAAGGGACATGTCACACAGAAGAAGAAGAATATTTTTAATATCATGATAAGATATGTAGTACAGTGTAACAGTTGTTAATGTGGAAAGTAGAATTGGCAAGTTGAGCTCAAATTATCATCTAGTGTATTGCATTCACTTCCATGACAATGCCCTTGTAAAGGTATGCATCTATTTCTCCACCCCAGGCTATGGTCTCTTGAGTATTGGGTGGCAGCCAGTTTAGGAGGACTATTCTGAATTTAAAATTATGGAGATGGCCATAGGAAATCCATTTAATTAACTCTACCAAGAAGTCTTGGCAATTCACAGGTAATTAAGAATTTTTGGAGAGGTATGATCATATACATCCTGAAGGGACATTGCATTTTAGTCACAGAAAATGTACAAGTGTTGTTCAAAAATATCTAAGCCTCATTCAAAAGGTGATGAAGAAACAAGACAGTTTTTCACAATTTTTCAATATAGTTCCCTTTGATTTTAGTCCAATGATGCTTAAGCATTGCAATCCCATCATGGAAGAAGGTAGTGTCCTGGTCCTCCTAAAACTCCTCCACAGCTCATATGATCTTATCAGTTTCAAAAATGGTGACTACGCAGGTGGGATTTGAGCTTAGGAAACTGAAAGAAGTCAGATGGAACTAAGTCTGGTCAGTAAGAGGGGGGATGGGATAGTAATTCAAAGTCATAGTCAGCTGCTTCAGCTACTGCAACCGGAGCAGTGTTTTTATCTTTTGCTAATCTTGGAAATTCTTAGGTCCAGTCTGGTAACGAGTCCTGGAAATGTCAACCCTTTTCAGTTTCTGCTAGCATTCTTTGGACCCATCTTGCAGCCAGCTTGCTCATCCCCAAGATCTCAGTTAAAACAGCATGGACTAAACTAGAATTAATACCTGTGGGCTTAGCTATCTGCTGGGCAGTGAGACGTTTGTCACCCAAAACCATACAGTGAATTGCATCAACTTGTTCATCAGTGTGTTGAGGTTTTTGGATGACTTGACCTAGGGTCATCTTCTGTGCTGTCTCTGCCCTACTTGAATTTCACAGCCCACTTCTTCACAGTTAGATAGGAAGGGGAGTCTTCAGTAAGTGTCTGTACCATGTTTTCATAGATTTCTTTGGGTGTCATACCTTACTTTTGAGGATACTTTATGACTTTTCAGGCCTCTGTTTTGTTTACGTTTAGATTTGTCGCACACTTCTCACCTTTGTATGGGTCTCACCTGCACAGAATTTAAGACAGAAATCTGAATAAGTATTTCTAGTTTTATAAGAAATGGTAGTGTGTTGCTGCTACAACAACAATGTTCGGCTATGACTCTTCTTTCTGGGTGTGACGTAGACTTTTTGAATGACCCTTGTAATGAGTAAGCCAAATTCAAATTTTGGTTTTACTTTGCACAAATGTCCTTGTGAAAGGCATGAATCCACCCTTTCTTCAATCAGCAAATTTTTGCATATCAGAGTAGGCTGTACTTTCAAGCCTTGGGTAACAACCAGTCGAGGTGAAGGATAACTTTGAATGCTAAACTGTACAGTCGATAATGGGATTTCACTTCACTATCTTTCCCATGAAGTTATCACACTTCACAGATAATAAACAAAAGGAAGCTGAGAAGAATCATGATCACCTATCTCCAGAAGGGACATGGCATTTAAAGAAAAAGATGATAGGGAAAACGAAAAAGTGCTAATCTTACTGAATTAGGAGGTTGTGGTAAAAATCTCAACTGAGTAATTGGATCCTTAAAGTTTATTTTAATCATTTTGGGTTTACTTTGTTATTCCGAAGAAGAAATTTTTGATAATAAAGATATATAATCATAGTTTTGTATTGTTCTATAATATATTAAAAAAAATTACCATATTCCTCCAAATGTTCACCAAGATCTTACATAGGTAAAGCTTTGGTTTGGATATTAACATAGGTATGTGTAGTGGAAACAAGATGCAGACTGAGCTGTCTACTGCTATTGATAATGGTGCCCATAAGAGACAATTTTAATGTGTTGTCTCTGTAAAAAGAAAACAAATGGCTACCCTGCCAGAATAGAAATGGTGTGAACCCCATGATGTTGTCTGGGTATGAAGAAAGAAAGTATGTACCAGCTTCCCCACAAAATAGTCAGAATTGTGTTAGTTATGCAAATGATTTGTTTTGCTAGACAACTAATGTTTTGGGCCACTATAAAAGCAGACACATTTTCTTAGAAGCAGCAGGTGGGCAGAGCGCCATACTGAATGTATGATATGTTTGCTGTGTGTTACCAAGGATTTCTGTCAAGGATTGTTATCCAGCATTGTCTGAAATTTGTTTGTCTTTGTTTGTGGTTGAAATCCAGCGTTGTCTGAAATTTGATTATCTTTACTTGTGGTTTCCAGTGTCTCAGTTACATTCATCCCTTATGCGTGGTGTTCCTGTGTGGAAATCTTGTTTGTGCATTGCTTATCACTATCCAGTTCCTTTACTCTTTGATTCCGGCGCTTATTTTTCAATCCCTCTTGAGTTGTGATATGCCTCTTTGTTGGCAGAAAACCAACCAATAAGAAGGAAATCCATCAATGTGAATACATTAAATCTAGTGTGTAGGGATGTGAAAATTAATCCTCTTAAACTAATGTGAAGGTTAACTAATAGTGTGAAGGCTAACTAATTTGAAGGTTAACCCTCTTAAACTAATGATTGGATATTTTCAATCTGTTTTATTTTGTTTGTAATTGCAATGTCATTCTGAAGAACAACACTTTTTTTCTGATGATGAAATTTGGGCATTTTTTAATTTGTCTGTTAATCTTTGTTTTTCACTGATTCTTAACATGAAACATCTTAATTCTATGGATGATAATTTAGTTTAAATTTTGGCAGAGATATATTCCATCCAGAATTCTTTCAAGAAGGAATAAAAAAAAATAGTTTTATAGTTGGCCTTTTTTCATTGCTAATAGTTATGATTATATTCTGAACAAATTAGATTTAAATAAATTTTTATTAACCTCTTTCTTTCAATGTCTCCAATTTGAAGTTGACATATTTGTCCACCACTCTTATTAATGAACATGCATTGTATTTTTATATAGTTAATAGTCTTTTTGCAGAGTGATTAGTTTGTTTAAATAAAATGTACATCAGAAGGTATTATTTTTTTGTTGGTTGAACAAAAACATCTCCACAAACATTTTGATTTACTTGTATTGCACAAACCTGTCAAACACCACAAATATAACACAATATTTTTTTAAAATAAATAATAAAAAGCATTTATATTACAAAGTTGAATGATGAAATGACTCAAGAAATTTATACTGAGTTGCAGAATTTAAAGTTGATGTTTTATACACAAAAATGTTTTTTATGGCAAGTAAAAAGTGTCTTTGTTTAGTAAGTTTAAAGTGTATGCAAATAGTATAGGAATTGTAATGAATAAATCAGTTCGAAGTCAAACAAACTGTTTTTAAACAAATCTTTTTAGCTAAGAATTTTAATATTAAGAATATGGTAGAAGTTGTTTACTTTTGTCTGTTAAATTGTTTCTTTTGTCAGGGTTTAAAAGGTAAAATACTTTTTATAAGATAATAATTTGAAATTACTTGTCAAAAGCAGATTCCAGTTGAAAGGTAAGTTTTCAAAGAAGAAAGTGTTGTTCTTCCAAAAAAAGTTTGTCATAGATAATTCTTGAAAGTTTGTTGAGTGAGAGAAAATTTGAATACAAGTTGAAGATCAAAAGTTGTGATTAGTGTTTATAGAGAAACTTTCAAACTTTACACTTCTGAGTTGATTTGATATAAATTATTGAGAATCCCATGCCGAGCAATCTGTTGAATAAAAATGTGCTGAGAGTGAGTTTTGAGATCTGTGAGCCCTCAAGCTAAAATTGCAAGATAAATTATTACTAATGAAAAATTCCACTGTTGGAAATAAATATCAAACAGGAATGAGTTAGAAAGGCATTTGGCAGTGTTGTACATTGTAGTTAAATTCTCATTATCTCACTGATGTGATCTGCTCACGTTGCTGTATTTATTTTGTTTTAGGTCAATAACTCCAAAACGTGTTCAAAAAGTCTCAGCGGCAAATGAGATTGTGTAGGCATTGTATACATTTAACAACCAATCAGCAATCAGACTTAAATAGAAATTTCTGTGATCCACTTTTTGCACAAAATTTATCCATCGAAAGAAACTTTTACATAGAAAATGCATTGAAATCTTTTTCAACCAATAGTATTCGCAGAATCAAAAATAACAATAATATAATATAATCAAATGGATTCGCAGAAAGCTAAAATCTTTTCTTCTCTCTTTCCTTTGCTATCTTTTCTTGAAATATTTGTAGTTTACCTTCTAAGTAAAGTGTCAGCTGAATGTTTTATGCTGTAATTTGATTCTTCATTGTTCTTAACAAGGAAAAAAAAATCTTTTCTGATTATCATACTTGATGACCAAGGTGAGCCTTCAAATTGGAGGACATAGGCTGTGTTTTGGGATTGTTTCCTTGTGCAAGAGACCCTATGCATGAATGAATATTTCTCCAGCTTTCAACCTATATATGTGAAGAGAACTGGTAAGCTGTGCAGCAACCTTACAACCATGAGACTGATGATGATGATGATGATGTTGGTGATGATGATGGTGATGATGATGATGATGATGATGACAATGATGGTGATAATGATGATGATGTTGATCCTTCTCCTCCTCCTCATTCTTCCTCTTTCTCCCCAAGACCTTATATGAAAGAAATTTTGATTTAGATTTTTCTCATGCAGAATCCAGATTATGAGATCAAGGAATTTAAAAAAATTTATGGTTGGTTTCTGTCATTGCTAATAACAATGGTTATGTTTAGATTTCAATGGGATTTTAACATATCGAGGTCCTCAACAAAATCCAGACATATAATCTGCAGTGTGGTAGGTCCTGATCTGGCATCTAATCTACTGTCACTTTCTCACAGACATGCCCTGGCTTCCTTTCGTTTCTTCTACAAGTATATTCACGAGCTACTTTCGCTGGTTCCCAGACTACATGAATTTAAGTGAGCTACGAGGATGGCATCTCATTCCCACTTTTTCACTGTCAAAACAGTTAAATGTAACCATCTCTTCTACTCAAACAGCTTCTTCTCTCACACTTCTCGTCTGTGAAACTCCCTTTAAGTGTAATGTCAATCGACATCTGACACCCTGAGCTTGTTCCCGTCCTCCTCTGTATCCTTTCTTCAAACATGCCGTCTCTTTACTCTTGTTCTCAATCCTCTGTAATCCCTTGCATGCTAGTGGCACTCCTGCTTTGCTTGGGGTGAATTGCTTTATATATATATATATATATATATATATATATATATATATATGATCATATATTTTCAATTCTAGTCCCTGGCATGTCAGGAAGAAACTTGCTGAGGCTGCACCTTGCTGAAATAATACAGCACTCCATGAGGACATTAAACTCCTTTAGGTAGAGTAAAAGGAGGAGAGGCGGAGGAAGAGGAGCAGGAGAGGGGTGTGAATAACAACAAATTAAACCATAGGCTTTTGTCATTGCTAATAATGGTTATAATGTTTTTACAAAGTAAATTTGGATGTTTTTTTATCCCCTTTCCCAAGAACTGACATTACTTTCAGAATAGTTCAAGTGACATGTAATCCTCACAATATCAGCAAAAATAGTTGATTTTAACAATTTGATATTAAATTTAGCTGGCAGGATTTTCTAAGATCTATTCACTTTACCTTTATTTCTGGTCCCATGAGTATAGACTTTTGGGGTATCATGTTGAACTTGGGTTTCAAAGATTTGTTTTTGTTCAAAACATTTCAAGAGATAATGTTAGTTACTTTGAGTATGCATTCCATCTCCAAGCAATACTTGACTGAAAAATGGGTTTAATTTTTGTTACTAATGCTCACCAAATTCAAGGCTCAAGAGCCACTCAACATAGAGGGTTAGTGAATAAGGTCTGTGATATGAATATAAGTGTAGGAAGTGAGGATTATGTTGCTGTTCAGGATAGATAACAGTTGAGATTTGTTTTGAAGTAGTTAAGATTGTAGTGTTCAGAGAAACATTCAGAAAGTTGTAATTAGGAGAAGAGCGAATTACAACTTTCTATCTCACCCGTTCTTTTTTTGTGTCTATTATTTTTGTATACTAATGAAAAGACTATGATCAAGATGCAATGCCTTTTCTTCATTACTCAGTCAGAGATTCTTCGTTAACTTTTTCCTTTCTCTTGATTGCAGTGATTGGTTCTTTTTTCAGGTTCTTTTCAATAGCAAAATGCTGACTTTTTTTTCAGATTTTGAGTTCTGGATTTCTGAAACTCCTACATTTGATTTACATAAATTTGAACCTTTTTCAGTCTCTTCTCTTGATTCCCATAGATTTGATTATTTTCAGCCCATTCCAAGGATTTCTATGAGTTCTTGTCTTTTTAAGTCACGTCTTCTGAATCCCATAAATTTGTTTCCATTTTAGTCTCTTTTTTATTTCCATTCCCTTGATTTCCATAAATTTGAGCCTCGTTAAATCTATTCTTATTCAGTCTCTTCTCTCAATTTCCATAAATTTAATTCTTTTACAGCGTCTTCTTTTGATTATCATGAATTTGATTCTTTTTCAGTCTCTTCTCTTGAATCACATAAATTTTATTCTTTTTAAGTCTCTTCACTCAAATACTATAAATTTTATTCTTTTTCAGTCTCTTCTCTTGAATCACATAAATTTTATTCTTTTTAAGTCTCTTCATTCAAATACTATAAATTTTATTCTTTTTCAGTCTCTTCTCTTGAATCACATAAATTTTATTCTTTTTAAGTCTCTTCACTCAAATACTATAAATTTTATTCTTTTTCAGTCTCTTCTCTTGAATCACATAAATTTTATTCTTTTTAAGTCTCTTCTCTCAAATACTATAAATTTTATTCTTTTTAAGTTTCTTCTCTCAAATGCTATAAATTTGATTCTTTTTCAGTTTCTTCTCTTGAATACCATAACTTGATTCTTTTTGAGCATCTTTCTCGATTTGCAGAATTTTATGTTTTTCAGCCCATTTTCTCGATTTCCATGAATCTAATTCTTTTTCCACCCATTCTCCCAATTCCTAAAAATTTGATTCTTTTTCAGCCCTTTCTCATGGATTTGGTTTTTTCTTAATCTCTTTTCTTGATAGACAAACTTTTTATTCTTGTTACGGTTTTCATACTTTTAATTTAACTATTTCTCTATTCCCTTACACCCTTCTTGTTTCTACTCAATATCAATATTTTTATCATTCTTCCTCTATTTTCCTGTTTCTTTTCTGTGCTTCTAATCATTACAGCAGTTTACTTAATTTTTTTTCTCAGTGAACATCACACCTTCCATTTATTCCCTAATTCATTTTCTTCTTTATCATTTTCCTTCTGATATCTTCTTTTTTTTATTCATTCTTCCTGCTTTTTTTTTTTTGTTCTTTCTTTCTCCTTTTTCTATATCACCCCTATATTCTTTTTATATCTGTTCCACACCTTGTTTTATCTAATCTTTTCCTCTTCCACATTCAGGGCTTTCATGTCTTCTTTCAACTTTACTTTTTTTCATTTCTTTAAGATTTCACCTTTTCCTTATGAAAAAAACAAAAAGTTTCCTTCTCTGATATATCTCCAAACACTCATTCGTAAATCTTTAGTTTTTTTCCCTATTTCTGTTTTTTTTTTCCTTTTATACTAATATTACTTTTGTTACAAAAGACTATAATCACATTCGCACTCAAAGTAAGTGCTTAGCGGAAAGTATTAGTAAACATATTTACCATCTAGCAGACCCTTTGTTATCTTCCTTTTTATTTATTATAACTTTTTTTTTGTTATTGTTGCTACTCCCTACGATGTTGTTATACGAGTCAGGAGTCAGTCTTGGCAATTTCTCTTATTGTGTTATTATTATTATTACAGGATCAACAAGGACTTGATCACCTGCCAATAACATCACCACAATTATCTTCATTTTATTCCAACAGATTTTTCTGTTATAGAGTGCAGCATAGTCTCATACCAGATCTTTACTATAAACTTACACAAGGAAAGAATTAGGTAACTTTCTATTTACTTTAGAAATCTTCATGAATTCTAGGGCTATATTCTCCGAGCATAAGGTGATGCCGTTGTCATTTCTGTAGAAAGCAGTTTTACTGGGTGGAGTTGCTAACTCTATGTCCAATTGGTTTTGAATTCAGAGTTTTTTATCCTTTACACTGACTGACAGCCAAAACTAGATATCCCAGTCTGCCATTCTATTAACCATTAGTCAGATTGGGCACTTGTGGATTCATACCTTTCCAACGGTATTCTTGTAAAATTTGTTTAGAATTTGTTCTTGACATTCCCATTCCACTTATCATGCTATAAGCACCACATAACAAAATTTAACATCAAAATTATGATTGATCACAAATCCCATCACCTATTAGGGTCATAAGGGAACCACACATATTTCAGATACAATAGCAGTGGTGTATATTTTAATGCAAATACCTAGAAAATATTAACATGATAATATAAATATCTGGTAAAGGCTATATATTAATGCAAATACCTGGAAAATATTAACATAATATAAATATCTGGTAAAGGCTATATATTAATGCAAATACCTAGAAAATATTAACATGATAATATAAATATCTGGTAAAGGCTATATATTAATGCAAATACCTGGAAAATATTAACATAATATAAATATCTGGTAAAGGCTATATATTAATGCAAATACCTAGAAAATATTAACATGATAATATAAATATCTGGTAAAGGCTATATATTAATGCAAATACCTGGAAAATGTTAACATGATAATATAAATATCTGGTAAAGGCTATATATTAATGCAAATACCTAGAAAATATTAACATGATAATATAAATATCTGGTAAAGGCTATATATTAATGCAAATACCTGGAAAATGTTAACATGATAATATAAATACCAGATAAAAGATAATATTTTACCTGGCATATATTACATGTTAATATAAATAAATAGTGAAGATTATATGGTAACGTAAATACCTATTAAAGACTACATATTAATGAAAATAGCTGGCCAATATTACATGGTAATATAAATACCTGGTAAAAGGTTACATAACATGGTAATACAAATAACCGGTGAAGAATAGATAGTAATACAAATAACTTGTAAAGATTACCTGGTAATATATATACCTCATAAAGGTTACACAGTAAAAAAATATCTTTTAAAAGGTTAATTGGTAAAGATTTGATGGTAATACTTGGCTAATATTAATATAATAATATAAATAATTGGTAAAAGTTACATATTAACGTAAATACCTTGCAAATATTACATGGTGATATAAATATCTAGTAAAAGATTGCATTTTACTACAGATAACTGATATATATATATATATATATATATATATATATATATATAAATTTATATATATATATATTAGATGTTAATACAAATAACTTGAAGATTACATGGTAATGCACATAACTGGTAAAGATTAACTGGTAATATAAATACCTGGCAAAATGTTACATGGTAAAGATTACATAGTAATACAAATGTCTACTAAAGATTACATGATAATACAAATACTTGGTAGCGACTAAAAAAAATAAATTAAAAAATTAAAAAGCAAGGTAACAAAAAATTAAATTAAAATTAAGAAAAATTAAAAACAAGGTAAAAAAATTAAATTAAAAGATGAAAAAGTGAGGTAACGAAAAATTAAATTTAAAAAGTTAAAAAAAATTAAAAACTGAAGTAACAAAAAAAATTAAATTACTGTAAAATGGAATATTGAAATACAGAATACAATTAACAAAAAATCAACTTCACAAGTTCATTAACCCTCTCTCACCTATGCTTATTTGAGGGTGAAAAACATACACAGTAACTAAAATAAACACCAAAGACTGAATGTTAGGTAATATATATATATATATATATATAACAATATATATATATATATATATATATATATATATAACATTTCTGTCTAACAATCATTTCTCTTGCTTGCAAAGGGATGGCTTGGAAGACTTAATGTCAAAAAACAATAACAACTTCAAGTGAAAGTCCAACTTAGCTTCCCTCAGAATATGTTTGTTATAAGGCTGGACATTGTGATAGGCATTTAATAGATTATTACATACCTAGTAATATAAATATATAATGAAAGTCAGTACTATGGTAGAGTTCAGACAAAATGTTGGCCCTAAAATAGCTTTAAGTGCAGCCTAGCACACACAGACAGGTAGAAACGCACCACACGCATGCACACACAGATATACACGCAGACACACATGCACATATATAGACAAACAGACAAACAAACTTACTCAAAGGTAGATGCACTGACAAATATCTATATAGACAAGACAGACAGACAGACTCAAAAACAGATATATAGACACACTGAGAGATAGCTATATAGATAAATAGACAAATAGGCATATAGATAGATAGATAGGTAGATAGGTAGATAGATAGACTGAGAGATAGCTATATAGATAGATAGGTAGATAGATAGACTGAGAGATAGCTATATAGATAAATAGACAAATAGGCAGATAGATAGATAGATAGACTGAGAGATAGCTATATAGATGGATAGATAGGTAGATAGGTAGATAGATAGACTGAGAGATAGCTATATAGATAAATAGACAAATAGGCGTATAGATAGATAGGTAGAGAGATAGGTAGATAGACTGAGATAGCTATATAGGTAGATAGGTAGATAGATAGACAGAGATAGCTATATAGATAAATAGACAAATAGGCATATAGATAGATAGGTAGATAGATAGACTGAGAGATAGCTATATAGTTAAATAGACAAATAGGCATATAGATAGATAGGTAGATAGTAGATAGATAGATAGACTGAGAGATAGCTATATAGATAAATAGACAAATAGGCATATAAATAGATAGGTAGATAGATAACAATATAGACAGACAGGCAGGCAGGCACACTAACAGATAGCTATATACATATCTTGACAGACAGACATACACATAGATAGATAGACAGATAACCTAAGATATCTATAGAGATAATTAGACAAATTGACATACACATAGATAGACAGATAGACTAACAGATAGCTATATAGATAACTAGACAGACAAGCTTAGATAGTAATACTTGGCTAATATTAATATAATAATATAAATAACATATAGATAGATAGCTAGATAAGTAGATATACAGATATACCTACAGATAGTGATATAGATAACTAGAGAAGTAAGCATACATATAGATAGATAGATAGACAGCTATACAGATAATTAGAAACAGGCATATAGATAGATAGATAGACAGCTATACAGATACACAGATAGATAGATACATAGATATAAATAAATAGATAGATAGCTATATAGATAAATAGATAGACAGCTATACAGATAATTAGAAACAGGCATATACACAGATAGATAGATAGATAGATAGATAGCTATATAGATAGATAGATAGATAGCTATATAGATAAATAGATAGACAGCTATACAGATAATTAGAAACAGGCATATACACAGATAGATAGATAGATAGATAGATAGCTATATAGATAGATAGATAGATAGCTATATAGATAAATAGATAGACAGCTATACAGATAATTAGAAACAGGCATATACACAGATAGATAGATAGATAGATAGATAGATAGCTATATAGATAGATAGATAGCTATATAGATAAATAGATAGACAGCTATACAGATAATTAGAAACAGGCATATACACAGATAGATAGATAGATAGATAGACAGCTATACAGATAATTAGAAACAGGCATATACACAGATAGATAGATAGATAGATAGCTATATAGATAAATAGATAGACAGCTATACAGATAATTAGAAACAGGCATATACACAGATAGATAGATAGATAGCTATATAGATAGATAGATAGATAGATAGCTATATAGATAAATAGATAGACAGCTATACAGATAATTAGAAACAGGCATATACACAGATAGATAGATAGATAGATAGATAGCTATATAGATAGATAGATAGATAGCTATATAGATAGATAGATAGATAGCTATATAGATAAATAGATAGACAGCTATACAGATAATTAGAAACAGGCATATACACAGATAGATAGATAGATAGATAACTAGACAAACAGATATACGCACAGATAGGCAAACAGACAGACAGGCCTACACATAGATAGATAAATATAAAGATAGGTAAATAAAGAGGTTATTGCTGATATTGATTTATAGCCTCTTAGTATCGAGATCCATATCTTTGTTATTATTCTTTCTTTTTCTTTTTCCCGGGTGTATTGTTAAAAGAGAGTAAAAAGATCAAAGTCAGAAAAGTAACAGATTGTAGAGATTACGTTAGTGAAATAATTCAGATTCTTTTTTTTTTTTTGCCTTTAGTTTAGGTTTGGCAAATAAACAAAGAGGAAGATAAATATTGCACCTCGGGGGCTAATGCAACAGATTTATTTTTCATCACTTGCATTGTTTTGGGATTTTCTTTCTTTTTCACTTACAAGATGACTTAAATCAAGTAGAAGGCAAGAAAATCATATAAATGAAAGAATGAGAAAAAGGCATCAGAAGAGAAGGAAATAGAAGCGATAGGAGAGAGGATGAATGAAGAAGATGAAAAAAAAGAAAGATCTAGAAAGAAGTAAGTTGGAAAGGAAGAAGCAGAATAAAAGAAAGGAGTTGTAAAAAAAAGAGAAAATGGAAAAAGAAAAAGAAACTGAAAAAATTGTGTGTAAGAAAAAGGAACTCAAGAAAGCAGGAAAAATAAGAGGATGATGGTAGAAAAAAAGTTGAGAAGAAAAGAAAGGGAAAACAGAAAAGGGAGAGAAAACAGAAAAGGAAGAGAAAACAGAAAAAGAAGGGAAAACAGAAAGGGGAGGGAAACTAGAAAAGGAAGAAAAAACAGAAAAGGGAGAAAAAACAGAAAAGGAAGAGAAAATGGAAAAGAAGAGAAAATGGAAAAGAAGAAAAAATAGAAAAGGAAGAGAAAATAGAAAAGGAAAATGTTAGATAAAGTTAGAGAGTTGGGAAGGAAAAAGAAGGATGACAGAGGGAGAAGGTTGGAAATTTAATAAAAGAAAATGGCAGAAAAAGTAAAGAAAAAAAATAGGCTGGAAAAAGAAGAGGCAAATAGAAAGGAAGTTGGAGAAAAAGGGACAGAGATAGTAAAGGTAAAAGAAAAATTGGTTGCAAGATAAAAATAAACCAAAGAGAGAAGGAAAAAAAGAAGTGAACAATGGCAGAAAAAAGAAAATTGTTGGAAAAAGAAAAAAGTTTAAAAAATAAAAATGTTAGAAAAATGTTAGAAAAAATTTAAAAAAAAACAGTAAAAAAGTTGTAGTGCAAGAAACAGAAAAAGAAAAGATATTACATAGCATGTTGATATTACACAGCAGTTCAGCACATCTTCCTTTGTCTCTAATGAATTTTTCCTGTTTCTTAATACTTTGCTTAGATTCTGGAAAGCAACTTTCATTATTCCAGATTTTGGATTTTACTTTTACATTTTATATCACCAATTTAGAAACAAAGAAAAGAGTATTGAACAGTTACATAATATTAGTTCTTCTATATGGCAGTGAATGCTGGACAATCTCTTCACAGATGAAAAAATATTATTCTACAGAAGGATGCTGAGAATACCATGGACTGAATATGTGAGCATATGATGAAGTTTTCAAAAAAATTGTAACAAAAGGACACTTATACTTACATGACAAAAAAGATAGTTGAGATTTCTAGGGGACATAATGAGGAAAGAGGGCTTGGAAAATTTTATATTTACAGGACCGATTGAAGGCTAGAGGGTCATATGAAAACAACACATAACATACCTTGTTGAGCTTGAGTATATGGATGGTAAAGCAGGTTTTATGAGAAGAGACAAAATTTGCTAAGAGCTACAAAGGAAAGGTAATTGTGGAGAGTCATGACAGTGGCGTAGCTAGAGTAAACGTCTCCTGGGGCGATCTGCTCAAATGTCACCCCAATGACCCCGATTCACCCTATGCTGAATGGTTAGCTGTAGCTAAATTTTCATACATGCTCTACCTCTACTTTACTCTACTGACCGGTACGTTACTGTTTACATGTATGATCCAAGACAAAATCCAATACCACAAAATAATCAGTTCAAAACAAAAGATTTTTAAAATGCAACTGTTCACTTTCAGAACAACTAAATACAAAACATGGCAATAGACAAAAGAATGACATTCAATACTATTGTCTTAGAATGAATGTTTTCTTGTTTTCATTGTGGCAAACTGGTCAATGACATCGTCAAAATCTGTTTGTCTTGTAAGCTCGTTTTCAATGGACAGCACAGCCAGATCCGACAGTCTCGACTGGCTCATGGTTGAAGTAATTTTCTGTTGCTAATTTTCTGGTGTCCAATTTTCTGTTGCATCATTTTCTGGGTACCATTTAATTATCAATGATGTTTGAAAGTATTTTTCTTGACAAAAATGTTCAATTTAATTTTTAAGCATTTTCAGAACATTGTAAATCAACTGCATTCTTTTAAAGGTTACCTAGAGAATTTATGCAAAGTTTATTTTTTTTTGTTTTTCTTTATACAAGTAAAATAAATTTACATCGTATTTTGATGTTATTATGATTTTAGTTTTAGTGATAATTTAAAAACAATAAATATTTATCATTAGTACCAATAATGGAAAATTAAGTTAAAAATTTAAAAGAATCGTTTTTGGAATCGGAAAATAGGCACAAATTTTTCTGATACCATTTCCGATACCCCAAAAAGTTCCGATTTTTCCAATTATCATTTCTGATTTCGATTAGTCATCCCAGCACTAGCAGATATATTCAAAAGTATATCGCTCACTCAATGGAAAATTGTATCTCGGCGAATTGATACACAGGCAAGACTGAAATTGTTGCACTTTTGGCTTCGTATTTCACTTTGTTGTTATTAATGATGCAGTGTTAAAACACCATATCATCCAATAAAATGTTACAACAATGTCCCTTGTTAGTAACCAAGATTGTAGCAACTGAAACACATGAAAGCTGAAAAGATTGCTATTTTTCCTACTCACAAATTTCCCGACAATTTATTAGAAAATTTCTGATGGGGGGGACAAAACTGGGGGGGGGGAGTCATAAATTATTTCTGGGGGGTCATATGCCCACCTGCAAAACTCTGTGTCTCCACCACTGTTTTCAGACTATTTTTAGCACCAAAAATTTTGTTGGGGGTGACATTGTGTCACCCCTCCTGTGCTGGCACCCGAGGCGGTACGCCCCCCCCCCCCTCGACAGTTAGCTACACCACTGAGTCATGATCACCAATGTCCTGAAGGAACATGGCACATGGAGGAAGAAGAAGAATAAAGCAATTATAAATGCTCTAAAAACAATCCTGATGACCATATTTGTTTGGGTAGGCATCAAATCACACAAGCTCATTGGGAAGACCAAGTTGCTTCAGAGGATGATGAAGATTATAATGATATCAACAAAATGGTAACAATGGTAACAGCTAACAAGTTGATGATGATATCAACAAGATGGTAACAATCATAACAGCTAACAATTTGATGATATAAAAAATGGTAAGAATGATAACTGCTAACAATTTGATGATGATAATAGTGATATTAACAAAATTTTAACACTGATAACAGCTAACAACTTGATGATGATGATGATGATGATGACTATAATGATGCTAGAAGTGATGTTTTTAATGATAAAATACTTGCAGAAAACGGACTGATGAGGTATATCAACGAGCATCTAGAATAGGGGTTCTCAGCCAGTGGGGAATTTCTCCCCAGAGGGAATTCCTCCCCAAGAGGGATTTCATGGTTTCAAATCTTTTATTTCTCTTGTTTGTTAGTTACTGAATTTGAAGCCTAAAAAACAAACTCCTCTATAACAAATAATCCATGTAAATGCATATTTACTAATATGGAAAAGAATGAAGATTTCCAATAATATATACATATTATTTGGAATGCACCTTTCGATTCATAGAATCGAGGGAATGAAAATGATGTATTGGGCAAAAAATGTTGAGAATCGCTGTTCAAGAACTTTGGTTTCATACATTAACCAATAGGTATTTACCAATTGCTATCACTTTAATAATCAGTTAGAGTGGATTAGGAGATAGAGGTTTAGAATGAGGATAAAGTCTTGATGTGAAATAATCAGTAACAAATTCTATAAAGAGGCTTTCACTTTGATGAGTTCTAATGGTGATGAGAATATCAGCATTGCTAAAAGATACATCTGGTTACAGTAATGTTGAGATTACATGTCCCCACACAGGAAACATTCATCATTCACTTGATTGGACACTTAGCATTACTGATGGTTGAAATTCATAAAATCTTTCTTAAAACAATTTTTCAGGTAATTAAACTTCTCAAGTTTACTGTTTTCACTCGTTCTATCAATTGTTAGGAGTTTCCTTTCAAAACTTTTGTTTAAGGTAGTGTGGAAAGTTAACAGCTTGATTATAAATTACTTGCCCTTCTAGTAAAATCTGCTACCAAATTCTGTTGTTGTTGCTGTTAGAAGTTTTCAAGTGATGTGGTTTTTGTTATTTGGTAATGTTCTACCAAAGCACCATTCTATAGGGTCTGATGAAGGATTGCCTTCTTTAAGATCTAAAGGATCCATTCACATGCTAATGGTAACATTAGCTGGTTCCTTATAAGGAAACATTTGGCATTCATTGACCAAGCAGCCAGTGTCATCATCAGTTAAAATTTATAACATCTTTACAATTTTCCAGGAAAATAAGTTTCTCAAGTTCACTGTTATTGCTGTTCCTAGTATTGATGGGGGTTTCTTTTCTAGCCTTTTGTTTAAGGTAGTGTGGAAAGTCAACATCTTGATTTAGTCATTATTTCCTTTTCTAGTTACATGTGATATCCATTTTAGTTGTTGCTGTCACTGAAAGTCCTTGAGTCATGTGGTTTCTGATATTTTGTAAAGATCTTTGTGATTTTGCAGTGAAATTCTATAAAGGTCTAATGAAGGATTGTCCTCTTTAAGATCTAAAGGATTCATTGGCTTTGTAATAGCAATATTAGCAGCAAGTGCCATCATTGGTTAAAATTTAGAACATTTAGAACAATTCTGAAGAAAAATATGTTTCTCATGTCCACTGTTATCACTCTTTCCAGTATTGATGGGGGTTTCCTTCCTAACCTTTTGTTTAAATTAGTGTGGAAATTCAACATCTTGATTATGCCATTAGTTTTTGTTTAAATTACATGTGTTATCCATTTTAGTTGGCGCTGCTTTTAGAATGACGCCTGTATTCTTGGTACCATCCTTAATCGAATTTCATTGACTGGCACTACAGAACCACTAAGAGCTTTTCCAAATAACATTAGACACATCACTTGATATAGCGTCTGTTATTTGGGAAAGTTCTTTTTTATTCTTTAGCGTTTAGATTAAAGGAAACATTTGCAATTCATTGACTAAACAGTGTTACTCTTGACCGAAACTTATAAATTCTTTTTAATAAAAGAGTTTTTTGGGGAATATTTCTCAAGTCCATATTGATGGGAGTTTCCTTCCTAACCTTTTGTTTAAAGTAGTGTGGAAATTCAATATCTCATGCCATTATTTTCTGTTTGAGTTACATGTGTTATCCATTTTAGTTGTTGCTGCTGTTGAAAATCCTCAAGCGATGTGATTTCTGTTATGACTGTGATGTTGCTGACCATTGAAATTAGGATAAGTAAAGATAATGGTAAAGATACTAATATTGGAATTGATGATAATGATTTATGTTAGACATTCCAGAAGTGATGTGGGGAGTAATTTGAATCTGGTCCAAAATGGAATTACAAGAATCAAGACTATGACAAAAAATTTGGAGATTGTTTGTTTGTTTGTTTGTTTGTTTGTAGGTTTGATTTCAAACTCCATTTTGTTTTTTTGTTTTATTCTTTCTGTCCTTTTCAAATATGATAGGTTAGAAAAGTATGGGCAACGCAAGTGAGTAAAATATTTCTTTAAAAAAAAATGTCTCCAGAAAAAAAAAAAATGATGCAATAAAAGAAAAGAAAACAATTTGAGCATGAATCAATTGTGAAGAGTTGCTGAGCCAGATTTGCAAGATTTTTGGCAGAATCTTGTCAAATGAGACAATCTTGGCAGATTGTATCAATACTATGAGTGAAATTAAATAAAAACAACAAGGAGAAAATTGGCCCACAAAATTGTCAATAAGTTAAAAGAAATAAAAAAAGCAAAATGGAAATATTCCTAATATATTTTGTCACATATTATAAATATGTGTACATATGTGTACATGTATTTATGTGCATCTGTACGCATATATATGTGTATAAAAATGTGTGTACATGTGTATATATATATATATATATATATATATATATATATATATATACATCTATATAAAAGGGTCTGTATATGTATGCATATATTTGTGTACATGTATGTATACGCGCGTGTACTTATATATGTATATAAAAATGTGTGTAAATGTATACAGATGTGGTTGTACTTGTATATATGCATATATAAAGTTGTGTGTATGTATGTATATACCTACGTACATGTATGTATATATGTGCATAAAAGGTGTGTGTATATATATATATATATATATATATATATATATATGCATGTGTGTGTGTACATATTACTTCCTGTTTAGGATTGGGTTTGTATTTCCTTCTAAAGACTTTTCCTTCTCTTTCACTCCCAGTAAACCCTTGCTTGGGGTGAATTGTTACCCCCCTCCCCCACTATATATATATATATATATATATATATATATATATATATATTTTAATCAATTCATCCCATGCAAGTCGATAATGCCACTAACACACTCGGGGCTACTGGGAGTAAAAAGTGAATGAGAAGTCTTTTGAAAGAACTGGAAACCAAATCCTAAATAAGAAAAAAGAGGTAAACGTCTACTCCTTTTAAAAAAAAAAAAAAAACAGGAGGAGTGTGATGATAGACAATACGAATCTTACCTCAAGTTTTAATACCACGTCCCTCCATGTTTTTTATATATTTTCTTTTATTTATTTCTCTACTCATAGAAGCACTCCTCAATGTATTCCTTCCATATTCCTCTTTTTCTCTCTCTCTCTCTCTCTCTCTATATATATATATATATATATATTGCTCAACTATTTATATATACAGGTCAGTGATGCATTGTAGGCTATTGGGTGGAAACAACTGTGGATTCGAATTTAATTTTTTGGATATTTATAGTGTTGTCAGTTAACTTTTTATTTATTACTGATTATTTTGTTGTTGGTTGTTATTATGTGTATTTGTATTTATGTGTGTGTTCATGATTTGTTAATTTGTTTATTATTTACCAATTTATTTTTGTTTATTTATTTTATTTTATTTCTTATAAAAAATAAAAAGCAAGTGTTTGAGATTATAGTTCTAACAACTCAATAGGAGAAATCTCATTGAACTGTTAAAGCTAAATCAGATGAGAGAGCAGTTGCAAGGATTGGATCCTCTTTATTTCATAATACACAAAACCACACGAGTGTTTGTACACTTTTAAATCTACAATCTTCAAAAATTTAAATGCAACGTTGATCGCAATCTTCTGTCTTCCTAAATCTTGTTCTTTTATTGTCCTTTCTCCTCACTTCTCCCCACTAAAGTCTTCTCATTCCCTTTCACTCTCTGTAACCTCTTGCATCTTAGTGGTATCATCACATATTTGGGGGTGAAATGGTGATTTAACATTTGGGTATTTTCTTATAAATTCACTTGCAAATTGGGAAACATTAATGTTGTTAACACTTAAATTCATCAAAACAACATTTCAATTCATCACTATAGCTGAATTGGTTTGTTAGTCTTTCAGAGTTAATTTCTTTCTTTCTTTTTATGTGCCATATCCTTTCAGGATGTAGGTGATCATGGCTCTCCACCTCCCTCTATCCCTTCTAGCTTTCAACAAGTTCCTTCTCTCTGCCACCTCCCCCAGACCATGTTCTGTCACCTACTTGCTTAAGCCCACCAGGTATGTTACGTGTTGTTTTCCCTTGTCTCTCTTTCCCTCTATTCGACCCATGAATATCAGATTCTCCAGGCCTTCCTTTCTCATTACGTGTCCCAGAAACTTCAGCTACCTCTTCCTGATATTAAAGATAAGTCTCCACCTTGTTTGCAACTTCTCTAAGACCTCATCATTGCTCACACACTTGGTCCATGATATCCTTAGCATCCTTCTAAAGAAGGATGCTAAGGATATCACATCTCTGTTGCTTATAAAACCAAATAAACTTTAATCAAACAGCTCTAATATTCACCAATGCAATTTAGATTCTACAATAAGATTTTGTATGTTAATCATATTGATTTACTTTTGTACATTCTTTAAATTTGTATTACTTCAAACGTTATTTTTAATTGATACCCATATTTGAATAAACGCTTTGTTTATTTTGAACAACATTTATTTGTCTACTGGTCTTCATACTCGAGAAAAACTTAAAGAAAATGTGCTCTCCCTATTCTGTAGAATAAAATCTTCATATTTAAAATGTATGATTTGAAATTTTCTAACTAAAAGAAATAGTTTAAAGAATTTACAGGAGGGAGAATTTGCAGAAAATATGATTAAAAAATGCATCCTAGTAGCATTATTGTTTTGCTTGGAGTGAAATGATTAAAAAAAAAGTTTAAATAATTTTTTGAGAGGATTTTTAATATGTTATGTGTTAGGATTTATTTATTTGGGAAATATGTTAGTATAATCCAGGAGCAAATTGCTTGAATAGAGAAAGAAATGAATTGAGTGAATGCACAAAAAAAAGGTCTAAGAAAATTATATATTGTTAGGAGAAGGTGACTTTCTCAGGAGCAATTATGAGACTAGTTGATTTATGGGGTGCAGAAAGTGTTTGGTTGTTGGGGTTAACTCGTATAAGATAATGGCAGTGCTTACAAATTATTCTGGGTACTGTCTGGAATAAAGCAATTTTGACCCAATGTACAATGCAATGAAAAAGAAAGGAATTTAAACAAGTCAATTTAAAATGAAAAAGAAGATAAAGGTTTGTTTATCAACAAATAACAATTTATTTGGATGTTTTATTCATAATAATAATAATATATATATATAATAAGACACAGTTTAATAAGTTCACATGTACACATTTAGGTATGTTTAATAAAGTCCATGTAGATGGAAAGGTACAGAGACACATGTTGAGATGTGTTTAATAAAATCCATGATAATGGAAAAGTTCAAAGAAAAAAACACATTGAGGTCTGTTTAATAAAACCCCTTGAAAGGGAGAAAGTTCATAGACAAGACACGCATTGAGGTGTGTTTACTAAAACCCCTTAAAAGGAGAAAATTCGTACCTTGGTTCCCTTGTAGAATTGTTGTGACCAAGTAATGGTTAAGAAATAACAAAACAAGAGGTTGCAGATAAATAGTGTATTGAACAGTAAATACAACAGAAGTTTGTTACACGACTTGGGAGTGTGTGTTGGTTGACCAGCATTCAGTCTACATCACCTTTACCCTGAGGCTTATTTTTCCTACTAACTTTATAGTAAGTGGAAGAGTCCATGATAGCCTCATTAGAGGGAGGATACCACAACAAGAATCTACATCGGAAAAGTAGGAAATGTTTCATTGGATTTGTAAATCCAATTGACAATATGCAATCCATTCACCAACTGATCCTTGTTTGATTTATGGTCAGTATCTATAGCTTCACTTAAGCAGGTACTGGCTCACAAAAAAGTACCTTGAAAATACAAGGGGAAACTCTGTCAGTGGTCAATTTAGCAATTTATGTTATATTTTGAATGTTTCTAATGCTACCGGTAGTGCCACTCAGAATCTACGCATAAATAACTGATTTTGGTCATTTGACTCCTGACTTTTGAGATGGAGACATTCGGTCAATGTGACAATATCACGTCATTGGTTTTATTTAACCTTTACATCAAAGCTATCCTGAGGGAGCTGAGAATGATCTTAACACATTAAGATACACAGATGGCAGTGTATTGATTGCAGATGCAGAAAGGAGATTGCAGAAATGACGAGAAAATGTAATAAAGAAAAGTGTGAAGAGGATTTTTTTTAAAGGTAAGGTTCACCCTTTACAAGGCCTGGGAGTTGTGCTATTGAGTAATTTATATGGATAGAACGGGAAGTTAATAGTTGACTCTAGACTTAAACAGGTTAAGATTGTAGTGATTGGGAAAGAACTCTGAAAGTTCTCCAGTTGGCTAGATCCAATGACAGGACCCAAAGAGTGTGAGTTCAATACCTGGTTAAGGCAGTGGAGAACTTTCAGAGGGAAATTAACAGGAGATAACTGATAACTGACATCCATCAAAATATGGCACGTGGAACTAGAACAGTCTACCCCAGTGAGCGAAATAAAGGGTTCAGTTTGACATTCCAACCACCTGAAGAAGGCTGGAGCGTACAATGGCCGAAACGTTGTGATAAATATGGCGACAAAGATTAGGACAATAGTCCGATTAATGTAAATAAAGTGTGTAACCTATCTAATGAGCTTGTGCAAATGGATAGTAAAACAGGGATTGGCAGGGACAGTAAAAAGAAAAATATAGGATAGAAAGTTATGGAGAGTCATGATTGACCATGGGCTAAATAGTAGGGTATACTGAGCACTATAGCTTTGGATAGTAACAAGTCTAGAAGGAGAACTCTGAATTCAAAACCATAGAGAATGTAACAAAAAAAACCATTCCACCATCTTTCCCAAGAAGTCAGGTCATTTCACAGGAAATAAAAAAGAAAGTTTTGAAAAGAGCCAGGATCGCCTATATCTTGAAGGGACATGACATAAAAAATATTTTAGCCAAATGATTAATAGCACAAAAAATTGAATTTCTATCTCTTTGATTCATGCCTTTAAGAAAGGCATGAATCTACCTCTCCTAATCTCAATCTTAATACTACAATGTAATCCAGCATTACCTGTTACATGCTATTTGAAAAGAAGATGGACATCACCAAATAACCCCATTGCACTGAGAAATGCCACAAAGGTCCTAGCTTGTTACCTCAACAATCCACTAGGTCAGGAGGTAAATTTGTTTTTATTTTGAATTATTGAAAATAGTCTTTGTTATTTCATGTCTAAATTTCAAGTCTAAAATTAGAAAAATGTATTTCTCAGTTGTCTCATATATTTTTACTTCCAATGATAGAATGAACTGTGAGAATGATTTAAATGAGGTTTTTCTGTTTTATTTTTTTTTTTATCTTATTACATTTTTATCTTTTTAACAATTCTTTTCATTTAAAGAATGCATTTTTTTAATTAATTAATTCTTTAATATTTTTGTGAACTAACGAGAAGCCATAAACATTTTCCTCCTAATTAACTTTTGTGCCGCTCAGGCACAGACAGTCCTGCCCAAGAGAATTGATCATTTCTCATTAATTCTAAAATCAAGAAGAAAGAAATGATGAAAAGAAGAGAGAAATAAGGAAAACAAGAAAGGAATGAAGAAAATAAGAAAGAAATGATAAAAAGAAGAAAGAAATGATAAAAAGAAGAAAGAAATGATAAAAAGAAGAAAGAACTGATAAAAAGAAGAAAGAAATGATGGATATAAACAGAAAGAAAAACAAAAAAAAAAAAAAAATGAAGAAGGATCAAATATTTTTAACATAAAAAATAAAAAAATATATTGTTGTCTCTCAGAACATATTCTCTAATTCTTGCTATTTTCCATTGGTTGGAATCTTTAGGATAAAATTTGGTTCAACATCTTCAAAGACTGATGACTCAAAAACTTTATGGTTGAATCTTGCTACATTATATTTTTTTTAATCAGTATCACTCTATGCAAGGCAGAAAAGCCACTAAGATGCAAGAGGTTACAGGGTGTAGAAGAATTAGGAACAGAAACATTAATAATGAGTGGGAAGAGAAAAGAGTAATCAGCAGGACAGTCGATAATGCATTTAAAATTTTGCAGATTAAAGTTGGCTCAAAAGCATGGAGCCAGAAGGAGTTACACAAGTGAGAAATGTGAGAAAAGAAACTGTTATCATAGAAATTACACCTACATCTAGTCAGCTCAATGGTGAATTGATGAGATCTTGACACAGTCTAGTAGTATACTTCAATTCAAAATGTCTAGTTACCATAGCAAAGAGCTCATCTGAAAAATTATCATGAAATTATTCATAGAAAAGACATCAAGAAGCAACCTTAGGGTGGTGTGAAAGTGATTGAAGTCAAGCCACCATATCAGGACCAATAATATTGCTGATTCCTCTTTGGAATCATGTTACATGTGGTTCAGTGCACCTGCTCTTTACCTTGAGCTCCTGGACCACATGTAGCAGCAATATTCTAAGCATGGAAGAATGGTAGACTTATAGATATGTAAGATAAATTCTGGAGAGGAAATTGTTTTGTACAAAACAGTGAACCAACTTTCTTAGCAGCCAGTCTAGTAATGTATTCAATGTAGTTTTTCTACTTCATGTCAGCTGAGTAGGCAGCATATCTTGATTCAAACATGTTTCATTGAATAATTATTCATCAAGGAAGGTAACCCAAGTTGTTAACCCAAGTATTTTGATCTCCTCCAAGATCATCCTCAGGGGTAAATTGTGAAAACAAACTTATTGTAACTGTGATAAAATTTGCATTCCGTTGTGGTGGTGATTTTTAAAAACATTTGTGAACACGCTCTGTTAACTATTTTCAAATAATATATATAATATAAAATATCACAAATTGAGTGCTGGTGTTAATAAAATAGTGCTCAATGTATAATAACAGAGCTATAATTTATATTAATAATAAATATCCATGCTTTTCCTCACTGGTAACACAAGTCTGAGTTTCATGCACAATTAAATCATCAGGTGCTGATTTTCAATCAGATGACTACATTGTGCATGATGTTTAGTGTTGTGCTACTAGTATATATTAATACCCTTGGGAAAGGTATTAATCCTTTTCTTCTCCCTCCAGCTATGGGTAAATGGCAGAACAGATTGGGCTCTATAGCCTTGGATGGCAACTGGTCTAGGAGAAGGACAACTCTGAATTCAAAGCCTGCGGAGGGTCATTTGGGGACCTTGTGGCATATAGTGCACAAGGTCTTTGCATTCAGCACTACAAAAAATTTGGTTGGTTCTGCACAAATCCTTTACCACTATAATCAAATCATATGTGCTGGTGTCTGGGCTGTCATTTTCTGGGAACTGAGCTGCTTGACCCTCATACGTTGAACATGATGGGAGAGTCCACCATGTATATGTATAGATATATATATATGTGTGTGTGTGTGTGTGTGTGTGTGTGTGTGTGTAAACACACTGCAGGCAAAAAGTTTGTGGGATGCCCTGCATTTTAAAAAAAATGAGTTATTTTTGTATTTTTTAAAAGAAAAAAATTTTTGTTATTTTTGTATTTTTTAAAAGAAAAAAAATCACTAACTATAGTATAGTTCCTTTTATTTTGACAAAAAATAAGCTCTAAACTATAAGCTCTTAAAGTTATCATACAACATCATATTTTGTTTTCATCAATAAAATCATCACCTACTTTAATAATTGCTTTACAAATTCTTGGCATTCTTTCCAATATTTTTTAAAAAACATACACCTCTGACCTTTCCAAACATTCATCAAGCACTGAAAAAGCTCACACTCACTCTCTGGGTATTCTCTTTGAACTCTCCTACACAATTTATTCCATATTAATTCACTGGGAGAGTGTCAGAAAATTGAAACAGTTAATTCATAATTTCTAAAATTTTATTCTTTTTCTTGACTCAAGGTAATTTTGAGATAATTTAGAAATATGCTTGTTGAAAAGTGATTTTTTTCCAGTTATGTGTAAAGCAAATGGTACAGCATATCTTTGCAAAATCAAATGATATTTTTCCTTTTTCCATGATTCCCTTGACCTGCAAAAAAACCCAAAAAACACCAAGCTATAACAGACCCACCACTATGTGTAACTTTTGGAACCATGCATTCATCCTTTATTCTTTCTTCTGGCTTGTTCTCAAATACACTATCCTCCTACGAACAAAGAGTTCAGATTTGGATTTGTTTGTCCGCAATATATTTTATCACTCTTTCAATGTTCAATTCTTATACCTTTTTGCCAATAACAGACTTTTCAGCTTATTTACTTTCTATAACAGAGTTTCTTGATGGCTATGAACCCCTAGAGCCACACTGATCTAAGTTGATTTTTCACAGTTCAGAGCAACACTGTGAAAAAACAACTTAGATCAGTGGGACTCTAGGGGTTCATAGCCATCAAGAAACTTTGTTATAGAAAGTAAATAAGCTGAAAAGTCTGTTATTGGCAAAAAGGTATAACTATGGAGCAGTTTTCCTTCTATTTCTTTTGCTCACAATAATCAAGTGTTTATATTCAGCAGAACTTGTCACTTTTAGTGCTCCATCTCCTTTTCTGTCAACATTTGTGCCAGATTCTAACTGCCTTTGTAACAAATATTGCATCCCACATCTAGAAATCTTCAACTTTTTGGCAATTTGTCTTTGAGAGTAGCTTTCTTTGAATAAAATTTCAATTTGTGCTCTCACAATGCTTAGCTGCTTTGATTTTACCATTTTGTGCAATTTACTTTAAAATTAAAAAAATAAATTTTAAAAACTATGAAAATATTGTCATAATACCACAATCATTTTTTCTTCAAACAAAGACAGCTACATCTGCTTTGCTTACAACATTACTCAGTGCTGAGTTAACATTAAACTTAGTTGAAAATTTTGTTAATCTCAAAAAGTCTACTGAGATGGTTAATGGTGAAAACAAAATTTGAACTTAAGAGGAGCCTGGGGTAAAGACTGATAAATAAAAGCAAATACACTGTAGTTACTGAAATTCTATCGTATATTTAAATAATAAATACAGAAGTCAGTGTTTTTGCTTTCCTTTCTGAGGAGAATGCAATAATGATGAATGTGTGTTAGGCTGATGGCATAGATATTCATAGTAGGAATAAGACTGATCTTGAACAAAAACATTAATATCATCCACCAAATGTTCCAAGAAATATGGCTCAAGATAAACCTTTCTGAAACAGAAATTATAATCTGGAATTGGAATTAAAGGACTGATGTTACCTACTCTGAACCCATCATAGAAATTCAGAATGTGGATTAAGTAAATACCAAACACTTCAAATATCTCTGTGTATAACAAATTTCTGAAGGGCTTGGCAAAGACCATCTTTCTTTGAACATTAGGGAATGGCACTACAGAATCACAAACAAAAGAACTGTACCAAATAACAGAAATCATGATACCTGAGGACATTCAACAGCAGTAACAACTAAAATGGATATCACATGTAACTCAGAAAAATAACGATACAATCAAGGTGTTAACATTCGACACTACTTAGGAAAAAGGTCAAGAAGAAAGCACCCAGCAATACTGGAAAGAGCAATGAATGGTAGAGGATCTGAGAAAACTATTTTACTGAAAATTGTCATTAGACCTGAAAGTAGCATTGCCAATAAATTCCAAATGTTTCCTTATAAGGAAACAACTAATATTACCATTATCATTAGTCTTTTAGTATAAACAATGCATTATTGCAATGCACTAGAGTGAATTAAAATATTGCTTCAAAAATTGGTTGAGAAAATTGCTAATTGCTCAAAGAGAAACATGTTTTCTCAGAATAACTTGTAAAAATATTTTAAATTTTATAAACATCAATAAACATCAAAAGACAACTCCCACACAAAAAAAATCATTAAGGTCCACTGAAGGTTATTTGAGGTTACCAGATTTCATCAAAGAACACATCATTCTCTTTCTAGTCAATGAGGAATTTTCTAGCAAGATTGAGATATTGAGTTTGCTAGAAAGTAGAAAAATGGTTTCTGACTTATAATATACAAGAGTTCCAAACTTATTGCAGAACATAGGAGATAGAATTTGCATCTGGATTTTATTATTAGTGACAAAGACAAATAATTTACATTCTTGTATGTCAGGCATAATAAGACAGGTGGTGATGATTTTCAATGTCATTTGAGGTCACCCAAGGTCAACTTTGAATTAAAACAGGTTTTTGTTTTAACCAAACAAAAGAACCTGAAGTTCTAAAAAACTGGATTTTTTTATGTCTTGTTTGTAAATGTTGTGCAAGATTGAAGACCTTTTAAACAAAAATTCTAAAATGTCCTGGATTAAACTTAATATTTTTCATATGTTTCAAATTTAAAAATTGAAATGGTTGTAGAATTTTTCCTTTCTCAGAAGTCTTAACCTTCTAAAATTGTGCTGTAGTGTTTGCTTTATGTCAGGTAACATTTCCTACAAGCCACTGAGATAAATATCCTAACTGGCAAGAAAGTGGATTAATTCCAAGAACTCCTGTAATTTCAACAGAGGAAATCATTGAAGATTGAATTAGTTTACAGCCAAATTCCCATTTTTGAAGATAAATGGGTATGTGGTACATATTTTCAAGTCCAGTGGAAGTCACCAGAAATCAAGTTTAAGTTGAAATAGCTTTTAAAAGTCAAACATAAGAACTTCAAGAGCTCAAAAGAAAAAAAAAGATTAATTTTTTTCTGTTTTCTTTGTAAAATGTTGTGCAACCCTGAAAAACATTTTTAAGCACAAATTCTAAAATGTTTAGGATTAAACTTATTTCTTTTCAGCTGTTTTAAATATCTATCTATATATATATATATATATATATAATGGTTCAAAACTATAAAAACTACCAATGACTCTGTGAGTGAATCATTCTTGCTACAAAAAATGATGCAGTCAAAGAAATAAACTCAAATATTTTGCAACTGATTCCTGAAGACCTTCATCTGTACAAATCAATGTACAGCTGACTTGATCTTGATCATTATAATTGGACCAACACTGCACAGATGAAGTAAAACAAGTTATTCTTTGATAGTTCCAACTCTGTGCAAACCTGACTAGAGCATAACCATTATAACCATGCCAACACAAGTTATTCATGCATTGTTTTAAATCTGCATAAGGCGGACTTGAGCTTGACCATTATAACTATGCCACTGATTAAGTAAAACTAGTTATTCTTTAGTTATTCCAACTTTGTGCAAGGCTGACAATGTTTATTCTTACTTACTCTACCTTCTAGATCAAGAAAAATAAAACAGATATACTGTGACCATGTTTAAACCTTCCAACAGTAAAGTAAATAGAAACTTTTCTTTGGTTGTTCCAATTCTGTGCAGTGCTCACTTGAGCTCAACCATTAATACAATGATTATACTTAATTATCCTAATTTATGGAGCAAAAAGGAAATGGGCATATCCAAGAAACATTGAGGACTTCTTTGTTTCACCATAGTATATATAAAAAAAGAGAACAAATGGTCTATGGTAGAAATGTTTTGTATGCTTCTTCTTAATTTTTTACATTCAAAAAGTTGGGTCTCTGTGCCGTGCCAGGAAATTTTTCTCCCCGGAATCGATACTTCAAATATACAAATCAACCATTCGCCCTTGCATGGAGTATAGCTGCCATATATGGTCTGGTGCACCTTCTGTTTACCTTGGAGTTCTTGACAAGATCCAGAGGCAGATATGTAATATAATTGGCCCTGATCTGGCATCTCGTCTACAGTAGCTCTCTCACAGACATGCCGTCGCCTCTCTCTGTGTTTTTTACAAATACTTTCATGGCAATTGCTCTGATGAGCTGCTTTCACTGGTTCCCAGATTTCATGAATTCAAGCGCCCTATGAAACTGGCATCCTGCTCTCACCCTTTCACTGTAGAAACTTTTAAATGTAGCCATCTCTTCTACTCCAATAGCTTCATATCTTACACCTCTCGCCTGTGGAACTCCCTTCCCAATTGCTGTTTCCCCGAGAGCTATAATCTCCAACTATTCAAATGTAATGTCAATCAACATCTTCAGTTACCTTGATCTATCCACTATCCTTCACCTCATCCTTTCTTCTATCACTCCTATCTGCTCTCGCTCCAAATCTTCTCCAACCCCCTGTATAAAAAATACACACCCACCTAAAATACACCCAACACGCAACCTTTTAAATTCCATAGCATCCAAAAATTATACAATCAAACTTACCTTTCTGTTAAGTCACTTCTCATATATATCCCTGCAGTGACTAACTGGAGCAGGAAAATGTGGATTCTTTCATTGCCAAAACTCATAATTCTAACAGATTTACACTCTGAATTCAAATAACTTCAGTTTTTAGTAAGAACTCATTTTTGCCATGACAAGTCCAAACAACAAGATTGCTGGATTCAAATTGACTTCCCTGGGCCTTTTCTTTGGCTAGTTCATTGTTTATTATTCCATAGTTGGATCCCTAAACAACCTTTTCATATTGGCAATCAATTAGAGATATTCTTAGCAAAATGGAGTGAAATATTGAGCTTACTAGAAAGTAGAAAAATTGTTTTTTGATCTCAAAAATAGAAGAGTTCCATGATTATTGCAGATCATTGGAAATAGAATTAGTATGTGAACTTTATTATTTATAATACAAACAAATAATTTACATTCTTGGAGGTAAATTGGTATGTCAAGGCTTTGATAAGACAGGTGGTGTATTAACATTGTCTACCCCAAACCTGTCAGCTTAAAATATATTTATTTTATTGCGTGCATCAGAATATCTTTTTCAGTAACATCTACATTTCCATGCACAAAAGTATACATAATCTTTTTTCTTCTGTTTTTTTTAAAAAATTTTTTACAGTAAAGTTCACCCTGTACAAAGCCTAGAGGCCACTCAAGGTAGAGGGTTATGTTAAAGGATAGTTTATATGAATCGGAGAGGAAAATATCAGTTAACTCTAGATTTGAACAGGTTATCATTATTGTGATTGGGGAAACAGCCTCTTAGGAATTGGTTCCACAGAGTAGTGGTTCACAGAAAGAAGCTGTTTGAGTGGAACTTACTTCTCTCCAATGTAATATGGAGGGAATGTTGGTGGTGTTTTCGACTATGTAAGTGGCATGGTGGGTTCTAGTCATGAAGGTTAGACCTGGCAGAACTAAGGAATGTAGTTTGTCTGAGCACTTTCCATGGTAGTAGTGACTTGCCACATCCTGCCTATAAGGTTGAGGTGATGAATAATTCTTCTCTAACAAGGACTCAGAGATGCTTCTGAACTCTATCAAGTCTGGAAAGCTCCCAGCCAAATATATCAACAGTACTCCGTTTATAGCCTGATTTGTAAAGGATAGCATAAGGAGTCAGGTACATATTGGATCAGTACAGGGATCCGATCATTTTACCTGCATCTTTATCAATGGATCATATGTAAGAGTTCCATTTGACATTGGGTATAAGTTTGAGTCCCAATATTCTCTCAAGGCATGGACCTCCATGAGGAGACATCCCTTCATCATAACTAGCAGTGATTGGCAGTGATGGAATATTCAAAGTTATTTTTCCCTGGTAATGCCAGATATCCCTGCTCGTTATATCAATACTTACTTTAAATATAGTTACTAGTGGAATACAAATCTATACTTGTCAAATTTTATGGAGAAAGTTTCAAAGACTTTAAAATATATTTAAAAGAAATTCAAGACATTTTTTTTTTCAATTTAATGCATGCTTGACTGTGATAAATTATTTTTTAGCTGAGGGCAAAGGAGGTTAGAATCTTTTACAATTTTAGACCGCATGTGAAAATGGTATAAAAGATAAGAAGCAAAGATACAAAAAAAAAAAATGGCAAAATAACTGATTTGAATTCCAACCCATTCTAATTGCTGTAATTTTCAATCAATTTAAAATTATCAATCACCAGGCAAAGGAAGTAACTTGAAGATCAAGGATGTCAACTGAGGTTGGGTAAAAAAAAAATAAATAAACTCTCAGTAAAGATTGAATAAGAAAGAAGTAAGAACTTTGCCAAAGACTCAAGACTCTTTGATCTTGGACTGCCAGTGTCTTGGGTCACAGAACAATTCCTGTAGATCAGATGGTTCTCACTTATACTCATTTAACTCCATTGAGTTACAGCTCGGGAGGTGGGGAAAAATTCCTACCTTAAATTAATCCTGTAAATGCTGAGGAGGAGGTAGTGTGAGTAGTAGTTTTCATAGTAATAATAATAATAACAAAAAGAAATTCAACAAAAGAAATTGGTAAGGTTATTATGAGTTTTACAAGAAGACTCCATTCTTACTGATTTGATTTATCAGGAAATGGACTCGTATTTTTAATCATATTAAATTCATTCATGTTAAGCTTTTAAATTATATTTAACAGTGATTAAGTGAGGCAGAGACTTGCAAAATACAACAGAAACTGAACACTGATTCCTTGTATATTGCAGAGTTAACAAAAGATATAATCAAATTCTTTCTAACATCAAACACGTTAGTTTTCATCTTAGTAGCATGGAGAACATCTGGCTGTAAAATTAAGTATTAGAATTTGCAAATATATATATATATATGTGTGTGTGTGTGTGTGTGTGTGTGTGTGTGTATATATATATATATATATATATATATACAGATAACATTATCAAATCTGCAAGTGGAGAGGATAATCCAAGTAGGTCTTTTTAATATAAAATATTAAAAAGATAGATAGATAATATACAGAGCAATATGATATAGATTAAAGGAAAAACTTAACGCACCCATGAAAACTTGATTATAAATTATAATATATTTCAACAAGTTTTTAATACTTGTCTCATCAGATTGAAATTACAAAAGGTTTAAATTTAGAAAATATAATTTTGTTCTGAGGTTTCCTTTGATGTGTGTATATATATATATATATATATATATAAAAGCAAAAATATGCATGTAGTGATTTTCCAAGCATAGCTTAGATGTGGCAGAAGGCCGAAAGTATGGGGCACCCAGTGAGGATTGAATTCACTACTCATTCAAAATTGTGCTAGTGAAACAAGCTTGCTAACCATTACACCACCTCGGGGTGCCCAAATTTTTCAAGCGTAGCTTAGATGTGACACAGGGCCGAAATTAGGGGCCACCCAGTGAGGATCAAACTCACTACTCAGTCGTAATTGTTTTAGCGAGCCAAGCTTGCTAACCATTACGCCACCTTGAGGTACCCATAAAAAAAAAAAAAAAACAATATGTATATGTGTATATTAAGTAATTGAATGACAAAATGAAACAAATTCTATTCATCCTCTACAAAGTATCATTGAATGAAGTCTGAGAGTCTTTTAGTGGACAAAATTCATTACACAGTAGTTTTGCTACTTTGTCATTTAAAACTTCTAAAATAACCAAAACAGAGCACATCTGTGCGTTTTTAAAAATCCCTATGACAATGGAATGAAGATTTTATCACAGCTACAATATGTTTGTCTTTGTAATTTCCCCTTGAATATGATCTTAGAAAAGATCAAAATACTTGGGTTAAAATAACTTTTAACATATACATTGAGTCAACTGCTTCGTCCACCGCAAGGAAAGTTGGCTCCCTGTGCTGCGCCAGGAAATTTTTCTCCCTGGAATCGACCCTTCAGATCTACAAATCAACAATCAATCGTTGCATGGAGTATTGCTGCCATATATGGTCTGGAGCCCCTTCTGTTTGCCTCGGGGTTCTTGATAAGCTTCAGAGGCGGATATGCAATATAATTGGCCCTGATCTGGCATCTCGTCTACAGTCGTTCTCTCACAGATGCGTCGTCGCCTCTCTCTGTCTTTTTTACAAATACTTTCATGGTAATTGCTCTGAGGAGCTGCATTTGCTTGTTCCCAGACTTCATGAATTCATGCGTCCTATGAGACTGGCATCCTACTCTCACCCCTTCACTGTCAAAACTACTAAATGTAGCTGTCTCTTCTACTCTAATAGCTTCATGTCTAGCACCTCTCGCCTGTGGAACTCCCTTCCCTATTCCAGTTTCCCTGAGAGCTATAATCTCCAACTATTCAAATGTAATGTCAATCGATATCTCCAGTTGCCTTGATCTATCCACTATCCTTCTCCTTATCCTTTCCTCTATCTCTCCTATCTGATCTTGCTCCAAATCTACTGTAACCCCTTGCATCCTAGTGGCTTCCCGCCTTGCTTGGGGTGAAACGCTTAAAAAAAAAAACAAAAAAAAAAACTATGCTGCCTTCCTTGATGAATTACACCATAACATCAATAAACTGATTCGATAACTGGAAAGGATCAGTATAAAAATAAGTAGACACAATATGTCTACATTATTCAATGAAACATGATTGAATGAAGATATGCTGGCTAAATACACACACACGTACACACACACATAGGCATCCATAGAAAGACTGTTTTGCTGTATCACAGCTCATCAGTATGTCTAGATGTCTGGTTGCCTCTAGCTAGGATTGAAACTCATATATATGAAGTAAAATGGTGTATAACAATACTATGGAAAGTATTTACTATTAATGAAGATCATTTTGCCAATATGCTTAAAATGAAAAGTGTATAATGTCAAAAATGACATATGGATGGGAAATATGACAGCAAAATTGCTTGGAAACAGATTGCAACCAACTGAAAAATGTCCAAAGATCAATGGGAATAGAAATGGTAGAAATAATTCTGAGATAGAAAGAAATCAACAGGAATTAGAGAACAGGCCAAGACAAGAGACATCATCATCATCATCATCATAATCTTTTATGTTTCTTCAAAATGGGGACAATCATGGCTCTCCACAACTCCCTGTTCTTTCTAGCTCTTAGCAATGTTTGCTTTTTTTTTTATTACTATCCATCCAAGTTCCTGTTCTACTATCCATTTCTCCAAACATTAAGTAATTTACTAGATGTTTCCCTCCGTCTCTCTAGGCTTCTATATACCTTGTGAGTGTTAAATCCTCCAAACCCACTTTCCTTATTATGTGTTCCAGATATATCAGCTGTCGCTTTTTGAATCTAAATGTCCTTTTTTTCCATTTTCTCTAAAACTCCCTTGTTGCTCACATGCTTCACTTCACTCCTCTAGAATCCCATGTCTGTTACTGTAAATCAATGAGGAAATTGTCCAGCATTCTCTGCTATATAGGAGGATTGATATTACATAGCTGTTCAGCACTCTTTTCTTTGTTTTTAATTAAATTTTGTGTTTCTTTATGCTTTGTTTAGATTTAGGAAGACATCTTTTGCTCTTCTAATGCATTTTTAGAATTTCTGTAATAAGGATCCATTTAAAACAAAAATTTCTGTAATAAGGATCCATTTAAAACAACCTTCAATAAATATATTAGCTATTTGAAAGAAGAACAGACAAATTCATGGCCTGGTATATGAATATATAGAAACCAAGAATGAATATTTTGTTTGAATAAATTTTTTCTTTGAATATTTTTTTTCAAATCAGCAGTTTTGTGTGCCAAACAACCAGATATATTGACCTGTGTGAAAATGCTAATAGTTCAATTGTACATACCATCTTTAAAAGCAGACTCCTACTTAAAACCAGTTAACTGGTTTGAATCAAGATCTCAACAACAACACACTGTCATCAGTTCTGCAGTGAAAGATCAATACATGTCTGACCCTGTAGTCAGTCAATGGAGACAGTTTGATCAGATGAACAAGTAATTAATAGCCTGGAGTTAAAAGCATGCTTATTCCATGTGGCACTCAAACAAAGCAGAAAAGAAAAAGAAATGTGGGAGAGCCAAGTCAGTGTTTCCTGCTATCGAGGATCAATAGAATTCAAGATGGCCAGATCAGATCTGTAAGCTTTCACTTCCAGTATATCTTTTGAAAGTGAATAAAACACCATATTTTGAAACTACCAACTTGAATAATGTTTTTTTTTTTGTTTAATATTCTTTCCACTTCTATTATTTTAACAAAGGAGGGTGTGTATTATAATTGATCCTGACTTGGCATCTCGACTTCAGTTACTTTCTCACCAATGTGGCATGGCTTCCCTCTGTCTTTTCTACAAATATTTTCATAGCAACTGCTCTGACAAGTTCTTTTCCATGTTGCCCCGACTATATGAATTTAAGTGTGTTACTATATTGACATCTAAGTCACACCCTTTTACTGTTGAAATAGCTAAATGCAACCACCACTTTTACTCCAAGATTTTTTTCTCATACTTCCTGCCTGTTGAATTCCCTTCCATTTACTTGCTTCCCTGATATCTAGTCTTCAAAAATTTAATTACCATCTTCTATCTTCTTGAATCCTGTTTATCTTTTGTCCTTTCCTCAATCCTCCCTATACTCAGTCTTTTTTTTCACTTTCACTCCCTGTAATGTCATGCATACTAGTAGCATTCCTGCCTTGCTTGGTGTGAAATGATTAAAAAAAAAAAATAATAATAAAATTTGGTAGCATCTAACCTTAGAAATTTAATTTTCAGTCTAGACTTATTTGGGTATATATTCTTACTTTGTTTAATCTGGAAAAAAAAGATACTCAAAAAGTATCAAGTCATGATAATACCTCAAAAACAATTTTTTTTATTATTTCTATCTGAATTTCTAGGATGAAAATTTATCATTATTTACAGGTAGACTATTGTAATCTTTGTTATTATTATCATAATGTTTCAATTCTTGTGAATTCTGACCATATTTAGGTGTCTGTTGATCTGGATAACCTCCTGGGAATTTTGAACTGAACATTTTATTAAATATAGAGAGGTAGATTGTTCTCATTCCACTGTCTATATCTATATATATGTAGCCTAGTGGATTAAAATACTGATTTGTGAATTTGGTAACAGTAATTTAGTTCAATTCCTGTGTTGGGTAGTTCAGACTTCAATGCAGTAGAAAAAGGATGAGCAGTAACTAAGCAGTACTAAATAAGAATGATGAGATATCTCTAGGTACAAGAACAATCTAAGTTTGTAGATTAAATAAAAATTTCAGTTTCAAATTCACTGAAGGTAACCCAGGTTGACAGATGCCTGAACAGCTGTGAATTTGCTTCATTGAAACTAAAGATGCTTAATTAAATTTGGATTAACGACGATTTTAATATCAAATTGTACTAACAGAAATATAATTGTTATTACACAATTTAATCTAAATGTGTAAAATCCTTTCTGTTTCACATTATAAACTTGGATTTCTTTTTTATCTTTTAAATTGGAGTCACACATTATAGTGTTTGCAGTAACCTTATTGAAATTGTAATTGCAATATACCTTCCATTTATTGCAGGGTTTCGCAAATTTTTTAATACGTACACTCTCATAAGAAATGCTTGATCAAAGATTTCATCCCCTAAAAATGTAACCTCATATTTGAAAATAAAAAAAAAAAGTCTGAATTATAATTTTTGAAATGCAGTGGAACAAACCGAACTTAGTAAATAAACATACAACTCAGTGCAAAGGCAAATTGAAGTTAAGTAATTTCTTTTTTTTAATTTATCACATCAAGGATGCAAGGGGTTATTGAGAGTGAAAGAAACTAGACAATAAAAAAAACAGGATTCAAAGAGACAGAAGGTGATGATTGACATTGCATTTAAATTTTTGAAGATAATAATTGACAGAAAAGCAGGAAGCCAGAAAAAGAGTTCCACAAGCAAGAAGTACAGGAGAGGAAACTGTTAGCATAGAACTTATGGTTACAACTAACAATTTAAACAGTGAAATTATGAGATCTAACTGCCAATCTAGTACTGCACTTAAATTTGTGAAGTCAAGGTACCAAAGTTTACAGACTGTAAAATGAATCATAAATGTGAACATAAAATTCAATGATTACTCCTGTTTATTAGTCAAAAAACAAAACTTGCTCACCCAAATCAGCAGGCTTTACTGTGGATTTATTGGAATTAAATCCCATATATATTTTTTAACCAGTAAAATCTTATCAGAAGGCTTGTTTGATAAACAATCATTACGAGGGCAAATACTGCCAAAATACTTGCAGACATAGTTGTAGACCTACCACTTGTTATTTTTAACAGTTTAGAAAATAACAATAATAACTCACTTCCCACAAATTTGAGAAAAAAATTTTTCACAAGCTAGTGTGAAATTATTTTCTAACCAATGAAAACCTTGTATTCAAAAATTAGAATTAGATTTTGAATCCCCTCACAGATATAAAAATAGAAGCCTACTGCTTCTTAAGGCTCACAATAATTTCAGACACTAGTTTGATTGACACATTTGTACACACACACACACACACACACACACACTCATATACATGCACACAGTAGTAGAGAAACATCTAGCAGCTGCCTATTGAAGCCTTGTCCATGCACACAATTGAAGGGATTAACCAGCAACCACATACTAAGCATTTGTTAATGAACTCAAATGCATTAAGCTGACCATCATAAAGTAAGTTTCTTCCCATATTTTACACAACACTATGAAAACTTAATTATTTTATACTTTCACTGTAAGGAAAATTGAACATTTTTATTGACATTGTATATTTCTGAAAAAATATATTAGGTTGGTGCAAAAATAATGACATAATAATGTCGTTTTTTGATGTATTTTTTAACATCAAAAAATGACATTATTACGTCATTATTTTTGCACCAACCTAATATAAATGTTATTTCAACTGACATTCTGCTTCAGAAAATAACCCTTTTTATGTTTCATTTAAAAGATGTGTTGTCATTGCTCAATGTTTGGAACCTGACACTCAGATAACAACAAAAACTTGTGCAGATATTTCCCTAACAGCATTGACCACAACATCAATGAAACACATAACTTTCACAAAAATTCACACAGATATAAAAACCTGGATTCAAACTTGTGTAAATTATTACTGTTCTGTCAGTAGCACTACTGACAATATTTTTTTTTATTTTTATTGCACAATATACTGAATACCAAATCTTGTGAAAACAAATAACTATAAATAGGTAAAATAGACTGGTTGCATGCAAAGCTAGAGAGCTCAGTCTACCCTGCTCTGTTATTAACACCTAACTGTGGAGAAGGATGGATTCATATCTTTCCAGAGGTGTTTCTGAAAAATCTTGTATATCTGGTAGAAATTAAAAACATTTCATTAGATTTCTGTTCTGAAATTTATTTGTAAAATTATTATATATCTGGCCCAAATTTTTAAAAATTTATTAGAGTTTTGTTTTGAAAATTAGCATATATGTGGTCGAAATTAAAAGCATTTCATTAGAGTTCTTGTTTGAAAATTATTATATGCCTGGTCTAAAAAATCTGGTTCAAATTAAAAAAAAAAATCTATATTCATTGTTTGAAAATTATTATCTGGTCTAAATTTCTAAAAATATTCTGACTACTTATGTTCCCTCAGCTGAAGTGGACGTGCACGGCGATGACGAGCACCACAGACGTGGACCACGACGACCATGGCCACCCCTAGTGACGACGACACCCACTATGGCAGGCTCCAGCAGAACGAAAAGAGACGCCTTTCGTAATACCGTGGTGGCACCAGTCATGGTTCCAGCTTAGAGGCTTTCAGCCATTATCATGCAGAAGCAGCATGGCACTGCCACTCGTTTGAGTGAGAATGCAAACCGTTGCTCTGATCCCGCGGTTCCTCTCATACTGGACAGGGTAGCTGTGTTGTTCCATGAATTCAGACATTTGTAGCTAAGACCTGTCATGTCATAAAACTTGGGCAAACCATCCTTATTTGTTTCATATTCCATTAATAAAAAGGACATTCCATTCAGATATCTCTTTTCCAAGAACCATTGCTAAGTTCTGTTTTTAATTTCTAGACATACCACCAAAAGAGAATTAGAATCAAATTCAGACCACATATAAAATCTGACATAGAACTTCTGAATTGTGAATACAAATAACCCATATTTTAGATATTCACTGTAATCTATCCTGTTAATTTGTCTGTGAAAGTGTTTAAGATAATCTTCCAGTCTGTTGCAGCAAGATATTAAAAGATAATTTTAGACAGAGATATATATGTATGTAATCTCTAAAAGACACAGGCAGGTCAAGTTTCATGCAAAATTTTACTAATATTTTAAAATTTAAACAAAAAAAATTAAATTTTTGCAAATAACCTCGAGAGCATATATTGGTTGTGTTTAAAAGTTCTAAACCTCATTTTTGGAAACTAGAGAACAGGTTTTCATATCTAATAGTTTACTTCATATGAAAGATGCTTCTTTGCTATACATTTCATATGAAGCATGTTTGAATTAAACTGAAAACTTAACTTATTTTTTCAAACTGCCTGCTGGATCCATCTTAACCCCAGCATTCCCTAGTGAAACTGAAAGTGCTTACAATCATCATAATCAACATTATTGATGTTGTTATCACATATTTAGTTATTTTTTTTAAGCATGTTCACCCAAAGAAAGTGAATAAAACCATTGAGAGACAAGGGGTTACGAGATGTAAATGAATTAGAAAACAGAACAATTACTAAGAAGAGGGAACAAAGCAAAGAGCAAACAAAAATTCAAAGATTGTATTTGAATAGTGAAAAATGCCTTCCAAAAACTAAACAAAGTATTAACCCTTTCAACCCTGACCCCTGATGAGTACAGTATATACACTTTCACACTGTGGTTGGTATACTGGCAGCTTGGGTCAAAAGGTTAAGAAACAGGGAAATCTCACTAGAAAAAAAAGAAAAGAGTGCCAAACGATTATGTAGTATAAGTCCTCCTTGATGGCAGTGAATAATGGACAATCTCCAAACAGATGAAGAGTTGACTTGAAGCAACAGAAACATGGTTCTATAGAAGGATGCTAAGAATACCATGGACAGAATATGTGAGCAATGTGAAAGTTTTAAGGAAAATACTATCCTAAAAAAGAGACTTGAAATTTCTGCGATATGGAATAAAGAAAGACATAGAGAAATTAAAACTCACAGGACATATTGAAGGTAAGAGAGGAAGAGGGAAACAGTGAGTAACTTATCTAATGAGCTAGTGTAAATGGATGGCAGAACAGGGACTGGAAGAGATAGTAAGGGAACAAATATGTTTAGAGATATAAAGAATAGGAAGTTGTAGAGAGCCATGGCTTCCCAATTCACATAGAAGAATGCATTTATTTATTCTATTAACATCAGGATTCTTCTGTTTTCTACCATTACAAGAAAACCAACTAAGTAAGCTGTTAGTTTAGATTTTTCTTTTAATTTCAATATGTAAAAAGAACGGGATATTTATATCCAAATTCTCCTTCAATATGCATCAGTATCAGGGCAGTAAAATAAAAGAGACTTGAAGCAACAGAAATATGGTTCTACAGAAGAATGTTGACAATAACATGGACCGAACATATGATCAGTGATGAAGAGACAATGCCAACAAAAAGGAAACTTAAAGTTAACATCAGAAAGAGACAAATTTCTGGGGCACATTATGAGGAAGGAAGGCTGAGAAAAGCTTATACTCACAGGACAGATTGAGGGAAAGAGAAACAGAAGAAAACAATGCATAACATGGTGGAACAGGGTTTAGTAGAAATAACAGAAAGGCAAAATTTATTAAGATCTACAGAGGATAAGAAATTGTGGAGAGCCATGATTGCCTAGATCCTGAGAGGAAAGAGCACATAAATAAGAAGAAGCAGAGCAATTGGCACCTTTTATGCTTGTAACACAATTCATATTAGACGTCAGGCTAGTATCCCAGCCTTGTAAAATATTAATTTGCTAAGGAAACTGTTACATCATTTCCTCTCAATAAACCAATATCCCACAGTTTGCATTCAGTTAGCTATAATACTCTTGGAGAAGGCATAAATCCACTTCTCCTTAGCAACTATAGATAAATAGTAGATTAATTGCACCCCTTTATTTCTGTATGGCAGTCTAGGTAAAAAAAAGTGCCTCTGACAGAAAAAATGAATTTCAACTGTCTTTTTCTGATTCTATGTAAAAGCATCCTTTTTATTTCCATTTTCCTTAAGACTTCCTCAGTGCTTACATGTTTGGTCCATGGTATTTTCAGCATCCTTCTGTAGAACCACATTTCTTTTGCAGACATACATATGTGTAAAAGATGAGATGGATTGAATGAAATGTTAGGTTAGCAAAAAAGAATAATTCGATAATGTGAAGAACTCTTGGAATATAACACCTTATTTCAAGCCTGTCTGAATCTATATGTGAATCATTTCATTTCTCTTTTATTCCAGGCTTTCTGCCCAAATATCCGGATGCTAAATATACCAAAGTCTTTTAACTTCTCTTGACTGATTCAGAAAAACTGACAAAATTGATTGATGTGACCTAATCAAGCTGTCATTGTAACAAGAGAACTTCCATAATTTAAAAAAGAATGTTCTGAAAAAGAATTGCAGATATAAACATAACATATATTTTAAAGATATGATACAGTGATACCTCAACTTAAGTTGTTTCAAGTTAAGTCATTTTCGAAGATATGTTGGTTTTTCATAAATAGTATATGGAAAAATAAAGCTCACCTTAAGTCATTATATTTGAGTTTATGTCAACCATTAAAAATATTAGAAAAATCAAAACACTAAAATAACAATAAACACATACAATTATATTCACATAAATTTAAAAAAAATATATATATATATATATATATATATATATATATATATATATATATATATATATATATATCATAGAATCATCAAAAACAAAGCAATTAATATAATAAAGCATATTCAGTAGATGTTCATATTTCAAATTCCTGCTTACAGGCAGCACTCGTGTGCTTTTCTGCTCTGATGCCGATTTTGAATTTAGACTGGTTTATATCTGTGCTCTGCCATTGACGTTTTTTCAATTACATTTCAATTGTGATTTAGAATACATTTTTGCCTATGGCTCTGAAGAAAAGTCCCAGTGCAAGTGCTAATGCTAGCGGTAAAGCTTTATCACTGGAAGATAAGGTGGAAATTAATTATTTTATTCAGAATACTGTACATACATATCATAAAAACTGTAATAGGCAATGGGAAGTACTTATTTGTGGTTCATAGTGTGGTTATTTTGACTTAAGTTATTTCTCAACCTAAGTCATGACCTCTGGAACGAATTTACGTACTTACTTTTCAGTTAAAATTAATGAAAATACTCTACAAGGTTTGCAATCTTTGATAGGTTTCCAAGTGCTCAATTTATTAAACATTAACATAGCAGGGATCCTCAGTTCATGTTTCATTGGAGATCATTGGATATTATCAACTGATAATTTAACTTATTTCCAATAATATAAGCATCTTTAATTCATGATTTGAGGCTAAATGACTAATTGGCTACTCTTGGTTTCATGAGGTTATATTGTGCTTTGAATATTGCTGCCACATCTGATCTGGTGCCCCTGCTATATATTTAGAGATTCTTGATAAAATCCAAAGAAGAATCTGCAATGTTATTGGTCCTGATCTGGCATTTTGGCTTCAGTCACTTTCCCACTGCCGTAATGTAGCTTACTTGTACCATTTCTATGAATATTTTCATGGTAACTGTTCAGATGAATCTTTCTCAATAATACTCAGTCTTTATGAATTTATGTGCTGTACTTAGATTGGTGGCAAGGTCTCATCATTTTACAGTTGAACTGGCTAGTATAAGTTCTATACTAACAGTTTCTTCTATTGCATTTTTTGCTTGTCGAACTCTCTTTTGGCTCCTTGGTTCCAGTCAACTTTGATCTTCTTAAATTTAAATGCAATATCAATTGTTATCTTCTGTGTTCTTAATTCTTATTCTTTTATTATTCTCTCTCCCTCACAGCTGGATCAAGGTACTGGTAAACTCTGGCAGTTGCCTGAGGGTACCATCATGCCACTACACATATGTGTTTGGGATCTTCCAAAACTAAAGCTCATAAAAACATATTTACAGTCATTCCCAATTCAGATTGAATTCTTTGGCTATTTAGTCAATAGAAAATGATCTTGTAAAGAAAATAGGTGTAGAAAGTGTCATGAAAAGAATATCCTATTATTGAATTAAGTAGATCAAATGACCATAGAGGAAATGCATATATGGGAGATAGCATGTGTCTAATTGATCTCCATTTCTAGTCTATCCTCTAATATTATATGGATCACTATTCTTTACTCTATTCACCATACTCTTTCTCTATTCAGATCACTATATTGATTACTATTTGAGCGAGTATTATTGATCAAGTACTATTAGTGCAAGATTCTTCAAAGGCGTCTGACACCAGCATTGTTCAACAGTGTACTATAGTTGTATCTGCAATTACAAAGTCTCTACTATAATGAGCATTACAAAAGTTACAATGAGTATTTGTTGGCATCACAAGAGTGTCAAACAAGTGTTCATTGTTATCACAAAATCTACATTTTCATTTTTCTTCCTTGTGAAAATTAAAAAAAAATTATACTTGTAAGGGAGCTGGAGTTCAGCTTCCCTGGGGTGCCAGCAACCCTAACCCTGTCACTGCTCTCCTTTATAGTATTTTTCTCATACTTTCTAACACTCAGTAACCCCTTACATCTCAGTGACTTTATTGCCTTAATTGGGGTGAAATGATTTTTAAAAAAAAGAAATTTGATAGAACAAACATGTTTGCCATTATCTCTTGAGTTTCATGAATGACTCATCAATGTATCTATATATCTTGTAAAATATCCACTTTTCATCACTCACACAATTTTGTTTTTTCAAAAACTGAATATTATTGTAGCATTTAACCATTAAACACTGGATGTTATACACTGATGTTTCAATGGAGGTCAACAGATCTCATCACTTGATGATTTAAATCTTTTCCAATGATACAGGCATCATTCATTGTTAGTCATTTAGACTTGAATGTCTAAATGACTAATTGGCAACTATAAGATTCCTAATGTTACTATTTACTAGAATTAGTGAGGTTACATCATTTCCTGGAGTATTTGTCTTCAAATAAAGCTGGCGTAAGAATCCAAAGACATGGCTATATGTCTGTATACATAATTCTTGAAGAGAAAATATTGTGTAATGAATGCACATCTCCAAAATACATGGAATACTTCCTTTACTTTTATCGTCTCCTTCTATATGCCACACCTCTTCATCATGTTGGGGATCATGGCCCTACACAACTTCCTGTCCTTTGTGACATTTAGTAAGATGTTTGTTTTTTTTTTGCTATTTCTCCTGATCCTCTTCTGCTAACCAATAACACAAACTCATTAGCTACATTATTCACCGCTTTTCTCTATATCTCTTGCCTTCAATATGTCCTGTGAGGGTCAGATTCTCTAAACCCTCCTTTCATGAAGAAAGAGTCCTTACAGAATATAGTTTTTGCTTATAATTAAAGCAAAAATAAGCATAAGTACTCTTTAAAAAAAATTTTTTTTTTTCATTTTTTATCTTGTGTGCATATTTGTGCAACCTTTTCCAAAATTTATGGATTAATCATCATAATTTATAGATTAATTATCATAATTAATTGCTTATGTGACCCTCAATTTTTATCCTATATAATTGCTAAAAAAATTTCCCAAGCTTAGATGTTAATGTGATAGCCAATGTATACATATATTAGGGTTTACTGAAAAGTTCTTGGGCTCATGGCCACATCATGTGGAAATACTTGCTCTTGTATGATCACCGGTTAAGCAATGTTGAGCCTGGTCAGTACCTAGATGGGTGACTGTTTGGTAATACTTGGTGCTGTAAACTTGAATGTGGGAGTTGTGTAATAGATAATAGCTCAGAATTTTAAAATGGAGAGCTGAGTTCAAATTCCATCTGGGTTTGTTATATTCACTTATGTGCAAATACCCTTGGGAAAAGGTATGGATCCACCTCTTCTTCCTCAAGCTATGGGTTAATTAGTAAGACTTGTATCACTAAATGATTATTATCTTCCCCACCCCAAATTCTTAAAATCTAAAAATATTTTCTGGCTTTAAATAACCTGCAAAAGGTTGATAAGCCATAGAAAACTAAAACAGAATTAAAAATATTCTCATGTTTGGTAATTTAGTTAAATTTTGATTAATTGGTCAGGCCAAATATTTTTCATCACCTCCTTGTATATAGACTCATGGATTATTGAGATATAACCAAAATTGCAAAATATTAAGCTTTTAATGGCTTTTGTAGATCATTGGTCAGGAAATAAGCAAGAATTACAAAAACAGATAAAATAACTTAGTATTGGATAAATTTTTCCTTTAATTTCTTTAAATGTTTAAGCCCCGTAAGCAAACTTGTGAACAGCTTTTTACAGAAAGAAAAGTCAATGATGTTCTATTCAATGTTGATAGCTTCAAATAGTTAATGAATAAATAAAGAATGCATTTGTTTTGTATTTAATGATAGACCAAATATATAAGGAAACCAAAAAAGGCCTTGCTGTTTTTTTATGTTGTGTGGGAAGAAGTAGTTACTGATAATGAATGCATTGCATACCAGCAAAGTGGTAGGGGTATTGCTCTTGACCAGTGCAGGTACATTGCACACACCCATCAGTCATAGCTTGAGCAGTGGCATAGAAACATAGAAGCTTGTTTGTTGTTGTCTGCTTTATGACTTTAAGGTGGGCTTTTCCACAGCTGCCTCTTCTAGAAGATCAGGTCAATCGCTTTTTGATGAACCTTGCTATGGCTAGTTACAGGTCCTGGATAAGGCCCTGAAGGTAGCCAGAGAGAAGAACAATGGCCAAATCATCCAGGTTTCTAATGAAACAGTCAGACCTGCACTGTATAGAGAAGTCATATAAGTTGAGCAAGTGGGTACCCCACATATTGTTGGAAGCCAACAAGCAACAACTAGTGACAGCCTGTTTCTTGTTGCTTTCTCACTATTGCAATGTACCCATATTTGCTCATCAGTGATTAAACGTGGGTCCTGTATGATACTTCCAAATGTGCCAGACATTGGTTGTTACCACAGGACCTTGTGACTCACACCACAAGACCACCTCTATATCCACACATGTTCACACTCTGTATCCAGTGGGCTAGTCAACAAGTGGTGCATTATGAGCTGCTACCAATGGGCCAAACCATCACTGCAAATATGTACATGCAGCAGCTGGAACAGGCACTGAAGCAGAAGGAGCCAGCATTGTTTAATCATAAAGGTGTATTGTTCTTCCATGGCAATGCCAGGCATCATGTAGTGTGGGTAACCAGGGATACCAGACAGCAATTTGACTGAGAGAAACTGTGCCAACCACTTAATGGTATGTCAAATTTGAAGTATACCTTGTTCTTCTAATAAATCAAAAATAGCAAGGACATTTTGATACCTAGTACTAGGATTTGAATCTGAAATCTGACTAGGCTTGACGGATTTGTTCTGAAGTTGACTTTTGGTGGTCATTGCAGTGTGGGCAGAGGCATTGTCTTTTCAAAAAATAATACCTGATCATTTTTCTTTGGAAAAATATTAAGTTATGTGAAACAAGCCTTTCTGCAATATTCATCTCTATTTGAAAGCATTAACTTTTCAAATTTACAGCTATCATAGAATTTCTTTTTTTGGAGGGAGAAACTTTTGAAAACATTCGCAGAAGGTCAATGAATATTTATTGAAAGGCTGCATTGATGTAAACACAGTAAAAAAATGTGTCAGTAGGGTTAACAGAAATCTGAGATAGACAGAAGCAACTAAGCTTAGTGACAGGCCAGCTGCTGCTGTAAATGTGAATAAAGCCAAAGATAGTGGCACCACATGAATGAATAAGGTAAAGGAATCAGTCATGTAGTTTCTATTGAAGTAGGTATGTATGTCCTTGTTCATTTTGGTATACTTTGTGTGCATATTCTACCATTGAAACTAATGTAATTAAAGAAGAACAGTTATTACTTTTTGACTGATCCTCATGCCATAATTGATGGCATGGTTATCGTATGTACTTATGTACAAGCCTACTTGAGCTCATGTATAATGGGACCACAGCTTCTGAGTAATTTGAGTAGGCCTACCATAGTCAAATATTGCAGAAATGGGCATCATACTGGATATATTTTATAGAAAATAAGCATTATATTTTGAACAACCTCTATGCCACTATTTAGAAATTTACTAAGGACTAGATATGCAATCCTGATACTTTCTGTTTATTTTTGTATCCTTTATTTTATTGACTGATTGATTTTGTTTTGCAGTTTAGTAATTAGCTACTTCAGTAATAAAATATGTAAAGTTTCTTATGTGAATATTTTGCAGTACATGAAATAATGGTGGTGAAAAAGAGTACATGCACAAAATAACTGACCAATTGATTTGCAATGCAAGGTAACATTTATTAAAGAGAATTAACAAAAAGGAAAGTTCAAACCAAGAGTTTCTTTTGTTAGAAGTAAATTGCATACACAACAAAATGTTCATGAATATGTTATACAGTGCAACTCAAAAGAGTTTGTAAATTCTGATATTTTGCATTTTCTCTAATAAAATATGCTTTTATGGACAAAAGTTGAATATTTTAATTCTTTTCTACTACAAAAATTAGCTTTACTACTTTACTTTAGAATAAATTAAGAAAATTAGCTTTATTCGTGATTTTTTTATTAATTAAGGAAATAATACCGACTAAAAAGTTTTTGCAAACATTAATTTTAATGCAAAAAATTGGTCCTGTTTAAATCAATTGTACAAAATAATGAAAAGGTCTATTATGTATTACATACCAATATAAGTTGGTATGATGTTGTATAGATGTCAATGTATGAAAACACAAGGAGCACATTAATATTTTATTTTTTACCATTATTCTTAAGAAGCTCAATAAGTCGTTTATCGACTGATGAAGTGAGTTTCCTAAATTTGCTGGCTGTAATTTTAGAACAAATATCCAAAAAAGTGATCCTTGTAAGAAAATTGGTGGCCACTTTCATAAACTCGATGCTTTACTATGGCCTAAAGGTTCTCAATAGGGTTTAAATTGGGACTTTGTGATGGCTATACCATAATCTTGTCCCCTGTAAAACCTTGATTTGCCAACCACTCTTTGGTGAAGCACACCACATGACTGGGAGCATTATCTTGCTGATAAATAAGATTACTACGGAACTCATCATTTTGTGAATTCAACCAGGGTATGAAATTTTCTTTTAAAAATTGGCAATAATTAACAGAATTCAGTTTGAGTCCCTCTGGCACAAGAAATGGTCCAATTAATGTTGAGCCACAAATTCCAGCCCAGAACATAACTCCAGCACTGCCTTGTTAGCATTTAAAATGCAAGTGAGGAGTTCCACCATGAATGAGCCAACCTCTTTTCCAACCATCGGGGCTATCTAATGTAGCTCGGGCTTCATCTGTCCAAAGTAATCTTTGGAAATCAATTTTTAAGTAATTGTTTGCCCATCCTAACCTCTTCAGGTGATTCATTTTGCTTAATGGAGGGCATGAAATTGGAGAACGTTGTTTTTCCATACTATGGAGGATGCGATTTTGTGTTGCTATCGATACTTCTTCAATACTAGTTTGTTTAAAAATCTCTTTGTGCTGTGTGAGTTCTGTTTTAGTGGTCTTTTAATTTTTCTTAAATCTCTCTGGTTAACTGCATGTGGGCGACCACCCTTGTGCTTCTTGCACTCAACTTTATCATCATTGACATATTGCTTCATTGTGTGATGATCTCGTTTAATTATTTTTGCTATTTCCAGTGTCGTTTTATCATTTTGAGAGTAATTTTGATAATTTGGCTTTTTCAACAGTAAGCATCTTCCCACGAGCCATTGTTTTAAAATTTATGATTTCTGCAAACACTTTTGATTTACCTGAAATATACAGAAATCTTTAAATAAATAATAATATGGACATTTTTGTTAATTAAACCTTTATGCCACGTTGGACATGTCATTTTAAATTAAATATATTTATTCTAATGTTTACACAAGCCATTACAATTGTTTAAATTTGTATATTCTAGAAATGTTATAGGTGCAAACACTTTTGAGTCACACTGCAGTGGGACTTACTGTATTGGTGTGTTTTAGTGTGAAGCATTCACAGCCCTTTTAGCTTCAGCATGGAAAGTTCATATCACTGAGTTCAAAAGAGGAAGACCCAGAAGAGAGAGAGTTACTTTAGGATTCACATGTATTTATACTGATAGCTGCTGTTGATACAAGGTTTATTTAGAGCCACTACTGCTACTATGTTTCAAGGCACTACAGCACCATATCAACCTCTATGGGTTATTTAATGATAAAATTTAAATATTTTAAGTGTAATTTTATGCCTTCAACTACAGAAAATGTATTGTTGGTCATTCTACTATAAAATATATTGCTGGTCAGTTTGCTTTAATTTTACCATAAAGACTTATTGTTGGAAAACTTTATACAAAAATGTATTGATTGCAATTTTACTATAATAATGTATTTTTATACTTTTATAGTATTTTGTTTTCATATAGGAGTTCATGATTTGCCTATTGCTGGGACCATAACAGCTGCTAGCATTGCAAGTTAGGGTGGACCTGGCAACAACAGCTATAAGAGGTGGTTCCAGGCTCCTCAAAGCCTCCAATCTCCAAATCAGATTTCTTGTTACAGGATGTAGTTTATCATCATACCCAGGATTGCATTTAGTATTAGATCTATAGTAATTAAAGAAGAACAGGCTTTACTTTTTGATCAATCTTCATACCATGATTTAGAAAGGAGGAGATTTTGCTGGGAACTAGATATGCAATTTTGAAACTTTTTCTGTTTATTTTAGTATGTGTAGTGGATCTACTATTAATTCTGTTATAATAAAATAATTAAAAATACTTTTTTTATTTTTTTGACTGGCATAATATACAAAATCAATTGCATTTGAAGTAGCAAAGTTGTATTTTATAACTCTTTCTTTTTATTGTCGTGATTTTGATTTAGAGATATTGTTATGGTCTTCCATAGGTGTTCAAGTGCATCAATAAAGTTTATAGATTTTTTAATGCATATAAAAATTCAAATTGGTAAATACATAGATCTCAGCACTTGGATGCAATCTTAGTTGTCATATAAAAAAAATGACTTCTCTTTCAAACAAATGAATGTGATAATCCTCTCATAATTTTGAACAGCTTTCTAATAGTTATAACTCTAATTGCAAATTTTTAAAAGATTGACCACTTTTGTCTCCATTAGAATTTTCAGTGAGAATTTTTTTTAAATATATATTCATCTTATATGGTAAAAAGTTCATTCTTAAAATGTTTTGAGTTTTTGTAACTTTTAGTAGGGAAAAGCTTAAATGTTTATTTTTTCCTGGTGAGGGCTTTTGCAAATAAAGATGGAGGTACATGACATTTAGGAAAACTCCTGTACCCTGGTTATATCTTTTGACCTTCAAAGAGATTTTCAAATTGGTAAGGAGATAATTGCTACTATTAGGAACTGTTTTTTGCCCTATTCAATAAAATACCCCACTTGCTATCTTTTTCCTCTTCTTTCTCCCTAACTCTTTTTATGTATGCACGTATAGATAGATAGATAGATAGATATGGATAAACTGACTGGAGTGTGATTATTCAAAATGTTGTTGACACCATGGGGGCTTATAGTGATATCACATTGAAACACCAGTTCCTGTATGATCACCAGTTAAGCAATCTTGAGCCTGGTCAGTACCTGGACAGGTGACTGCTTGAGAATACCAGATGCTGTAAGCTTTGCTGTGGGATTCTATGATGTTTAGATAAAAATAAGTTACCACTTTATTGTGGAAATCAATACTTTGTATATGTGTGTGTGTATACATTATATAGTAAATATTTATGGGTTCTTGGAACATTTATCTCCCAAGCAATATTGGTGGATTCATGTCAGTTCAGGTAAAAATAATAGATATGAAACAATGAATTTAAAACAAATGGCAATTAATGCATGTTATTAACAAAAGTAATTACAGGTGTACACAATGGAAATCAAAGACATTAAGACTAAATATAAGAATGTGATTGTTTGTGTCTGTGTGAAATAAGCATGCATGATGCACATATGTGTATGTGCATGTGTGCAAGATTTCAGTCAAGAGAGGACCAGGAAAGTGAATGTTCTTTATCTATGTTTGACTATATCTGGAAGCAAGAGTTAAAAAGAGAAAGTGAAAAATTATACTTACCTTTTTATAGACTTAAATAGTGCAAACTGCTGAAGTCTATCAAGTTTTCATTTTACCAGTATTGTATCTGCACCCCATCTCTAACCATCTTTGCAGAGCATCAGGTGGTTAAGTTTTGAATTCAAAGTTGTCCTTCTCCTAGACTGGTTGGCCAAGCAAGGCTAGATAGTCCAGTCTTCCCTGCTATTTATCCTCTTTGAACTTGGCATGCCAATTCCACTTTTTGCACACAAATCCAAAAGCTGATCAGATGGCAAGTTTTGAGTTGGATTTTAATAGAAGTTTAGAAACATAAAATGCAAAATTGAGTAAATCATTTTAAGTGTCTTCACTCAGGGTTGAAATGAGAAGCCAACTATTTATGCTTTTTCCAGTGTTCTTCTATAAGTGTATTTCGTTTTTGATTGGTTAGAAAAGATGAGGGACCAAATTTATATATTGCTCTAAACTCCAATCCTCTTTCTGTCCAAGGTGTAATTTTGAAGGTAGCAAGGTGTTGTCTGATGCATCATTTTCACAATTCCTTTCAATCTTCTTGTCTTGTCTTGTAACGGCATTCACCCGGGGTGGGTTGAGCTGGCTCCAATTGAATTAACTGCATCACGCGTCAAGGCAGCAGAATCAACAGCATGATCGAGCCATTCGCGATTCCAGCGTTGGAGCCCAAAAACATGAAGACTGGACATGAGTTCCATATCTGCTTTGACTGTTGTGAGCCACGTCTTCAGTTGACCACCTTGGCGCTTCCTCCAACCAGTGGGTGCGTTTGGCACCACCAGTTTACGGATGAACTCATCACCAGCCTGCCGCAGCATGTGGCCGAACCACTGGAGTCTTCTGTTAAGCAGAGTTTCTTCCAGGCCCAGAATGTTGCATCTGGGCCTAAGATCAGTTGGAGAGTTTCTTCCAGGCAGTAGTGATCGAAGACCTCAAGCTTATGAAGATTCTCTCTGTGCAGTGGCCAGGTCTTTCAATGCTTAAATGTGAATAAAACAAGATGGAAATAGAAAACTGAAAGATCAAAAGCAATATTGCTAAGTTGTCGGTATTACAATAAATGGCATTGGAAATATGAAAAAACTCTTAATGTAACTTTGGATATTCATATTCAGGACTCAGCTGATGATGGAGGAGCAAATTGAAGATATTCTAAATCAAATCAAATCTTTTATGTCCTGTGTTCATTCAGGATGTCAAGGTGGCCAAAGTCTTTCAACTTTTCATTTTCAATGCTTAAATCCTCTAATAAACAAGCAATGGAAATGCCATTCAGAAATCTGGGAACTATGAAATTTTCCTCAATAAATTGTTTATGTGCAGGTTGTAATGGTTTAAAAGATTTATTCTCCTAAGACTTTAAAAGGCATTGGAAATATGATAAGCCTTTTCTAAGACATTAATGTAAGACTTTCTTAAGGATATTCATTGAAAAATTCAAAAAGGACTTAGCTGAAGAATGTTTGGATAAGACCATAAAAAATGTCAAATTCGACTGATTTTCTAAATCAAATCAAATATATAACCAAAATTAACATATAATCACCTGTGTTCATTATCACATCATCAGGATCACATTATCACATCATGGCGAAAATCATCACATTATCACATCATCTGGGCAGATTGAAAATCATCACATTATTCCATCATCTTTGAAAATCATCACATTATTCATCATCTGGGCAATGAAAATCATCACATTTTCATCTGGGCAGATTGAAAATATCACATCATCCCATCATTCGATTGAAAATCTCATTATCCCATCATTCATTGAAAATCATCACATTATCCCATCATCTGGAGATTGAAAATCATCACATTTTCCATCTTGAAAATCTTCACATTAAATCCTGTGCTGTAATTTTCCATCATGGGCAGGTGGTGTAATGGACATTAAAGATTTAAAGACTTTCTCCTAAGACTTTATCAAGATTTCACATTATTCCATCATTCTCCCATCATCTGGTCAAGAAAATCATCCCACCTCAGATTGAAAATAATCCATTATTTCATCTAAGACATTAAAATTTTTCCATTTCATCTGGTTTAGTCTTAAACATTGAAAAAGATCAAAAAGAAAAGCTATTTTTATTCCATTTCTGAAGAATGATTGAAAATCATCAATTATCCCATAAAATGTCAATATTCGACATCATTTTTTAATTTTTAATTTTGCATCATCTGGGCAGATCTGAAAATCATCACATTATCCCATCATCTGGGCAGATTGAAAATCATCACATTATCCCATCATCAAATTGAAAATCATCACATTATCACATCATATGAAAATGTCACATTATCCCATCATCTGGGCAGATTGAAAATCATCACATTATCCATCATCTGGGCAGATTGAAAAATTAATCATCTCAGATTGAAAATCATCATTTATCATCTGGGCAGATTGAAAATCATCATTATCCCATCATCTGGGCAGATTGAAAATCATCACATTATCCCATCATCTGGGCAGATTGAAAATCATCACATTATCCCATCATCTGGGCAGATTGAAAATCATCACATTATTCCATCATCTGGGCAGATTGAAAATCATCATTGAAAATCATCACATTATCCATCATCTGGGAAAATCATCACATTAAAATCTCACATTGAAAATCATCCCATCATCTGGGCAGATTGAAAATCATCACATTATCCCATCATCTGGGCAGATTGAAAATCATCACATTATCCCATCATCTGGGGATTGAAAATCATCACATTATCCATCATCTGGGCAGATTGAAAATCATCATTATCCCATCATCTGGGAAGTGAAAATCATCACATTATCCCATCATCTGGGCAGATTGAAAATCATCACATTATCCATCATCTGGGCAGATTGAAAATCATCATTATCCATCATCTGGGCAGATTGAAAATCATCACATTATCCCATCATCTGGGGATTGAAAATCATGAAAATCATCACATTATCCCATCATCTGGGCAGATTGAAAATCATCACATTATCCCATCATCTGGGCAGATTGAAAATCATCACATTATCCCATCCATCATCATGGGGAGATTGAAAATCATCATTATTCCATCATCTGGGCAGATTGAAAATCATCATCATTATCATTCATCATCTGGGCAGATTGAAAATCATCATTATCCATCATCTGGGCAGATTGAAAATCATCACATTATCCCATCATCTGGGCAGAGTGAAAATCATCACATTATCCATCATCTGGGCAGATTGAAAATCATCACATTATCCCATCATCTGGGCAGATGAAAAATCATCCATCATCTGGGCAGATTGAAAATCATCACATTATTCCATCATCTGGGCAGATTGAAAATCATCACATTATCCATCATCTGGGCAGATTGAAAATCATCACATTATCCCATCATCTGGGCAGATTGAAAATCATCACATTATCCCATCATCTGGGCAGATTGAAAATCATCACATTATCCATCATCTGGGCAGATTGAAAATCATCACATTATCCATCACATTATCATCTGATTGAAAATCATCACATTATCCCATCATCTGGGGAGATTGAAAATCATGGGGAGATTGAAAATCATCACATTATTCCATCATCTGGGCAGATTGAAAAATCATCAATTATTCCATCATCTGGGCAGATTGAAAATCATCACATTATCCATCATCTGGGCAGATTGAAAAAATCATCATTATTCCATCATCTGGGCAATTGAAAATCACATTATTCCATCATCTGGGCAGATTGAAAATCATCACATTATCCCATCATCTGGGCAGATTGAAAATCATCACATTATCCCATCATCTGTGGAGAGTGAAAATCATCATTATCCCATCATCTGGGCAGATTGAAAATCATTATCCCATCATCTGGGCAGATTGAAAATCATCACATTATTCCATCATCTGGGCAGATTGAAAATCATCATCATTGAAAATCATCACATTATCATCTGGGCAGATTGAAAATCATCACATTATCCCATCATCTGGGGAGAGTGAAAATCATCACATTATTCCATCATCTGGGCAGATTGAAAATCATCACATTATCACATCATCTGGGCAGATTGAAAATCATCACATTATCACATCATCTGGGGAGAGTGAAAATCATCACATTATCACATCATCTGGGGAGATTGAAAATCATCACATTATCACATCATCTGGGCAGATTGAAAATCATCACATTATCCTATCATCTGATTGAAAATCATCACATTATTCCATCATCTGGGCAGATTGAAAATCATCACATTATCCCATCATCTGGGCAGATTGAAAATCATCCATCATCTGGGCAGATTGAAAATCATCACATTATCCATCATCTGGGCAGATTGAAAATCATCACATTATCCCATCATCTGGGGAGATTGAAAATCACATTATCATCATCTGGGCAGATTGAAAATCATCACATTATCCATCCATTGAAAATCATCACATTATCCATCATCTGGGCAGATTGAAAATCATCACATTATCCATCATCTGGGTGAAAGATTGAAAATGAAAATCACATTATTCCATCATCTGGGCAGATTGAAAATCATCACATTATCCATCATCTGGGCAGATTGAAAATCATCACATTATCCATCATCTGGGCAGATTGAAAATCATCACATTATCCCATCATCTGGGCAGATTGAAAATCATCACATTATCCCATCATCTGGGCAGATTGAAAATCATCACATTATCCCATCATCTGGGCAGGAAAATCATCACATTATCCATCATCTTGATTGAAAATCATCACATTATCACATCATCTGGGAGAGTGAAAATCATCATTATCCCATCATCTGGGCGATTGAAAATCATCACATTATTCCATCATCTGGGGATTAAAAATCACATTATCACATCAAATGAAAATCACATTATCCCATCATCTGGGCAGATTGAAAATCATCACATTATCATCATCATCATCTGGGCAGATTGAAAATCATCACATTATCCATCATCTGGGCAGATTGAAAATCATCACATTATCACATCATCTGGCAGATTGAAAATCATCACATTAATCATCTGGGCAGATTGAAAATCATCATTATCCCATCATCTGGGCAGATTGAAAATCATCACATTATTCCATCATCTGGGCAGATTGAAAATCATCACATTATCCATCATCTGGGCAGATTGAAAATCATCACATTATCCATCATCTGGGCAGATTGAAAATCATCACATTATCCATCATCTGGGCAGATTGAAAATCATCACATTATCCCATCATCTGGGCAGATTGAAAATCATCACATTATCACATCATCTGGGCAGATTGAAAATCATCACATTATCCATCATCTGGGCAGATTGAAAATCATCACATTATCCCATCATCTGGGCAGATTGAAAATCATCATTATCCATCATCTTGAAAATCATCACATTATCCTATCATCTGGGCAGATTGAAAATCATCACATTATCCATCATCTGGGCAGATTGAAAATCATCACATTATCCCATCATCTGGGCAGATTGAAAATCATCACATTATCTGTGCACATCATCATCATTATCCATCATCTGGATTGAAAATCATCACATTATCCCATCATCTGGGCAGATTGAAAATCATCACATTATCATCATCTGGGAGAGTGAAAATCATCGCATTATCCATCATCTGGGAGATTGAAAATCATCACATTATCATCATCATCTGGGCAGATTGAAAATCATCACATTATCCATCATCTGGGCAGATTGAAAATCATCACATTATCCCATCATCTGGGCAGATTGAAAATCATCACATTATCCCATCATCTGGGCAGATTGAAAATCATCACATTATCCATCATCTGGGCAGATTGAAAATCATCACATTATCCCATCATCTGGGCAGATTGAAAATCATCACATTATCATCATCATCATCTGGGCAGATTGAAAATCATCACATTATCCCATCATCTGGGAGATTGAAAATCATCACATTAAATCATCTGGGCATTATCACATCATCTGGGGAGAGTGAAAATCATCACATTATCCCATCATCTGGGCAGATTGAAAATCATCACATTATCCCATCATCTGGGGCAGATTGAAAATCATCACATTATCATCACATCATCTGGGCAGATTGAAAATCATCACATTATCCCATCATCTGGGCAGATTGAAAATCATCGCATTATCACATCATCTGGGCAGATTGAAAATCATCACATTATTCCATCATCTGGGCAGATTGAAAATCATCACATTATCCATCATCTGGGCAGATTGAAAATCATCACATTATCCCATCATCTGGGCAGATTGAAAATCATCACATTATCCATCATCTGGGCAGATTGAAAATCATCACATTATCACATCATCTGGGGCAAATTGAAAATCATCACATTATCCCATCATCTGGGCAGATTGAAAATCATCATTATTCCATCATCTGGGCAGATTGAAAATCATCACATTATCACATCATCTGGGCAGATGAAAATCATCACATTATCCATCATCATCTGGGCAGATTGAAAATCATCACATTATCCATCATCTGGGCAGATTGAAAATCATCACATTATTCCATCATCTGGGCAGATTGAAAATCATCATTATCCCATCATCTGGGAGAGTGAAAATCATCACATTATCCCATCATCTGGGCAGATTGAAAATCATCACATTATCCCATCATCTGGGCAGATTGAAAATCATCACATTATTCCATCATCTGGGCAGATTGAAAATCATCACATTCCATCATCTGGGCAGATTGAAAATCATCACATTATCCCATCATCTGGGCAGATTGAAAATCATCACATTATTCCATCATCTGGGCAGGGAAAATCATCACATTATCCATCATCTGTGCAGGTGAAAATCATCACATTATCCATCATCTGGGCAGATTGAAAATCATCACATTATCCCATCATCTGGGCAGATTGAAAATCATCACATTATTCCATCATCTGGGCAGATTGAAAATCATCACATTATTCCATCATCTGGGCAGATTGAAAATCATCACATTATCCCATCATCTGGGCAGATTGAAAATCATCACATTATCACATCATCTGGGCAGATTGAAAATCATCATCTGGGCAGATTGAAAATCATCACATTATCCCATCATCTGGGCAGATTGAAAATCATCACATTATCCATCATCTGGGCAGATTGAAAATCATCATTTATCCATCATCTGGGCAGATTGAAAATCATCACATTATTCCATCATCTGGGCAGATTGAAAATCATCACATTATCCATCATCTGGGCAGATTGAAAATCATCACATTATCCCATCATCTGGGCAGATTGAAATCATCACATTATCCCATCATCTGGGCAGATTGAAAAAATCATCATTATCCCATCATCTGGGCAGATTGAAAATCATCCATTATCCCATCATCTGGGCAGATTGAAAATCATCATTATCACATCATCTGGGCAGATTGAAAATCATCCACATTATCCCATCATCTGGGCAGATTGAAAATCATCACATTATCCATCATCTGGGGAGAGTGAAAAAAATCACATTATTCCATCATCTGGGCAGATTGAAAATCATCACATTATCCATCATCTGGGCAGATTGGCATTATCCCATCATCTGGGCAGATTGAAAATCATCACATTATCCCATCATCTGGGCAGATTGAAAATCATCACATTATTCCATCATCTGGGGAGATTGAAAATCATCACATTATTCCATCATCTGGGCAGATTGAAAATCATCACATTATCCCATCATCTGGAAAATCATCACATTATCCATCAGATTGAAAATCATCACATTATCCATCATCTGGGCAGATTGAAAATTATTATCCCATCATCTGGGCAGATTGAAAATCATCACATTATCCCATCATCTGGGCAGATTGAAAATCATCACATTATCCCATCATCTGGGCAGATTGAAAATCATCACATTATCCCATCATCTGGGCAGATTGAAAATCATCACATTATCCCATCATCTGGGCAGATTGAAAATCATCACATTATTCATCATCTGGGCAGATTGAAAATCATCACATTATTCCATCATCTGGGCAGATTGAAAATCATCATTATCCATCATCTGGGCAGATTGAAAATCATCACATTATCCCATCATCTGGGCCATTATCCCATCATTGGGCAGAAAATCATCACATTATCCATCATCTGGGCAGATTGAAAATCATCACATTATTCCATCATCTGGGCAGATGAAAATCATCACATTATCACATCATCTGGGCAGATTGAAAATCATCACATTATTCCATCATCTGGGCAGATTGAAAATCATCACATTATCCCATCATCTGGGCAGATTGAAAATCATCACATTATTCCATCATCTGGGCAGATTGAAAATCATCACATTATCCCATCATCTGGGCAGATTGAAAATCATCACATTATCCCATCATCTGGGCAGATTGAAAATCATCACATTATTCCATCATCTGGGCAGATTGAAAATCATCACATTATCCCATCATCTGGGCAGATTGAAAATCATCACATTATCCCATCATCTGGGCAGATTGAAAATCATCACATTATCACATCATCTGGGGAGAGTGAAAATCATCATTATTCCCATCATCTGGGCAGATTGAAATCATCTGGGAGATTGAAAATCATCACATTATCACATCATCTGGGCAGATTGAAAATCATCACATTATCCATCATCTGGGCAGATTGAAAATCATCACATTATCCCATCATCTGGGCAGATTGAAAATCATCACATTATTCCATCATCTCACATTATCCCATCATTGGAAAAGAAAATCATCATCATCTTATCCATTATCCCATCATCTGGGCAGATTGAAAATCATCACATTATCCCATCATCCAGATTGAAAATCATCACATTATCCATCATCTGGGCAGATTGAAAATCATCACATTATCCCATCATCTGGCAGATGAAAATCATCACATTATCCCATCATCTGGGCAGATTGAAAATCATCACATTATCACATCATCTGGGCAGATTGAAAATCATCACATTATCCCATCATCTGGGCAGATTGAAAATCATCCACATTATCCCATCATCTGGGCAGATTGAAAATCATCACATTATCCCATCATCTGGGCAGATTGAAAATCATCACATTATCCCATCATCTGGGCAGATTGAAAATCATCACATTATTCCATCATCTGGGCAGATTGAAAATCATCATCATTATCCCATCATCTGGGCAGATTGAAAATCATCACATTATCCCATCATCTGGGCAGATTGAAAATCATCACATTATCCATCATCTGGGCAGATTGAAAATCATCACATTATCCATCATCTGGGCAGATTGAAAATCATCACATTAAATCATCTGGGCAGATTGAAAATCATCACATTATTCCATCATCTGGGCAGATTGAAAATCATCACATTATCCCATCATCTGATTGAAAATCATCACATTATCCCATCATCTGGGCAGATGAAAATCACATTATCCCATCATCTGGGCAGATTGAAAATCATCACATTATCCCATCATCTGGGCAGATTGAAAATCATCACATTATCCATCATCTGGGCAGATTGAAAATCATCACATTATCCATCATCTGGGCAGATTGAAAATCATCACATTATCCCATCATCTGGGCAGATTGAAAATCATCACATTATCCCATCATCTGGGCAGATTGAAAATCATCACATTATTCCATCATCTGGGCAGATTGAAAATCATCACATTATCACATCATCTGGGCAGATTGAAAATCATCATTATCCATCATCTGGGCAGATTGAAAATCATCACATTATCCCATCATCTGGGCAGATTGAAAATCATCACATTATCCCATCATCTGGGCAGATTGAAAATCATCATTATCCATCATCTGGGCAGATTGAAAATCATCACATTATCCATCATCTGGGCAGATTGAAAATCATCACATTATCACATCATCTGGGGGAGTTGAAAATCATCACATTATCACATCATCTGGCAGATGAAAATCATCACATTATCCCATCATCTGGGAGAGTGAAAATCATCATTATCCCATCATCTGGGCAGATTGAAAATCAATTATTCCATCATCTGGGCAGATTGAAAATCATCATTATCCATCATCTGGGCAGATTGAAAATCATCACATTATCACATCATCTGGGCAGAGTGAAAATTATCACATTATCCCATCATCTGGGCTGAGATTGAAAATCATCACATTATCCATCATCTGGGCAGATTGAAAATCATCCGCATTATCCCATCATCTGGGAAGATTGAAAATCATCATTATCCATCATCATGAAAATCATCATTATCCCATCATCTGGGCAGATTGAAAATCATCACATTATCCATCATGGGGATTGAAAATCATCACATTATTCCATCATCTGGGCAGATTGAAAATCATCACATTATCCATCATCTGGGCAGATTGAAAATCATCATTATCCCATCATCTGGGCAGATTGAAAATCATCACATTATCCCATCATCTGGGCAGATTGAAAATCATCATTATCCATCATCTGGGCAGAGTGAAAATCATCACATTATCCATCATCTGGGCAGATTGAAAATCATCACATTATTCCATCATCTGGAAGTGAAAATCATCATTATCCCATCATCTGGGGAATTGAAATCATCATTATCCCATCATCTGGGCAGATTGAAAATCATCACATTATTCCATCATCTGGGCAGATTGAAAATCATCACATTATCACATCATCTGGGAAGTGAAAATCAGCATTATCCATCATCTGGGCAGATTGAAAATCATCACATTATTCCATCATCTGGGCAGATTGAAAATCATCATTATTCCATCATCTGGGCAGTTAGAAAATCATCATCACATCATCTGGAGCAGATTGAAAATCATCATTATCCATCATCTGGGCAGATTGAAAATCATCATTCTCACATCATCTGAGCTGAAAATCATCATTAATCCCATCATCTGGGCAGATTGAAAATCATCACATTATCCCATCATCTGGGGAGATTGAAAATCATCCATTATCCCATCATCTGGGCAGATTGAAAATCATCATTATCCCTCATCTGGGGAATTGAAAATGTCCATTATCCATCATCTGCAGATTGAAAATCATCACATTATTCCATCATCTGGGCAGATTGAAAATCATCATTATTCATCATCTGGGCAGATTGAAAAAATCATTATCCCATCATCTTGAAAATCATCACATTATTCCATCATCTGGGAGATTGAAAATCATCACATTATCCCATCATCTGGGCAGATTGAAATCATCTTCATCATCTGAGCAGATTGAAAATCATCACATTATCCCCATCATCTATCCATCATCTGGGATTGAAAATCATCACATTATCCCATCATCTGGGCAGAGTGAAAATCATCGCATTTATCTCCATCATCTGTGCAGAGTGAAAAATCATCCACCATTATCCCATCATCTGGGCAGATTGAAAATCATCACATTATCCCATCATCTGGGCAGATTGAAAATCATCACATTATCACATCATCTGGGAGATTGAAAATCATCACATTATCCATCATCTGGCAGATTGAAAATCATACATTATCATCATCTGGGCAGATTGAAAATCATCACATTATCCATCATCTGGGAGGGTGAAAAATCATCACATTATCCATCATCTGGGAGATTGAAAAATCATCACATTATCCCACATCATCTGGGCAGTGAAAATCATCACATTATCGCATCATCTGGTAGTTGAAAATCATCACATTATTCCATCATCTGGACGGATTGAAAATCATCACATTATCACATCATCTGGGCGATTGAAAATCATCATTATCATCATCTGGGGATTGAAAAATCATCACATTATCCATCATCTGGGAGAGTGAAAATCATCACATTATCCATCATCTGGGGAAGTGAAAATCATCGCATTATCCACATCATCTGCAGATTGAAAATCATCCCATTATCACATCATCTGGGAGATTGAAAATCATCGTATCCCATCATCTGGGCAGATTGAAAATCATCATTATCCCATCATCTGGGGCGAAAAAATCATCATCTGGGCAGATTTATCATTATCACATCATCTGGGCGGATTGAAAATCATCCATTATCCCATCATTAGATCAGATTGAAAATCATCATTATCCATCATCTGGGCAGATTGAAAATCATCACATTATCCCATCATCTGGGCAGATTGAAAATCATCACATTATCCCATCATCTGGGCAGATTGAAAATCATCACATTATCACATCATCTGGGCAGATTCACATTAAATCATCGAAAATCATCACATTATCCCATCCATAAATCATCACACATCATCTGGGAGAGTGAAAAATCATCCATCACATTGAAAATCCCATCATCTATCTGGGAAGTGAAAATCATCATTATCACATCATCTGGGCAGATTGAAAAATCATCACATTATCCATCATCTGGGATTGAAAATTCATTAAATCATCATCATATTATTCCATCATCTGGGCAGATTGAAAATCATCACATTATCCATCATCTGGGCAGATTGAAAATCATCATTATCACATCATCTGAGCAGACGAAAATCATCACATTATCATCATCTGGGAGAGTAGAAAATCATCACATTATATCCCATCATCTGGGCAGATTGAAAATCATCACATTATTCCATCATCTGGGCGAATTGAAAATCATCACATTATCACATCATCTGGGAGTGAAAATCATCACATTATCATCATCTGGGAATTGAAAATCATCCCATTATCCATCATCTGGGCAGATTGAAAATCATTCCATCATCATTTATCACATTCCATCATCTGGGCAGATTGAAAAAAATCATCACACATTATCCCATCATCATGGGCAGATTGAAAATCATCATTATCCCATCATCTGGCAGAGTGAAAATCATCACATTATCATCATCTGGGGAGATTGAAAATCATCACATTATTCCATCATCTGGGCGATTGAAAATCATCACATTATCCCATCATCTGGGCAGATTGAAAATCATCCATTATCCCATCATCTGGAGATTGAAAATCATCCATTATCCATCATCTGGGAGTGAAAATCATAACATTATCACATCATCTGGGAAGTGAAAATCATCACATTATCCCATCATCTGGGCAGATTGAAAATCATCACATTATCCATCATCTGGGCAGATTGAAAATCATCACATTATTCCATCATCTGGGCAGATTGAAATCATCACATTATCCCATCATCTGGGCGGATTGAAAATCATCACATTATCCCATCATCTGGGCAGATTGAAAATCATACATTATTCCATCATCTGGGCAGATTGAAATCATCACATTATCATCATCTGGGATTGAAAATCATCACATTATCCATCATCTGGGGAGAATTGAAAATTATCATCATCTGGGCAGATTGAAAATCATCCATTATCCCATCATCTGGGCAGATTGAAAATCATCACATTATCATCATCTGGGCAGATTGAAAATCATCACATTATCATCATCTGGGCAGATTGAAAATATATCCCATCCATCTGGGCAGATTGAAAATCATCACATTATCCATCATCTGGGCGAATTGAAATCATCACATTATCCATCCTTGAAATCATCGTATTATCCCATCATCTGGGAGTTGAAAATCATCATTATCCCATCATCTGGGCAGATGAAAATCATCACATTATCCATCATCTGGGCAGATTAATCATCATCAATCATCATTATCATCATCTGGGCCCATCATTGAAAATCATCATTATCCCATCATCTGGGCAGATTTAGAAAATCATCACATTATTCATCATCTGGGCAGATTGAAAATCATCACATTATCCATCATCTGGGGCAGATTGAAAATCATCATTATTCCATCATCTGGGCAGATTGAAAATCATCACATTATTCCATCATCTGGGCAGATTGAAAATCATCGCATTATCCCATCATCTGGAGAGTGAAAATCATCACATTATCCATCATCTGGGCAGATTGAAAAATCATCACATTATCCCATCATCTGGGCAGATTGAAAATCATCACATTATCCATCATCTGGGATTGAAAATCATCACATTATCCCATCATCTGGGAGGTAGAAATCATCATTATCCATCATCTCAGATTGAAAATCATCATTATCCCATCATCTGGGCAGCATTAATCATCGAAAATCATCATTATCCCATCATCTGGGCAGATTAAAAATCATCATTATCCCATCATCTGGTGAATTGAAAATCATCACATTATCATCATTTGGGCGAATTGAAAATCATCACATTATCCCCATCATCTGGAGCAGATTGAAAATCATCATTATTGAAAATCATCATTATCATCATCTGGGGAGTGAAAATCATCACATTATCATCATCTGGGAAGTGAAAATCATCACATTATCACCATCATCTCGGTATCCCATCATCTGTAGGTGAAAATCATCACATTATGGGCACATCATTATCACATCTGGGCAGATTGAAAATCATCACATTATCACATCATCTGGTGCTGGGAGATTGAAAATCATCACATTATCACATCATCTGGGCAGCATTATCCATCATCTTGAGGTAATCATCATATTATCCCATCATCTGGGCAGATTGAAAATCATCACATTATCCCATCGTCTGGGAATTGAAAATCATCCATTAAATCATCTGGGAAGTGAAAATCATACATTATTCCATCATCTGGGCAGATTGAAAATCATCACATTATCACATCATCTGGGCAGATTGAAAATCATCATTATCCCATCATCTGGGAAGATTGAAAATCATCACATTATCCCATCATCTGGGCAGATTGAAAATCATCACATTATCCCATCATCTGGGCAATTGAAAATCATCACATTATTCATCATCATCTGGGCAGTAGAAAATTATACCATCATCATCTGGGAGATTGAAAATCCACATTATTCCATCATCTGGACAGAGTGAAAATCATCGCATTATCCCATCATCTGGGCAGATTGAAAATCATCACATTATCCCATCATCTGGGGTGAAAATCATCACATTATCCATCATCTGGGCAGATTGAAAATCATCACATTATCCCATCATCTGGGCAGATTGAAAATCATCACATTATTCCATCATCTGGGCAGATTGAAAAATCATCATCATCTTATCCCATCATCTGGGCAGATTGAAAATCATCCGTTATCATCATCTGGGCGATTGAAAATCATCACATTATTCCATCATCTGGGCAGATTGAAAATCATCACATTATCATCATCATCGATTGAAAATCATCATCATTATCCATCATCTGGGCAGATTGAAAATCATCACATTATTCCATCATCTGGGGATTGAAAATGTCACATTATCCCATCATCTGAAGTGATTCATCATATTATTCCATCATCTGGGAGATTGAAAATCATCATTATCCCATCATCTGGAGCAGATTGAAAGGAAATCATCACATTATCCCATCATCTGGGCAGATTGAAAATCATCATTATTCCATCCATCTGTGGCAGATTGAAAATCATCACATTATCCATCATCTGGGCGATTGAAAATCATCACATTATCCCATCATCTGGGTCCAGAAATCATCACATTATTCCATCATCTGGGCAGATTGAAAATCATCATCATTATCCATCATCTGGGGCGAGTGAAAATCATCACATTATCACATCATCTGGGAAGTGAAATTGAAAATCATCAGGCATTGAAAATCATCACATCATCTCTGGGCAGATTGAAAATCATCATTATTCCATCATCTGGGCAGAAAATTCACATTAATCATCACATTATCCCATCATCTGGGCAGATTGAAAATCATCACATTATTCCATCATCTGGGCAGTAAAATCATCACATTATTCCATCATCTGGGCAATTGAAAATCATCACATTATCCATCATCTGGGGAGGCGAAAATCATCACATTATTCCATCATCTGGAGCGATTGAAAATCATCACATTATCCATCATCTGGGCGGATTGAAAATCATCACATTATTCCATCATCTGGGCGAATTGAAAATCATCACATTATCCCATCATCTGGGCGATTGAAAATCCATCATCATTATCCATCATCTGGGCAGATTGAAAATCATCACATTATTCCATCATCTGGGCAGATTGAAAATCATCACATTATCCCATCATCTGGGCAGATTGAAAATCATCATTATCCCATCATCTGGGCAGATTGAAAATCATCACATTATCCATCATCATCTGGGCAGAAATCATCATTATCCCATCATCTGGTTGAAATCATCACATTATCCCATCATCTGGGAGATTGAAAATCATCACATTATCCATCATCTGGGCAGTTAAAAAATTATCCCATCATCTGGGCGGAAAATCATCACATTATCCCATCATCTGGGCAGATTGAAAATCATCATTAAATCATCTGGGCAGATTGAAAATCATCATTATTCCATCATCTGGGCAGATTGAAAATCATCATTATCATCATCTGGGATTAAAATCGTCACATTATCACATCTGGGCAGTTGAAAATCATCGCATTTATCCATCATCTGGGGAGATTGAAAATCATCATTATCACATCATCTGAGGAGAGTGAAAATCATCACATTATCCCATCATCTGGGCAGATTGAGAAAATCATCATTATCCCATCATCTGGGAGATTGAAAATCATCACATTATTCCATCATCTGGGCAGATTGAAAATCATCACATTATCCCATCATCTGGGCCATTGAAAATCATCACATTATCCATCATCTGGGCAGATTGAAATCATCACATTATCATCATCTGGGCAGATTGAAAATCATCACATTATCCATCATCTGGGCAGATTGAAAATCATCACGATTATCCTATCATCTGGGCAGATTGAAAAATCATCACATTATTCCATCATCTGGGCAGATTAGAAAATCATCCATTATCCCATCATCTGGGCAGATTGAAAATCATCCATTATCCATCATCATCTGGAGATTGAAAAAATCATCACATTATTCCATCATCTGGGGAGGTTGAAAATCATCACATTATTCCATCATCTGGGCAGATTGAAAATCATCCCATTATCCCATCATCTGGGGAGATTGAAAATCATCACATTATTCCATCATATGGGCAGATTGAAAATCATCACATTATCCCATCATCTGGGCAGATTGAAAATCATCATTGCTATCACATCATCTGAGCAGATTGAAAATTATCATCTGGGGAATTGAAAATCATCCGTATCCATCATCTGGGCAGATTGAAAATCATCACATTATCATCATCTGGGAGAGTGAAAATCATCACATTATCCATCATCTGTGGGAGTGAAAATCATCACATTATCCATCATCTGGGAATTGAAAATCATCACATTATTCCATCATCTGGGCAGATTGAAAATCATCACATTATCCATCATCTGGGCAGATTGAAAATCATCACATTATCATCATCTGGGCAGATTGAAAATCATCACATTATCACATCATCTGGGCAGATTGAAAATCATCATTATCCCATCATCTGGGCAGATTGAAAATCATCATTATCACATCATCTGGGAGAGTGAAATCATCACATTATCCCATCATCTGGGAAGTGAAAATCATCGCATTATCCATCATCTGAGATTAATCATCACATTATCCATCATCATTTGGGCATCATCTGGGCAGATTGAAAATCATCACATTATGAAATGTCATTATCATTTTGGGCAGATTGAAAATCATCACATTATCCCATCATCTGGGCAGATTGAAAATCATCACATTATCACATCATCTGGGCAGATTGAAAATCATCACATTATCACATCATCTGGGGAGAGTGAAAATCATCACATTATCACATCATCTGGGGAGAGTGAAAATCATCACATTATCACATCATCTGGGGAGAGTGAAAATCATCGCATTATCCCATCATCTGAGTAGAGTGAAAATCATCACATTATCACATCATCTGGGCAGATTGAAAATCATCACATTATCACATCATCTGGGCAGATTGAAAATCATCACATTATCACATCATCTGGGGAGAGTGAAAATCATCACATTATCACATCATCTGGGGAGAGTGAAAATGTCACATTATCACATCATCTGGGAAGTGAAAATCATCGCATTATCCATCATCTGGGAGAGTGAAAATCATGAAAATCATCTGGGCATGAAAATTATCCCATCATCTGGGCAGATTGAAAATCATCACATTATCACATCATCTGGGAGATTGAAAATCATCACATTATCCCATCATCTGGGCAGATTGAAATCATCATCACATGGCTGAAAATCATCATTATCATCATCTGGGAAGATTGAAAATCATCACATTATCGCATCATCTGGGCAGATTGAAAATCATCACATTATCCATCATCTGGGCAGATTGAAAATCATCACATTATCCCATCATCTGGGCAGTGAAAATCATCACATTATTCCATCATCTGGGAGAGTGAAAATCATCATTATCCCATCATCTGGGGCAGTGAAAATGTCACATTATCCATCATCATTATCCCATCATCTGAAAATCATCGGATTATCCATCATGAAAAAATCATTATATCCCATCATCTGGGCAGATTGAAAATCATCACATTATTCCATCATCTGGACAGGTGAAAATCATCACATTATCCATCATCTGGGGAGGTGAAATCATCATTATCATCATCTGGGCAGATTGAAAATCATCACATTATTCCATCATCTGGGCAGATTGAAAAAAATTATTCCATCATCTGGGCAGATTTCATCACATTATCCATCATCTGGGCAGATTGAAAATCATCACATTAATCATCTGGGAGAGTGAAAATCATCACATTTCCCATCATCTGGGGAAGTGAAAATCATCACAAAATCATCTGGAGAGTGAAAACACATTATCCCATCATCTGGTAAATTGAAAATCATCACATTATCACATCATCTGGGCAGATTGAAAATCATCCACATTATTCCATCATCTGGGCAGATTGAAAATCACATCATCTGGGAAGTGAAAATTATTCCATCATCTGGGAAATGAAAATGAAAATCACATCATCTGGGGAGTAGAAAACATTATCCCATCATCTGGGTATCACATCATCAGCGATTGAAAATCATCACATTATCCATCATCTGGGCAATTGAAAATCATCCATTATCACATCATCAGGAGAGTGAAAATCATCACATTATCATCATCTGGGGAGAGTGCATCTGGGGAATTGAAAATCATCCATTATCCCATCATCTGAGAGAGGAAATCTCACATTATCACATCATCTGGGCAGATTGAAAATCATCACATTATCATCATCTGGGCATTGAAAATCATCACATTATCACATCATTGAAAATCATCACATTATCCCATCATCTGGGCAGATTGAAAATCATCATTATCATCATCTGGGCAGATTGAAAATCATCATTATCATCATCTGGGAAGATTGAAAATCATCATTATCCCATCATCTGGGCAGATTGAAAATCAAAATCCCATCACAGATTGAAAATATCCATCCATCATCTGTGGAAAATCATCATTATTCCATCATCTGGGGGAGTAGAAAATCATCACATTATTCCATCATCTGGACAGTGAAATCATCCATTATCCCATCATCTGTGGGTGAAAATCATGATTAAATCATCCATCATTATCCCATCATCTGGGCAGATTGAAAATCATCATTATCCCATCATCTGGGCAGATTGAAAATAGAATTATTCCATCATCTGGGTGAATTGAAAATCATCACATTATCCCATCATCTGCATTATCACATCATCTGGGCAGATTGAAAATCATCACATTATTCCATCATCTGGGCAGATTGAAAATCATCACATTATTCCATCATCTGGGCAGATTGAAAATCATCATTATCCATCATCTGGGCAGATTGAAAATCATCACATTATCCCATCATCTGGGCAGATTGAAAATCATCATTCTCACATCTATTCCATCCATCTGGGCAGATTGAAAATCATCACATTATTCCATCATCTGGGAGATTGAAAATCATCATTATCACATCATCTGGGCAGATTAAAATCATCATTATCCCATCATCTGGGCGAATTGAAAATCATCACATTATCCATCATGGGCAGATTGACATCTGACGAATTGAAAATCATCACATTATCCATCATCTGGGGAGAGTGAAAATCATCATTATCCCATCTGGGTGAATTGAAAATGTCCATTATCACATCATCTGGGCAGATTGAAAACATCACATTATCACACATCATCTGGGAAAATCATCACATTATCATCATCTGGGGAAGTGAAAATCATCCTGTCCATCATCTGGAGCGATTGAAAATCATCACATTATCCTATCATCTGGGCAGATTGAAAATCATCACATTATTCATCATCTGGGCAGATTGAAAATCATCACATTATCCATCATCTGGGCAGATTGAAAATCATCACATTATCCCATCATCTGGGCAGATTGAAAATCATCACATTATTCCATCATCTGGGCAGATTAATCATACATTATCACATCATCTGGGAGGTGAAAATCGTGTCATTATCCATCATCTGGTGAATTGAAAATCATCACATTATCATCATCTGGGCGATTGAAATCATCACATTATCCCATCATCTGGGAAGATTGAAAATCATCACATATCCCATCATCTGGGCAGATTGAAAATCATCACATTATCCCATCATCTGGGCAGATTGAAAATCACATTATCCCATCATCTGGGGAAGTGAAAATCATCATTACGCTCATCTGGGAGTGAAAATCATCACATTATTCCATCATCTGGACAGAGTGAAAATCATCATGTCCCATCATCTGTGCAGGTAATCATTATCCCGCATCATCTGGGAGAGTGAAAATCATCACGTATCCCATCATCACCAGGCGATTGAAAATCATCACGATATCCCATCATCTGGGCAGATTGAAAATCATCCACATTATTCCATCGCTGGGCGATTGAAAATCATCACATTATCCCCACATCATCTAGGGGAGTGAAAATCATCGCATTATCCATCATCTGGGCGAATTGAAAATCATCACATTATTCATCATCTGGGCAGATTGAAAATCATCACATTATCCATCATCTGGGGAGATTGAAAAATCATTATCATCATGTGCATTATCACATTATCCCATCATCTGGGCAGATTGAAAATCATCACATTATCCATCATCTGAGCAGATTGAAAATCATCATTATCACATCATCTGGGAGATTGAAAATCATCACATTATCCCATCATCTGGGCAGATTGAAAATCATCACATTATCACATCATCTGGGCAGATTGAAAATCATCACATTATCCCATCATCTGGGCAGATTGAAAATCATCACATTATCCATCATCTGGGCAGATTGAAAATCATCACATTATCCCATCATCTGGGCAGATTGAAAATCATCTGAGCAGATGAAAACATTATCCCATCATCTGGGCAGATTGAAAATCATCACATTATCCCATCATCTGGGCAGATTGAAAATCATCACATTATCATCATCTGGGCAGATTAAAATCATCTGGGGAGATTATCACATTATCATCATCTGGGCAGATTGAAAAATCATCACATTATCCCATCATCTGGGGAGGGAAAATCATCACATTATCCCATCATCTGGGAGAGTGAAAATCATCACATTATCCCATCATCTGGGCAGATTGAAAAATCGTCACATTATCCATCATCTGGGCAGATTGAAAATCATCACATTATCCCATCATCTACATTTTTGAAAATCATCACATTTATCCATCATCTGGGCAGATTGAAAATCATCACATTATCCATCATCTGGGCAGATTGAAATCATCACATTATCCACATCATCTGGGCAGATTGAAAATCATCACATTATCCATCATCTGGGCAGATTGAAAATCATCACATTATCCCATCATCTGGGCAGATTGAAAATCATCACATTATCCATCATCTGTGCAGATTGAAAATCATCACATTATCCCATCATCTGGGAGATTGAAAATCATCATTATTCCATCATCTGGGCAGATTGAAAATCATCACATTATCCCATCATCTGGGCAGATTGAAAATCATCACATTATCATCATCTGGGCAGATTGAAAAATCATCACATTATCCATCATCTGGGCAGATTGAAAATCATCACATTATCCCATCATCTGGGAGATTGAAAAATCATCATTATTCCATCATCTGGGCAGATTGAAAATCATCACATTATCCCATCATCTGGGAGATTGAAAATCATCGCATTATCCCATCATCTGGGCAGATTGAAAATCATCACATTATCACATCATCTGGGCAGATTGAAAATCATTATCCCATCATCTTGAAATCATCCATTATCATCTGGGCAGATTGAAAATCATCACATTATCACATCATCTGGGCAGATTGAAAATCATCACATTATCACATCATCTGGGCAGATTGAAAATCATCACATTATCACATCATCTGGGAGAGGAAATCATCCCACATTATCCATCATCTCATCTGAGATTGAAATCATCACATTATCCTATCATCTGGGAGATTGAAAATCATCACATTATCCCATCATCTGGGCAGATTGAAAATCATCACATTATCATCACATGGAAAATATCATTATCCATCATCTGGGCATTGGAAAATCATCCACATTATCCCATCATCTGGGCAGATTGAAAATCACATTATCACATCATCTGGGCAGATTGAAAATCATCGCATTATCCCATCATCTGGGAGAAAATCATCACATTATCCCATCATCTGGGCAGATTGAAAATCATCACATTATCCTCATCTGGGCAGATTGAAATCATCACATTATCACATCATCTGAGCAAAATTGAAAATCATCACATTGAAAATCATCATTATCATCATCTGGGAGAGTGAAAATCATCACATTATCCCATCATCTGGGCAGATTGAAAATCATCACATTATCCCATCATCTGGGGAGAGTGAAAATCATCGCATTATCCCATCATATGGGCAGATTGAAAATCATCACATTATCCCATCATCTGGGCAGATTGAAAATCATCATTATCCCATCATCTGGGCAGATTGAAAATCATCACATTATTCCATCATCTGGGCAGATTGAAAAAAATCATCTGTGCACATTATCCCATCATCTGGGCAGATTGAAAATCATCCATTATCCCATCATCTGGGAGAGTTGAAAATCATCATTATCCCATCATCTGGGGAGATTGAAAATCATCACATTATTCCATCATCTGATTGCACATCATCTGAAAATCATCGCATCCCATCATCTATAGATTGAAAAATCACATTATTATTCATCATCTGGGCAGATTGAAAATCATCACATTATTCCGTCATCTGGGGAGATTGAAATCATCACATTATCCCATCATCTGGGCAGATTGAAAATCATCACATTATCCCATCATCTGGGAGAGAGGAAATCATCACATTATCCATCATCTGGGAGAATGAAAATCATCACATTATCATTGTCCCATCATCTGGGGAGTTGAAAATCATCATTATCCCATCATCTGGGCAGATTGAAAATCATCATATTATCCACATCATCTGGGCAGATTGAAAATCATCACATTATCCCATCATCTGGGCAGATTGAAAATCATCATTATCACATCATCTGGGAGAGTGAAAATCATCACATTATCCCCCATCATGAAATCATCATTAGCATCATCATCTGAAAATCATCACATTATCACATCATCTGGGCAGATTGAAAATCATCACATTATCCATCATCTGGGCAGATTGAAAATCATCACATTATCCCATCATCTGGGCAGATTGAAAATCATCACATTATCCATCATCTGGGCAGATTGAAAATCATCCATTATCCTATCATCTGGGGAGATTGAAAATCATCACATTATACCATCATCTGGGGAGAGGAAAATCATCACATTATTCCATCATCTGGGCAGAGTGAAAATCATCGCATTATCCCATCATCTGTGCAGATTGAAATCATCACATTATTCCATCATCTGGGCAGATTGAAAAAATGTCATTATTCCATCATCTGGGCAGATTGAAAATCATCACATTATCCCATCATCTGGGCAGATTGAAAATCGTCACATTATCCCATCATCTGGGAGATTGAAAATCATCACATTTATCACATCATCCGGGAGGTAGGAAAATCATCGATTATCACATCATCTGGGAGATTGAAAATCATCCACATGAAAATATCATCCATCATCTGGGCAGATTGAAAATCATCACATTATCCTATCGTAAAATAGAAAATCAATACATTATTCCATCATCTAGGCAGATTGAAAATCATCACATTATCCCATCATCTGGGCAGATTGAAAATCATCATCATTATCACATCATCTGAGGGAATTGAAAAATCGCATTATCACATCTTGAAAATTCCATCATCTGGGCAGATTAAAAATCATCACATTATTCCATCATCTGGGCAGATTGAAAAATCATCACATTATCCATCATCTGGACAGATTGAAAAATCATTATCCACATCCATTATTCCATCATCATCTGGGAGATTGAAAATCATCCACATTATCCATCATCTAGGAAGGCAAATTGAAATCATCCACATTATCATTATCCATCATCTGAGCAGATTGAAAATCATCACATTATCCCATCATCTGGGATTTTGAAAATCATCACATTATCCCATCATCTGGGCAGATTGAAAATCATCACATTATCCCATCATCTGGGGAGAGTGAAAATCATCACATTATCCCATCATCTGGGCAGATTGAAAATCATCACATTATCCCATCATCTGGGCAGATTGAAAATCATCACATTATCACATCATCTGGGCAGATTGAAAATCATCACATTATCATCACATCATTTGGGCAGAGAAAATCATCACTTTTATCCCATCATCTGGGCAGATTGAAAATCATCACATTATTATTCCATCATCTGGGCAGATTGAAAATCATCGTTATTATTCCATCATCTTGGGTAGATCATTGAAAATCATCATCATTATCCCATCCATCTCGGGCAGATTGAAAATCATCACATTATCCCATCATCTGGGCAGATTGGAAAATGAGCAGATTGAAAATCATTATTCCATCATCTGGGCAGATTGAAAAATCATCATCATCTGGTGAATTCCATCATCTGGGCAGATTGGGGAAAAATCATCGCATTATCCCATCATATGGGGAGATCATGAAAATCATCACATTATTCCATCATCTGGGCAGATTGAAAATCATCACATTATCCCATCATTTGGGCGATTGAAAATCATCACATTATCCCATCATCTGAGCAGATTGAAAATCATCACATTATTCCATCATCTGGGGATCATTGGAAATCATCACATTATATCCATCATCTGGGCAGATTGAAAATCATCACATTATCCCATCATCTGGGAGAGGAAAATCATCCATTATCCCATCATCTGGGCAGAGGAAAATCATCACATTATCACATCATCTGGGCAGATTGAAAATCATCACATTATCCACATCATCGGGCAGATTGAAAATCATCACATTATCCCATCATTGGGCAGATTGAAAATCATTATCCATCATCTTTATCACATCACATCATCTGGGCAGATTGAAAAATCATCACATTATCCATCATCTGGGAGTGAAAATCATCACATTATCACATCATCTGGGAGAGTGAAAAATCATTATCACATTCATCCCATCATCTGGGGAGTGAAAATCATCACATTATCCCATCATCTGGGCAGATTGAAAATCATCACATTATCACATCATCTGGGCAGATTGAAAATCATCACATTATCCCATCATCTGGGCAGAAAATCAAATCATCACATAATCATCCATTATCATCTGGGCAGATCATCGAAAATCATCACATTATCACGTTATCCATCATCTGGGAGATTGAAAATCATCACATTATCACATCATCTGGGAGAGGAAAATATCACATTATTAATACATCATCTGAGAGGAAATCGCATTATCCCATCATCTGAGGAGAGGAAAATCATCACATTATCACATCATCTGGGCAGATTGAAATCATCACATTATCCCATCATCTGGGCAGATTGAAAATCATCCCATTATCACATCATCTGGGCAGATTGAAAATCATCACATTATCCCATCATCTGGGAGATTGAAAATCATCCATTATCCATCATCTGGGAGAAATCGTCGTATTCCATCATCATTATCATTCCATCATCTGGGGGAAATCATCCATTATCCCATCATCACAGTTATCATTATCCACATCATCTAGAGAGGAAATTGGAAATCATCTCACTGAAAATCATGCGTATCCCATCATCTGGGCAGATTGAAAATCATCACATTATTCCATTATCTGGGCAGATTGAACATTATATATCTGGGAAGTGAAAATCATCGCATTATCCCATCATCTGGGCAGATTGAAAATCATCACATTATTCCATCATCTGGGCAGATTGAAAAAAATCATCACAATTATTATCCATCATCTGGGCAGATTAATCATCACATTATCATCATCTTGAAAATCATCCATTATCTGCAGATTGAAAATCATCCATTATCACATCATCTGGGAGAGGAAATCTACTGCATTATTCCATCATCTGGGCAGATTGAAAATCATCATTATCCCATCATCTGGGTAGATTAATCATCAAATCCATCACATTAAAATCATCATGAGCAGATTGAAAATCATCCATTATCACATCATCTGGGAGAGTGAAAATCATCACATTATCCCATCATCTGGGTATCCAGATTGGAAAATCATCACATTATCCCATCATCTGGGGAGAGGTGAAAATCCCGCATTATCCATCATCTGGGCAGATTGAAAATCATCACACATTATCACATCATCTTGGGCAGATTGAAAATCATCATTATCACATCATCTGGGCAGATTTTGAAATCATCACATTATCCATCATTTGGGCAGATTGAAAATCATCCATCATTATCATCCATCATCTGGGCAGATTGAAAATGTCATTATCATCACATTATCACATCATCTGAGGAGATTGAAAATCATCACATTATCACATCATCTGGGGGTTGAAAATCATCACATTATCATCATCTAGAGAAATCATCAACATTATCACATCATCTGGAAGAGGAAAATCATCGTATTATCCCATTTATCTGAGTAGATTGAAAATCTATTCCATCATCACATCATCTGGGGCAGAAAATTGAAAAATCATCACATTATCATCCACATCATCTGAGCAGATTGAAAATCACATTATCACACATTATCCCATCATCATCTGGGCAGATTGGAAAATCATCACATTATCCCATCATCTGGGCAGATTGAAATCATCACATTATCCCATCATGAAAATCAGGATTATCATCATCTGGGAGAGTGAAAATCATCGCATTTCCATCATCTGAGAGATTGAAAATCATCACATTATCACATCATCTGGGCAGATTGAAAATCATCACATTATTCCATCATCTGGGCAGATTGAAAATCATCATTATCCATCATCTGGGCAGAGAAATCATCAATTAATCATCTGGGCAGATTGAAAATCATCACATTCTCACATCATCTGGGCAGATTGAAAATCATCACATTATCCATCATCTGGGAAGATTGAAATCATCACATTATCCCATCATCTGGGAGATTGAAAATCATCCATTATTCCATCATCTGGGCAGATTGAAATCATCACATTATCCATTGGGGATTAATCATCACTCCCATCATCTGGGAGTGAAAATCATCACATTTCATCATCATCTGGGGAGATTGAAAATCATCACATTATTCCATCATCTGGGACAGAGGAAAATTGAAAAATCATCTGGGCATCTGAAAATGGAGAAAATCATTGAAAATCATCATTACATCATCTGGTGAAGATTCATTAAAATCTCATCACATTATCCCATCATCTGGGCAGATTGAAAATTATTCATCACATTATCACATTATCATCTGGGGCAGATTGAAAATCATCACATTATTCCATCATCTGGGCAGATTAATTTGAAAAATCATCACATTATCATTATTCCATCATCTGGGCATTGAAAATCATCGTATTATCACATCATCTGGGCACATTAATCCATTATTCCATCATCTGGGCAGATTGAAAATCATTATCCATCATTATTTCCATTATCACATCATCTGGGCAGATTGAAAATCATCACATTATCACATCATCTGGGAGAGTGAAATCATCATTATCCATCATCTGGGCGAATTGAAAATCATCAATTATCCATCATCTGGGGAGAGTAAAAATCATCGCATTATCCCATCATCTGAGAGAAAGGAAATCACATTATCATCACGTATCATCTAGGTGATTGAAATCATCACATTATCACATCATCTGGGCAGATTGAAAAATCATCACATTATCCATCATCTGGGAGAGGAAAATCATCACATTATCACATCATCTGGGCAGAGGAAATCATCACATTATCACATCATCTGTTAGAGTGAAAAAATCATCATCTGATAAGTAGAGGAAAAATCATCACATCATCTGGGAGAGTGAAAATCATACATTATCACATCATCTGGGCAGATTGAAAAATCATCACATTCCACATCATCTGGGGAGAGTGAAAATCATCAAAAATCATCATCTGGGGAGTGAAAAATATTCATCACATTATCACATCATCTTGGGGAGGAAAATTCACATTAATTTATCTGAGGAGAGGAAATCACATTATCACATCATCTGGGCAGATTTTTGAAAATCATTCAAGATTGAAAATCATCACATTATCCATCATCTGGGCAGATTGAAAATCATCACATTATCCCATCATCTGGGCAGAAATCATCACATTAAATCATCATATTGAAATCAGCATCATCATGGGAAGATTGAAAAATCATCAATATCCCAGAGCAGATTGAAATCATCATATTATCCCATCATCTGGGCAGATTGAAAATCATCACATTATCCATCATCTGGGAGTGTGAAAATCATCACATTATTCCATCATCTGGGGGCAGATTCACAATTCCATCATCTGGACACAAATTACTCACATTATCCCATCATCTGTGCAGAGTGAAAATCATCATCTGGGGAGAGTGAAATACCATTATCCCATCATCTGGGCAGATTGAAATCATCACATTATCCCATCATCTGGGTAGATTGAAAAATCATCACATTATTCCATCATCTGGGCAGATTGAAAATCATCACATTATCACATCATCTGGGGGAAATTGAAACATCATCTGGGTGATTGAAATCCATCATCTGGGCAGATTGAAAATCATCACATTATCCCATCATCTGGGCAGATTGAAAATCATCACATTATTCCATCATCTGGGCAGACTGAAAATCATCACATTATCCCATCATCTGGGCAGGAGAAAATCATCACATTCTCACATCATTGGGAAAATCATCACATTATCCCATCATCTGGGCAGATTGAAGAAATCATCACATTATCCCATCATCTGGGCAGATTGAAAAAACATTATCACATCATCTAGCAGATTGAAAATCATCACATTATCCCATCATCTGGGCAGATTGAAAATCATCACATTATTCCATCATCTGGGCAGATTGAAAATCATCACATTATCCCATCATCTGGGGCAGATTGAAAAATCATCACATTATCACATCATCTGGGCAGATTGAAAATCATCACATTATCCATCATCTGGGCAGATTGAAAATCATCACATTAATCATCTGGGCAGATTGAAAATCACATTATCCATCATCTGGGAAAATCATCACATTATCCATCATCTGGGCAGATTGAAAATCATCACATTATCCCATCATCTGGGAGAGTGAAAATCATCACATTATCCCATCATCTGGGAGATTGAAAATCATCACATTATCCCATCATCTGGGCAGATTGAAAATCATCACATTATCCCATCATCTGGGCAGATTGAAAATCATCACATTAACATCATCTGGGCAGATTGAAAATCATCACATTATCCCATCATCTGGGCAGATTGAAAATCATCACATTATCACATCATCTGGGCAGATTGAAAATCATCACATTATACCATCATCTGGGAGATTGAAAATCATCACATTATTCCATCATCTGGGCAGATTGAAAATCATCACATTATCCCATCATCTGGGAGAGTGAAAATCATCACATTATCCCATCATCTGGGCAGATTGAAAATCAAATTATCCCATCATCTGGGCAGATTGAAAATCATCACATTATCCCATCATCTGGGCAGATTGAAAATCATCACATTATCACATCATCTGGCAGATTGAAAAATCATCACATTATCACATCATCTGGGAGATTGAAAATCATCACATTATCCCATCATCTGGGCAGATTGAAAATCATCACATTATTCCATCATCTGGGAGATTGAAAATCATCATTATCCCATCATCTGGGCAGATTGAAAATCATCACATTATCCCATCATCTGGGCAGATTGAAAATCATCACATTATCCCATCATCTGGGCAGATTGAAAATCATCACATTATCACATCATCTGGGCAGATTGAAAAATCACATTATCCCATCATCTGGGGAGATTGAAAATCATCACATTATCCCATCATCTGGGCAGATTGAAAATCATCACATTATCACATCATCTGGGGGAAAATCATCACATTATCACATCATCAGATTGAAAATCATCACATTATTCCATCATCTGGGCAGATTGAAAAAAAATCATCATCTGTGCATTATCCCATCATCTGGGAAAATCATCCACATTATCCATCATCTGGGCAGATTGAAAATCATTATTCCATCATCTGGGCAGATTGAAAAATCATCACATTATCCCATCATCTGGGCAGATTGAAAATCATCACATTATTCCATCATCTGGGCAGATTGAAAATCAATTATCATCATCTGGGCAGATTGAAAATCATCATCCCATCATTATTAATCATCTGAGCAGATTGAAAATCATCCATCATCTGGGCAGATTGAAAATCATCATTATCCCATCATCTGGGCAGATTGAAAATCATCACATTAATCATCTGGGAGAGTGAAAATCATCATATTATTCCATCATCTGGGCAGATTGAAAATCATCACATTATCCCATCATCTGGGCAGATTGAAAATCATCACATTATCCCATCATCTGAGCAGATTGAAAATCATCACATTATACCATCATCTTGGGCAGATTGAAAATCATCACATTATCCCATCATCTGGGCAGATTGAAAATCATCACATTATCCCATCATCTGGGCAGATTGAAAATCATCACATTATCCCATCATCTGGGCAGATTGAAAATCATCACATTATCACATCATCTGGGGAGAGTGAAAATCATCACATTATCCCATCATCTGGGCAGATTGAAAATCATCACATTATCCCATCATCTGGGAGAGGAAAATCATCACATTATCCCATCAGATTGATTGAAAATCATCAAATTCATCATCTGGGCAGATTGAAAATCATCATTATCCATCATCTGGGCAGATTAAAAAATCATCACATTATCACATCATCTGGGAGAGTGAAAATCATCACATTATCACATCATCTGGGAGATTGAAAATCATCACATTATCACATCATCTGGGGAGAGGAAAATCATCACATTATCACATCATCTGGGCAGATTGAAAATCATCACATTATCCCATCATCTGGGCAGATTGAAAATCATCACATTATCACATCATCTGGGCAGATTGAAAATCATCACATTATCCCATCATCTGGGCAGATTGAAAATCATCAATTATCACATCATCATCTGGGCAGATTGAAAATCATCATCATGGAGAGGAAAATCACATTATCCCATCATCTGGGCAGATTGAAAATCATCACATTATCCCATCATCTGGGCAGATTGAAATCATCAATTATCCATCATCTGGGCAGATTTCATCACATTAATCCATCATCTGGGCAGATTGAAAATCATCACATTATCCCATCATCTGGGAGAGGAAAATCATCACATTATTCCATCATCTGGGAGATTGAAAATCATCACATTATCCCATCATCTGGGCAGATTGAAAATCATCACATTATCACATCATCTGGGAAGATTGAAAATCATCACATTATCCCATCATCTGGGCAGATTGAAAAATCATCATCATTATCATCACATTATCATCATCTGGGCAGATTGAAAATCATCACATTATTCCATCATCTGGGAGTTGAAAATCATCACATTATTCCATCATCTGGGAGATTGAAAATCATCACATTATCCATCATCTGCAGATTGAAAATCATCACATTATCCCATCATCTGGGCAGATTGAAAAATCATCACATTATCCCATCATCTGGGGAGAGTGAAAATCATCACATTATTCCATCATCATTGGGCAGATTGAAAATCATCACATTATCCCATCATCTGGGCAGATTGGAAATCATCACATTATCACATCATCTGGGCAGATTGAAAATCATCACATTATCCCATCATCTGGGGAGAGGAAAATCATCACATTATCCCATCATCTGGGCAGATTGAAAATCATCACATTATCCCATCATCTGGGGCAGATTGAAAATCATCACATTATTCCATCATCTGGGCAGATTGAAAATCATCACATTATCACATCATCTGGCAGATTGAAAATCATCACATTATCCATCATCTGGGAGAGAAAATCAAAATCATCATCTGGGGAGAGGAAATTATCATTATTCCATCATCTGGGCAGATTGAAAATCATCACATTATCCCATCATCTGGGCAGATTGAAAATCATCATTATTCCATCATCTGGGCAGATTGAAAATCATCACATTATCCCATCATCTGGGCAGATTGAAAATCATCACATTATTCCATCATCTGGGCAGATTGAAAATCATCACATTATCCCATCATCTGGGCAGATTGAAAATCATCACATTATTCCATCATCTGGGCAGATTGAAAATCATCACATTATCCCCATCATCTGGGCAGATTGAAAATCATCACATACATCATCTGGGCAGATTGAAAATCATCACATTATCACATCATCTGGGGAGATTGAAAATCATCACATTATCACATCATCTGGCAGATTGAAAATCATCACATTATCCCATCATCTGGGAGATTGAAAATCATCACATTATCCCATCATCTGGGCAGATTGAAAATCATCACATTATCCCATCATCTGGGCAGATTGAAGATTGAAAATCATCACATTATCCCATCATCTGGGCAGATTGAAAATCATCACATTATCACATCATCTGGGCAGATTGAAAAAATCACATTATTCCATCATCTGGGCAGATTGAAATTCACATTATCCATCATCTGGGCAGATTGAAAATCATCACATTATCCCATCATCTGGGCAGATTTGAAAATCATCACATTATCCCATCATCTGGGAGAGTGAATCCCATCATCTGGGCAGATTGAAAATATCACATTATCCATCATCTGGGCAGATTGAAAATCATCCATTATTCATCTGGGCAGATTGAAAATCATCACATTATCCCATCATCTGGGCAGATTGAAAATCATCACATTATCACATCATCTGGGCAGATTGAAAAATCATCACATCATTATTCCATCATCTGGGAGATTGAAAATCATCACATTATCCCATCATCTGGGCAGATTGAAAATCATCACATTATCCCATCATCTGGGAGATTGAAAAATCATCATTATCACATCATCTGGGCAGAGGAAAATCATCACATTATCCCATCATCTGGGCAGATTGAAATCATCACATTATCCCATCATCTGGGCAGATTGAAAATCATCACATTATCCCATCATCTGGGGCAGATTGAAAATCATCACATTATCCCATCATCTGGGCAGATTGAAAATCATCACATTATCCATCATCTGGGCAGATTGAAAAATCATCACATTATCCCATCATCTGGCAGATTGAAAATCATCACATTATCCCATCATCTGGGCAGATTGAAAATCATCATTATCCCATCATCTGGGCAGAGGAAAATCATCACATTATTCCATCATCTGGGCAGATTGAAAATCATCACATTATCCATCATGGGCAGATTGAAAATCATCGCATTATCCCATCATCTGAGCAGATTGAAAAATCATCAGCAGATTGAAAATCACATCATCTGGGGAGAGTGAAAATCATCACATTATCCCATCATCTGGGCAGATTGAAAATCATCACATTATCCCATCATCTGGGGAGAGGAAAATCATCGCATTATCATCATATGGGCAGAGTGAAAATCATCACATCATCATTGGGCAGATTGAAAATCATCACATTATCCCATCATCTGGGCAGATTGAAAATCATCACATTATCACATCATCTGGGCAGATTGAAAATCATCACATTATCCCATCATCTGGGGAGATTGAAAATCATCACATTATCACATCATCTGGGGAGAGTGAAAATCATCACATTATCACATCATCTGGGAGAGGAAAATCATCCACATTATCACATCATCTGGGGAAAAATCACATTATCACATCATCTGGGCAGTTTGAAAATCATCACATTATTCCATTATCTGAGTAGATTGAAAATCATCACATTATCCCATCATCTGGGCAGATTGAAAAAAAATCATCACATTATCACATCATCTGGGCAGATTGAAAATCATCACATTATCCCATCATCTGGGCAGATTGAAAATCATCACATTATCCATCATCTGGGCAGATTGAAAATCATCCATTATCCCATCATCTGGGAGATTGAAAATCATCACATTATCCCATCATCTGGGCAGATTGAAAATCATCACATTATCCCATCATCTGGGCAGATTGAAAATCATCACATTATCCCATCATCTGGGCAGATTGAAAATCATCACATTATCACATCATCTGGAGAGTTGAAAATCATCACATTATCCCATCATCTGGGGCAGATTGAAAATCATCATTATCCATCATCTGGGCAGATTGAAAATCATCACATTATCCACATCATCTGGGAAGATTGAAAATCATCACATTATCCCATCATCTGGGCAGATTGAAAATCATCACATTATCCCATCATCTGGGCAGATTGAAATCATCACATTATCCCATCATCTGGGGAGATTGAAAATCATCCACATTATCATCATCATCTGGGGAGAGTGAAAATCATCACATTATTCCATCATCTGGACAGAGGAAAATCTATCATTATCCATCATCTGTGGAGAAAATCATCACTATTATCACATCATCTGGGAGAGTGAAAATCATCACATTATCCCATCATCTGGGCAGATTGAAAATCATTATCCCATCATCTGGGCAGATTGAAAATCATCACATTATTCCATCATCTGGGCAGATTGAAAATCATCACATTATCACATCATCTGAGAGTGAAAATCATCAAGATTATCACATCATCTGGGCAGATTGAAAATCATCATTATTCCATCATCTGGGAGATTGAAAATTCGCATTATTCCATCATCTGAGATTGAAAAATCACATTATCACATCATCTGGGCAGATTGAAAATCATCACATTATCACATCATCTGGGCAGTCACATCATTGTAAAAATCATCGCATTATATCATCATCTGAGTAGGATTGAAAAATCATCACAATCACATCATCTGGGGATTTTGAAAATCATCACATTATCACATCATGGGGAGAGGAAAATCATCACATTATCACATCATCTGGGGAGAGTTGAAATCATCACATTATCACATCATCTGGGTAAGTAGTTGAAATCATCTGGGCAGATTGAAAATCATCACATTATCACATCATCTGGGCAGATTGGAAAATCATCACATTATCACATCATCTGGGCAGATTGAAAAATCATCACATTATCCTGGGGAGTGAAAAAAGTCATCACATTATCACATCATCTGGGAGAGGAAAATCATCACATTATCCCATCATCTGGGCAGATTGAAAATCATCACATTATCACATCATCTGGGCAGATTGAAAATCATCACATTATCACATCATCTGGGAAAATTGAAAATCCCATCACATTATCACATCATCTGGGCAGATTGAAATCATCATCATTGAAAAATCCATCATCTGGGCAGATTGAAAATCATCACATTATCCCATCATCTGGGAGATTGAAAATCATCATTATCCATCATCTGGGAGAGTGGAAATCATCACATTATTCCATCAATGAAAATATCACATTATTCCATCATCTGGACATGGAAAATCATCACATTATCCCATCATCTGCAGGGCATCATCTGAAAATCATCACATTATCCCATCATCTGGGCAGATTGAAAATCATCACATTATTCCATCATCTGGGCAGATTGAAAAATCATCACATTATTCCATCATCTGGGCAGATTGAAAATCATCACATTATCCCATCATCTGGGGAGAGTGAAAATCATCACATTATCACATCATTGGGTGATTGAAATCATCATTATTCCATCATCTGGGCAGATTGAAAATCATCACATTATCTCCATCATCTGGGCAGATTGAAAATCATCACATTATCCCCATCATCTGGGCAGATTGAAAATCATCACATTATCCCATCATCTGGGCAGATTGAAATCATCATCACATTCTCACATCATCTGGGAGAGGAATCATCACATTATCCCATCATCTGTGCAGATTGAAAATCATCATTATCCCATCATCTGGGCAGATTGAAAATCATCACATTATCACATCATCATCACAGCAGATTGAAAATCATCACATTATCCCATCATCTGGGCAGATTGAAAATCATCACATTATCCCATCGTATCTCATCATCAGATTGAAAATCATCACATTATCACATCATCTGGGCAGATTGAAAAAATTATCCCATCATCGGGGAGAGGAAAATTATATCCATCATCTGGGCAGATTGAAAAATTATCCATCATCTGGGCAGATTCCATCACATTATCCCATCATCTGGGGAGGAAAATCATCGTTACATTATCACATCATCTGGGCAGATTGAAAATCATCACATTATCCCATCATCTGGGCAGATTGAAAATCATCGCATTATCCCATCATCTGAGCAGATTGAAAATCATCACATTATCACATCATCTGGGGAGAGGAAATCATCATTATCCCATCATCTGGGCAGATTGAAAATCACTGATTATCCCATCATCTGGGGATTGAAAATCATATCCAGGTTAATCATTCCATCATCTGGGAGATTGAAAATCATCACATTATCCCATCATCTAAAGGCAGATTGAACATTATCCCATCATCTTAAGTGATTGGAAATTGAAATTCCACTTGAAAATATCATATCCCATCATTTGGGCAGATTGAAAATCATCACATTATCCCATCATCTGGGCAGATTGAAAATCATCACATTATCATCTGGGCAGATTGAAATCATCACATCATCTGGGGGAGCATTATCCCATCATCTGGGCAGAGTGAAAATCATCACATTATTCCATCATCTGGCAGATTGAAAATCATCACATTATCCATCATCTGGGGAGTTTGAAAAAATCATCACATTATCACATCATCTGGGAGAGAAAATCATCACATATCACATCCTGGGGAGGAAATCATCATCTGAGTAGATTGAAAATCATCACATTATCCATCATCTGGGAGATTGAAAAATCATCACATTATCCCATCATCTGGGCAGATTGAAAATCATCACATTATCACATCATCTGGGCAGATTGAAATCAATACATTATCCCATCATCTGGGGAGATTGGCATTATCACATCATCTGGGGAGAGGAAAATCATCGCATTATCACATCATCTGGGAGAGCAGAAAATCATCACATTATCACATCATCTGGGAGGCATCACATTATCCCATCAAATCATCACATTATCCCATCATCTGGGCAGATTGAAAATCATACATTATCACATCATCTGGGAGATTTGAAAATCATCACATTATCCATCATCTGGGCAGATTGAAAATCATCCATTAGTCCCATCATCTGGGCAGATTGAAAATCAAATTATCACATCATCTGATCACATTATCACATCCCATCATCTGGGCAGATTGAAAAATCATCACATTATCCCATCATTTGGGCAGATTGAAAAATCATCACATTATCCCATCATCTGGGCAGAAATCATCACATTATCCCATCATCTGGGAGATTGAAAATCATTATCACATCATCTGGGACAGATTGTCATTATCCTCATCTGGGGAGGAAATCATCACATTATCACATCATCTGGGGAAAAGCATTATCCCATCATCTGGGCAGAGTGAAAATCATCGTTATCCCATCATCTGGGCAGATTGAAAATCATCACATTATCCATCATCTGGGAGATTGGAAAATCATCACATTATCACATCATCTGGGGAGAGTTGAAATCATCTGGCAGAGTGAAATCATCGCATTATCACATCATTGGGATTGAAAATCATCGATTATCCCATCAGAGGAAAATCAATTAATCACATCATCTGCAGATTGAAAATCATCACATTATCCTATCATCTGGGCAGATTGCAGAGATTGAAAATCATCACATTATCAGCATCATCTGGGCAGATTGAAAATCATCATTATCACATCATCTGCAGATTGAAAATCATCACATTATCCTATCATCTGGGCAGATTGAAAATCATCACATTATTCCATCATCTGGAAAGATTGAAAATCAACTCACATTATCCCATCATCTGGGAGTGAAAATCATCACATTATCTCCATCATCTGGGCAGAGTGAAATCATCACATTATCCATCATCACGGCAGATTGAAAATCATCACATTATTCCATCATCTGGCAGATTGGAAAATCATCACATTATCCTATCATCTGTGCAGATTGGAAATCATCACATTATACCATCATCTGGGGAGAGGAAAATCAATACATTATCCATCATCATTATCACATTATCCATCATCTGGCAGAGGAAATTGAAAATCATCATTATCCATCATCTGGAAAAATTGAAAATCATCACATTATTCCATCATCTGGGCAGATTGAAAATCATCACATTATCACATCATCTGGGAGGAAAATCATCATTATCACATCATCTGGGCAGATTGAAATCATCACATTATCCCATCATCTGGGCAGATTGAAAATCATCACATTAATCCAATATCTGGGCAGATTGAAAATCATCACATTATTCCATCATCTGGGCAGATTGAAAATCATCACATTTATCCCCCATCATCTGGGGATTGAAAATCACATTATCACATCATCTGGGAGAGTAAAATCATCACGTATTCCCATCATCTGGGCAGAGTGAAAATCATCGCATTATCCCATCATCTGGCAGATTGAAAATCATGCATTATCACATCATCTGGGCAGATTGAAAATCATCACATTATCACATCATCTGGGAACTATCAGATTATTGGCCCGGGGCAGAAAAATCATCACATTATCACATCATCTGGGAGATGAAAATCATCACATTTATCACATCATCTGGGCAGATTGAAAATCATCACATTATCCCATCATCTGGGAGACGTAATCAATAACATTATCCCCATCATCTGAGCAGATTGAAAATCATCACATTATCACATCATATGGGCAGATTGAAAATCATCACATTATCCCATCATCTGGGGAGATTGGTATCACATTATCACATCATGGGCAGATTGAAAATCATCACATTATCACATCATCAGGTAGATTGGAAAATCATCACATTATCACATCATCTGGGGAGAGGAAAATCATCACATTATCCCATCAGAGAGTGAAAATCTACATTATCTCATCATTCAAAGGTGAAAAAATCATCACATTATCACATTATTCCATCTGGGCAGATTGAAAATCAATACATTATCCCATCATCTGGCAGATTGAAAATCATCACATTATCCTCATCATCGAAAATCACATTATTCTGGCAGATTGAAAATCATCACATTATTCCATCATCTGGGCAGATTGAAAATCATCACATTATCCCATCATCTGGTGAAAATCATCACATTATCACATCATCTGGGAGAGGAAAAATCATCGCATTATCCCATCATCTGAGTAGAGGAAAATCATCAACATTATCACATCATCTAGCAGATTGAAAATCATCACATTATCACATCATCTGGGCAGATTGGAAAATCATCATATCACATCATCTGGGAGAGGAAAATCACTCATTATCACATCATCTGGGGAGAAAATCATCACATTATCCCATCATCTGCAGGAGGAAACATCATCGCATTATCCCATCATCTGAGGGGAAGGAAATCATCACATTATCCCATCATCTGGGCAGATTGAAAATCATCACATTATCCCATCATCTGGGCAGATTGAAAATCATCACATTATCACATCATCTGGGAGAGAAATCATCACATTATACCATCATCTGGGCAGATTGAAAATCATCACATTATCTCCATCATCTGGACAGAGGAAAATTGGAAAATCAGAGGAAAATCATCATTATCACATCATCTGGGGAGATTGAAAATCATCACATTATCCCATCATCTGGGCAGATTGGAAAATTGAATCCCATCATCTGGGCAGATTGAAATCATCCATTATTCCATCATCTGGGCAGATTGAAAATCATCACATTATCCACATCATCTGGGAGAGGAAAATCATAACATTATTCCATCATCTGGGAGATTGAAAAATCATCACATTATTCCATCATCTGGGCAGAGGAAAATCATCACATTATCCCATCATCTGGGCAGAGGAAAATCATCACATTATCACATCATCTGGGAGTAGTGAAATCATCTTCATTATCCCATCATCTGGGGAGACGAAAATCATCACATTATCCCATCATCTGGGCAGATTGAAATCCCATCACATTATTCCATCACATCATGGGCAGATTGAAAATCATCACAGCATCACATCATCTGGGGAGAGGAAATCATCGCATTATCACATCATCTGGGCAGATTGGAAAATCATCACATTATCACATCATCTGGGCAGATTGAAAATCATCATATTATCCCATCATCTGGGAGATTGAAATCATCACATTATCCCATCATCTGCAGATTGAAATCATCACATTATCACATCATCTGCAGATTGAAAAATCATCACATTATCACATCATCTGGGGAGAGGAAAATCATCACATCATCACATCATTGGGGCAGAAAATTGAAATCCCATCACAGATTATTCCATCATCTGGGCAGATTGAAAATCATCACATTATCTATATCATCTGGGCAGATTGAAATCATCACATTATCCCATCATCTGGGCAGATTGAAAATCATCACATTATCCCATCATCTGGGCAGATTGGAAATCATCACATTATTCCATCATCTGCAGATTGAAAATCATCACATTATTCCATCATCTGGGCAGATTGAAAATCATACATTATCCCATCATCTGGGAGAGGAAATCATCATTATTCCATCATTCGGGCAGATTGAAAATCATCACATTATCCCATCATCTGGGCAGATTGAAAAATCATCATGAAAATTATTCACATCATCTGGCAGATTGAAAATCATCAGATTATCCCATCATCTGGGAGAGGAAATCATCACATTATCCCATCATCTGGGAGATTGAAAATCATCACATTATCACATCATCTGGGAGAGAAAATCATCGCATTATCCGATCATCTGGGCAGATTGAAAATCACATTATCCCATCATCTGGGCAGATTGAAAATCATCACATTATCCCATCATTGGGCAGATTGAAAATCATCACATTATCACATCATCTGGGGGCAGATTGAAAAATCAATACATTATCACATCATCTGGGAGAGGAAAATCATCACATTATCACATCATCTGGGGAGAGGAAAATCATCACATTATCACATCATCTGGGAGAGGAAATCATCACATTATCACATCATCTGGGGAGAGTGAAAATAATCACATTATCACATCATCTGGGCAGATTGGAAAATCATCACATTATCCCATCATCTGAGTAGATTGAAAATCATCATTATCACATCATCTGCAGATTGAAAATCAATAAGCATTATCACATCATCTGGGGATTGGAAAATCATCACATTATTCCATCATCTGGGAGATTGAAAAATCACATCACATCATCTGGGAGAAAATCATCACATTATCCCATCATCTGGGGAGAGGAAAATCATCACATTATCACATCATCTGAGCAGATTGAAAATCATCACATTATCACATCATCTGGGCAGATTGAAAATCATCACATTATCCCATCATCTGGGAGATTGGAAAATCATCACATTATCACATCATCTGGGAGAGGAAAATCATGAAACATCATTCGGGGAGATTGAAAATCACATTATCACATCATCTGGGCAGATTGAAAATCATCACATTATCCTATCATCTGGGCAGATTGGAAAATCATCACATTATCCCATCATCTGGGCAGATTGAAAATCACACATTATCCCATCATCTGGCAGATTCGAAAAATCATCACATTATCCCATCATCTGCAGAGGAAAATCATCACATTATTCCATCATCTGGACAGATTGGAAAATGAAATTATCCCATCATCTGCAGATGAAAAATCATCCCCATCATCTGGGGAGAGTGAATTATCCCATCATCTGCAGATTGGAAAATCATCACATTATCCCATCATCTGGGCAGATTGAAAATCATCACATTATTCCATCATCTGGGCAGATTGAAATCATCACATTATCACATCATCTGGGGAGAGTGGAAACCATCGCATTATCCCATCATCTGGGCAGATTGAAATCATCACATTATCCCATCATCTGGGGAGAGGAAATCATCACATTATCCCATCATCTGGGAGAGTGAAATCATCATATTATTCCATCATCTGGGCAGATTGAAAATCATCACACATCCCATCAGATTCATTATCACATCATTTAAAAAGATCACATTATCACATCATCTGGGCAGATTGGAAAAATCACATTATCATCATCTGTGGCAGATTGAAAATACATTATCCCATCATCTGGAGATCATTATCACATTGAAATCATCACATTATTCCATCATCTGGGCAGATTGGAAAATCATCATTATCCCATCATCTGCAGATTGAAAATCATCACATTATCACATCATCTGGGAGGAAAATCAATACATTATCCCATCATCTTGCAGATTGAAAATCACATTATCACATCATCTGCAGATTGAAATCATCACATTATTCCATCATCTGGGCAGATTGGAAAATCATCACATTATCACATCATCTGGGCAGATTTGAAAAATCACATTACATCATCATCTGGGCAGAGGAAATCATCACATTATCCCTATCATCTGGGCAGATTTGAAAATCATCACATATCCCATCATCTGTGCAGAGGAAAATCACTACATTATTCCATCATCTGGGAGAGGAAAATCATCACATTATCCCATCATTTCGCAGATTGAAATCATCACATTATCCCATCATCTGGGAGATTGGAAAAATCATCACATTATTCCATCATTCAGCAGATTGAAAATCATCATTATCACATCATTGGGAGAGGAAAATCATCATTATCACATCAAGCAAGATTGAAAATCATCATTATCCCATCATCTGGAGCAGATTGAAAATCATCTGGGCAGATTGAAAATCACACATTTCTCCATATCTGGGAGATTGAAAATCAATACATTATCCTATCATCTGGGCAGATTGAAAAATCATCACATTATCCTATCATGGGGACATTATTTCATCTGGGTGATTGAAAAATCATCACATTATCCCATCATCTGGGCAGAGATTGTCACATCATCTGAGCAGATTGAAAAATCATCACATTATCACATCATCTGGGAGAGGAAAATCATCACATTATCCCATCATCTGGGCAAGCAGATTAAAATCATCACATTATCCCATCATCTGGGGATTGAAAATCACATTATCACATCATCTGCAGATTGAAATCATCACATTATCCCATCATCTGGGCAGATTGAAAAATCAATACATTATCCCATCATCTGGGCAGATTGAAAATCATCACATTATCACATCATCTGGGCAGACAATCTGGGGAGAAAAAATCACATTATCCCATCATCTGGGGGAAAGTGAAATCACATCACATTATCCTATCATTGGGAGAGGAAAATCATCACATTATCACATCATTGGGAGAGGAAAATCAATACATTATCCCATCATCTGGGCAGATTGAAAAATACATTATCCCATCATCTGGGCAGATTGAAAAAATTATTCCATTATCTGGGCAGATTTATCCATTATCTCATCATTGGGGAGAGAAAATGAAAATTATCCCATCATCTAAGCAGATTATTCCATTATTCCATCATCTGGGCAGATTGAAAATCATCACATTATTCCATCATCTGGGCAGATTGAAAATCAATACATTATCCCATCATCTGAGCAGATTGGAAAATTCCATCATACATTATCACATCATCTGGGGGGCAGATTGAAAATATCACATTATCCTATCATTTATAGGATTGAAAATCAATACATTATCACATCATCTGGGGAGAGGAAATCATCATTATCCCATCATTATCCATTATCCCATCATCTGGGGAGGAAAATCAATACTATCCCATCATATGTGCAGATTGAAAATCATCACATTATCTCATCATTGGGCAGATTGAAAACCATCACATTATCCCATCATTTGGGCAGATTGAAAATCACATTATCACATCCAGATTGAAAATCATCATATCCCATCATCTGGGCAGATTGAAAAATCATCACATTATCATCATCTGGGCAGATTGGAAAATCTCACATTATCACATCATCTGGGAGATTGAAAATCACATTATCAAGATCATCTTGGGAGGAAAATCATCACATTATCACATCATCTGGGAGAGGAAATCATCACATTATCCATCATCTGGGAGAGGAAAATCATCGTATTATCCCATCATCTGGGCAGATTGAAAATCAATACATTAAATCAAGAGATTGGAAAAATCATCACATTATCACATCATCTGGGGAGATTGAAAATCAATACATTATCACATCATCTGGGAGATTGAAAAATCACATTATCACATCACAGGAAAAAATCACATCATCTGGGAGGAAAATCATCAATTATCACATCATCTGCATTGGAAAATCACATCATCATGGGGAGAGGAAAATCATCACATTATCACATCATCTGGGAGAGGAAAATCATCACATTATCCCATCATCTGGGCAGATTGAAAATCATCCATTATGGCAGAGCAGAAAAATCATCACATTATCACATCATCTGGGAAGATTGAAAATCATCACATTATTCCATCATCTGGGCAGATTGAAAATCATCACATTATCCCATCATCTGGGCAGATTGAAAATCATCACATTATCCCATCATCTGGGAGAGGAAAATTGAAAATACCCATCATTATCCTATCATTCCATCATCTGATTGAGGAAAATCATCACATTATCCCATTCGGGCAGATTGAAAATCATCACATTATCACATCATCTGGGGAGAGGAAAATCATCACATTATCCCATAATCTAAGGCAGTATTGAAAATCATCATTATTCCATCATCTGGGCAGATTGAAAATCATCACATTATCCATCATCTGGGCAGATTGAAAATCAATACATTATCACATCATCTGGGGAGATTGAAAATCATCGCATTATCACATCATCTTGGGAGATTAAAATCATCACATTATTCCATCATCGTAGATTGAAAATCATCAAATCATCATCATTACATTATCCCATCTGCAGATTGAAATCATCACATTATCCCATCATCTGGGCAGATTGAAATCAATACATTATCACATCATCTGGGCAGAGGAAAAAATTATCCCACATCTGGCAGATTGAAAATCATCACATTAAATCTGGGGAGATTCTTCGAAATCATCACATTATTCCATCATCTGGGCAGATTGAAATCATCACATTATCCCATCATCTGGGAGAGTGAAAACGTCACATTATCCCATCATCATCTGGGCAGATTGAAAATCATCACATTATCACATCATCTGGGCAGATTGAAATCATCACATTATCCCATCATCTGGGGAGAGGCATCACATTATCCCATCATCTGGGCAGATTGAAAATCATCACATTATCACATCATCTGGGGCAGATTGAAATCATCATCATCCCATCATCTGGGAGAGGAAAATCATCACATTATCACATCATCTGGGAGAGTGAAAAATCACTTTATCCCATCATCTGGGCAGATTGAAAATCATCACATTATCCCATCATCCTGGGCAGATTGAAAATCATCACATTATTCCATCATCTGGGCAGATTGAAAATCATCACATTATCACATCATCTGGGGAGAGTGAAAATCAATACATTATCCCATCATCTGCAGATTGAAATCATCACATTATCCCATCATCTGGGGAGATTGAAAAATCACATTATTCCATCATTCAGCAGATTGAAAATCATCACATTATCCCATCATCTGAAAAAATCATTATTCCATCATTATCCCATCATTCATCAGCAGATTGAAAATCATCACATTATCCCATCATCTGGAGCAGATTGAAATCATCACATTATCACATCATCTGGGAGAGTGAAAATCACATTATCCCATCATCGGGGAGATTGAAAATCATCACATTATCCCATCATCTGGGGAGAGGAAAATCATCGCATTATCCCATCATCTGTGCAGATTGGAAAATCATCACATTATCCGACTATCTGGGAGAGGAATCACATTATCCCATCATCTGGGCAGATTGAAAATCATCACATTATCCCATCATGGGCAGATTGAAAATCATCACATTATCACATCATCTAAGATAAATCAAATTATCACATCATCTGGGGAGATGAAATCATCACATCATCTGGGAGAGAAATTGAATCACATCATCTGGGAGAGGAAAATCGCATATCCCATCATCTGAGGAGATTGAAAATCATCACATTATCACATCATCTGGGGCAGATTGAAATCATCACATTATCCCATCATCTGGGCAGATTGAAATCATCACATTATCCCATCATCTGGGCAGATTGGAAATCATCACATTATTCCATCTGGGATGAAAATCATCAGTAGATTGAAAAATCATCACATTATCCCATCATCTGGGAGAGGAAAATCATCGCATTATCCCATCATCTGAGGAGATGAAAATCATCACATTATCACATCATCTGGGCAGATTGAAAATCATCACATTATCCCATCATCTGGGCAGATTGAAAAATCATCACATTATCACATCATCTGGGCAGAGGAAAATCATCATTATCCCATCATATGGGGAGATTGAAAATCATCATTAATGGGCAGATTGGAAAAATCATCACATTATCACATCATCTGGGAGAAAAATCATCGCATTATCCCATCATATGCAGATTGGAAAATCATCACATTATCCTACCATCTGGGCAGATTGAAAATCATCAGCATTATCCCATCATCTAAGCAGATTGGAAAATCATCACATTATCCCATCAAGATTGAAAATCATCATTATCCCATCATTTGGGCAGATTGAAAAACGTCACATTATCCATCATCTCCGCAGACAAAACATCACATTATTCCATCATCTGGGCAGATTGAAATCATCACATTATCTCCATCATCTGGGAGAGGAAAAATCATTATCTCATCATCTATCATTATTCCATCATCTGGGCAGATTGAAAAATCATCACATCATCTGAGCAGATTGAAATCATCACATTATCACATCATCTGGGAGTGAAAATCATTCCATTATCCCATCATCTGAGCAGATTGAAAATCATCACATTATCCCATCATCTGGGGCAGATTGAAAATCATCGCATTATCCCATCATATCAGAGGAAAATCATCACATGGAATCATCTGGGCAGATTGAAAATCATCACATTATCCCATCATCTGGGCAGAGGAAATCATTATCACATCATTTGGGCAGATTGAAAATCACATCATCATCTGGGCAGAGGAAAATCAATACATTATCACATCATCTGGGCAGATTGGAAAATCACATCATCTGGGGAGAGGAAAATCATCGCATTATCACATCATCTGGGGAGGAGAAAGGGAAATCACATCATCTGGGAGATTATCGACATCATATCAGATTGAAAATCATCACATTATCACATCATCTGGGCAGATTGAAAATCAATAATATCACATCATCCGGGTGATTGAAATCTCAGGAAATCATCACATCACATTATCACATCATTTGGGCAGATTGAAAATCATCACATTATCCCATCATCTGGGCAGATGGAAAATCAATACATTATCACATCATCTGCAGATTGAAAATCATCACATATCACATCATCTGGGAGATTGAAATCATCACATTATCCCATCATCTGGGGAGAGGAAATCATAACATTATCACATCATCTGGGAGAGGAAAAATCATCGCATTATTCCATCATCTGAGTAGATTGAAAATCAACATTATCACATCATCTGCAGATTGAAAACCATTATCACATCATCTGCAGATTGAAAATTATTACATCATCTGGGAGAGAAAATCATCACATTATCCCATCATCTGGGGAGATTGAAAATCATCACCTTATCATCATCATCTGGGAGAGTTGAAATCAATACATTATTCCATCATCTGAGGAGATTGAAAATCAATACATTATCACATCATCTGGGAGATTGAAAATCATCGCATTATCCCATCATCTCATCAGATTGAAAAAATCACATTATCTCCATCATCTGGGCAGATTGAAAAATCACATTATCCCATCATCGGGGAGATTGAAAATCATCACATTATTCCATCATATGCAGATATTGAAAATCATCATATTATCACATCATCTGGGAAGATTGAAAAATACATTATCCCATCATTGGAAAATCATCACAGTCCCATCATCTGGGCAGATTGAAAATCATCACATTGGTCCACATCATCTGGGAGAGGAAAATACATTATCATCTGGGGAGAGTAAAAATCACATTATTCCATCATCTGGACAGATTGAAAAAATCAACATTATCCCATCATCTGTGCATTGAAAATCATCACATTATTCCATCATCTGGGAGAGTGAAAATTACCGCATTATCCCATCATCTGGGCAGATTGAAAAATCATCACATTATCCCATTATCAGATTGGAAAAATCATCATTCCAAGAAGATTGAAATCATCACATTATCACATCATTGGGGAGAGGAAATCATCGCATTATTCCATCATCTGGGCAGATTGAAAATCATCACATTATCCTATCATCTGGGCAGATTGAAAATCATCACATTATTCCCATCATCTGGGGAGATTGGAAAAAAATATCACATCACAAGCAGATTGAAAATCACATTATCCATCATCTGGGAGAGGAAAATCATCACATTATCACATCATCTGGGAGAGGAAAATCATCACATTATCACACATGGGGAGGAAATCATCGCATTATCCCATCATCTGGGAGAGGAAAATCATCACATTATCCCATCATCTGCAGATTGAAAATCATCACATTATCACATCATCTGGGCAGATTGAAAATCATCACATTTGCCCATCATCTGGGGAGATTGAAAATCATCACATTATCACATCATCTGGGAGAGGAAAAATCACATTATCAGCATCATCTGGGAGAGCATCGCATTGAAATCATCCGAGAGGATTATCACATTATCACATCTGGGCAGATCAAAATCATCACATTATCACATCATCTGGGCAGATTGAAAATTCATCACATTATCATCTGGGAGGAAATCATCATCACATCATCTGGGTAGAGGAAAATCATCACATTATCAGCATCATCTGGGAGTAGATTGAAAATCATCGCATTATCCCATCATCTGGGAGAGTGAAAATCATCACATTATCACATCATTCGGGCATTGAAAATCATCACATTATCCCATCATCTGGGCAGATTGGAAAATCATCACATTATCACATCATCTGGGAGATTGAAAATCATCACATTATCCCATCATCTGGGGAGATTGGAAAATCATCACATTATCACATCATCTGGGCAGATTTTGAAAATCACATTATCACATTATCTGGAAGATTTATCACATTATCCCATCATGGGAGATTGAAAATCAACATTATCCCATCATCTGGGCAGATTGAAATCACATCATCCCATCATCTGGGAGATGGAAAATCATCACATTATCCCATCATCTGGGGAGATTGAAATTATTCCATCACTGGACAGAGTTATCCTATCCCATCATCTGGGCAGATTGAAAATCATCACATTATCACATCATCTGGGAGATTGAAAATCATCACATTATCCCATCATTGTAGAGATTGAAAATCATCACATTATCCCATCATCTGGGCAGATTGAAAATCATTCCATCAGCAGATTGAAAATCATCATCATTGGGAGATCATCACATCATCTGCAGATTGAAAATCACATTATCACATCATCTGGGAGATTGAAAATCATCACATTATCACATCATCTGGGCAGAGGAAAATCAATACATTATCCCATCATCTGGGCAGATTGGAAATCATCACATTATCCCATCATCTGCAGAAATCAAAATCACATCACATTGAAATTCATCAACATTATCTGGGCAGATTGAAAATCATCACATTATCCCATCATCTGGGGAGATTGAAAATCATCACATTATCCCATCATTGCAGATTGAAAATCATCAGCATTATCACATCATCTGGGGCAGATTGAAAATCATCAACATTATCCCATCATCTGGGCAGATTGAAAATCATCACATATCACATCATCTGCAGATTGAAAATCATCACATTATCCCATCATCTGGGGGAGAGAAAATCATCACATTATCCCATCATCTAAGCAGATTGGAAAATCATCACATTATCACATCATCTGGGGAGATTGAAAATCACTACATTATCACATCATATGGGAGAGGAAATCAATACATTATCACATCATTCAAAGAGAAGATGAGTGAAAATCATCGGGCAGATTGAAAACTATCACATTATCCTATCATCTGGGCAGATTGAAAATCATCACATTATTCCATCATTTGGGCAGATTGAAAATCATCACATTATCCCATCATCTGGGCAGATTGAAAATCATCACATTATCCCATCATCTGGGCAGATTGAAAATCATCACATTATCACATCATCTGGGCAGATTGAAAAATCATCACATTATTCCATCATCTGGGGAGTGAAAAAATCATCACATTATCCCATCATCTGGGAGAGGAAATCATCACATTATTCCATCATCTGGGCAGATTGAAAATCATCACATTGTCACATCATCTGGGCAGATTGAAAATCATCACATTATCACATCATCTGAGCAGATTGAAAATCATCACATATCACATCATCTGGGAGAGTGAAAATATCACATTATCACATCATCTGGGAGAGGAAAATCACATTATCACATCATTGTGGAGAGGAAATCATCAGATTATACATCATCTGGCAGAGCAAAATCATCAGCATTATCCCATCATCTGAGCAGATTGGAAAATCATCACATTATCACATCATCTGGGCAGATTGAAATCACTCACATTATCCCATCATCTGGGCAGATTGAAATCATCACATTATCACATCATCATCTGGGGAGAGGAAATCAATACATTATCCCATCATCTGGGGAGATTGAAAATCATCACATTATCACATCATCTGGGCAGATTAGAAAATCATCACATTATCACATCATTGGGAGATTGAAATCATCACATTATCCCATCATCTGGGGAGATTGAAAATCATCACATTATCCATCATCTGGGCAGATTGAAAATCATCACATTATCCCATCATCTGGGGAGATTGAAATCACAACACATACCATCATTCGCAGATTGAAAATCATCACATTATTCACATCATCTGGACAGAGAAATCATCACATGTCCACTATCATCTGGAGAGGAAAATCATCAGTATTATCACATCATCTGGGGAGAGTGAAAATCAATGCATTATCCCATCATCTGAGGAGAGCATTCACAAAAATCAGTAGATTGAAAACATTATCCCATCATCTGGGCAGATTGAAAATCATCACATTATTCACATCATCTGCAGATTGAAAATCATCACACATTATCATAATCATCTGGGCAGATTGAAAATCATCACATTATCCCATCATCTAAGCAGATTTCCGAAAATCATCACATTATCCCATCATCTGGGCAGATTTAAAAATCATCTATTATCCCATCATCTGGGGAATTGAAAATCATCACATTATCCCATCATCTGGCAGATTGAAAATCACATTATCCCATCATCTGGGGAGAGTGAAATCATCACATTATCCCATCATATGGGGAGAGGAAAATCATCACATTATCCCATCATCTGGGCAGATTGAAAACTATCACATTATCATCATCATGGGCAGATTGAAAATCATCACATTATCACATCATTTGGGCAGATTGAAATCATCACATTATCACATCATCTGGGATTTGAAAATCATCCATTATCCATCATTCAAGCAGATTGAAAATCATCATTATTCCATCATCTGGGAGATTGAAAATCATCAATTATTCCATCATCTGGAGAGGAAATCATCACATTATCACATCATCTGCAGGAATCATCACATTAAAATCATCGCATTATCCATTATTCCATCATCTGAGAAGATCTGGGAAATCCATAATCATTATCACATCATCATCTGGAGAGTGAAAATCAATACATTATTCCATCATTCAAGCAGATTTGAAAATCATCAACATATCCCATCATCTGGGCAGATTGAAAATCATCATTATCCCATCATTCAAGTAGAGTTAATCATCACATTATCCACATCATCCGGGGAGAGAAATCATCACATTATCGTATCATTCTGGGAGATTGAAAATCATCGCATTATCCATCATATCAAGATTGAAAATCATCACATTATTCCATCATCGAAGTAGATTGAAATCATCATTATCCTATCATCTAGGCAGATTGAAATCATCACATTATACCATCATTGGGAGAGTGGAATCATCACATTATCCATCATCTGGGCAGATTGAAAATCATCACATTATCATCATCATATGCAGAGTGAAAATCATCACATTATCACATCATCTGGGGAGAGGAAAATCACATTATCCTATCCTCTGGGAAGTGAAAATCATCACATTATCACATCATCTGGGGAGGTAATCATGGAAAATCCATCATCATTATTCCATCATCATTAACATCATCTGAAAATAATCATCATTATCATCATGGGGAGAGTTGAAAATCATCATTATACATCATCTGCAGATTGTGAAAATCATCACATTATCATCATCTGGGAGATTGAAAATCATCCATTATGCATCATCAGGAGATTGAAAATCATCACATTATTCCATCATCTGGGCAGATTGAAATCATCACATTATCCCATCATCTGGGCAGATTGAAATCATCACATTATCCCATCATCTGGGAGATTGGAAATCATCACATTATTCCATCATCTGGGAGATTGAAAATCATCACATTATCCCATCATCTGGGCAGATTGAAAATCAATCACATTATCATCATCTGGGCAGATTGAAAATCATCACATTATCACATCATCTGGGAAGATTGAAAATCATCACATTATCCCATCATCAAGTAGATTGAAAATCATCACATTATCCATCATCTGGGGAGATTGAAAATCATCACATTATCACATCATCTGGGAGATTGAAAATCATCACATTATCCCATCATCTGGTAAGATTGGAAAATCATCACATTTATCCCATCATCTGGTAAGATTGAAAATCATCACATTATCCCATCATCTGTGCAGATTGAAAATCATCATTATCCCATCATCTGGGGAGGAAATCATCAATTAAATCATTCAAGTAATTGAAATCATATTATCACATCATCAAGTTGAAAATCACATTATTCCATCATCTGGGAGAGTGAAATAATATTATCACATCATCTGGGGAGAGGAAATCATCAGCATTATCCCATCATCTGGGCAGATTGAAAAATCACATTATCCTATCATCTGGGCAGATTGAAAATCACATTATTCCATCATCTGGGCAGATTGAAAATCATCACATTATCCATCATCTGCAGATTGAAATCATAAGTCATCCCATCATCTGGGCAGATTGAAAATCATCACATTATCACATCATCTAGATTGAAAATCATCACATTATCCCATCATCTGGGCAGATTGAAAAATCATCATTATCCATCATCTGGAGCAGATTGAAAATCATCACATTATCCATCATCTGGGCGAGTTGAAAATCATCACATTATCCCATCATCTGGGCAGATTGGAAATCATCACATTATCCCCATCTGGGAGAGGAAAATCATCGCATTAAATCATATCCAGAGTGAAAATCATCAATATCCCATCTGGGGCAGATTGAAAACCATCACATTGGTCCCATCATCTGGGCAGATTGAAAATCATCACATTATCACATCATCTGGGCAGATTGAAAATCATCATTATCCCATCATCTGCATTGAAAATCATCACATTTCACATCATGCATCACATTATCATACATCATCTGGGAAGGAAAATCACATTATCACATCATCTTATCCATCACATCATCTGGGGGGAGGAAAATCATCGCTTTATCCATCATCTCCGGAGTAGAGCGAAAATCATCACATTATCCTATCATCTGGGCAGATTGAAAATCATCACATTATCACATCATCTGGGCAGATTGGAAATCAATCTGTCACATCATCTGGGAGAGGAAAATGAAAATCACATCATCTGGGAAGAATCCCATCATCTGGGAAAAATCACTTCCATTAGATTGAAAGAGGAAATCACATTATTCATCTCATCTGGGCAGATTGAAAATCATCATTATCCCCATCATCTGGGCAGATTGAAAATCATCACATTATCCCATCATCTGGGGAGGAAATCATCACATTATTCCCATCATCTGGGCAGATTGGAAATCATCACATTATCACATCATCTCCAAGTAAGATTAAAAATCATCACATTATCATCATCTGGGAAGATTGAAAATCATCACATTAGTCCCATCATTCGGGAATTGAAAAATCGTCATTATCCCATCATCTGGGCAGATTGAAAATCAATCATTATCCCATCATCTGGGGGAGGAAATCATATTATCCCATCATCTGGGAGAGGAAAATCATCACATTATCCGATCATCTGAGGAAAATTGAAAATCATCACATTATCCATCATCATCTGGGAGATTGAAAATCATCACATTATCATCATCATCGCAGATGAAAATCATCACATTATCCCATCATCTGGGCAGACAAAATCATCACATTATTCCATCATCTGGGCAGATTGAAAATCATCATTTATCACATCATCTGGGGAGAGAGTGAATCATCTGGGAGGTAATCATCGCATTATCCATCATCCGGGCAGATTGAAAATCATCACATATTCCATCATCTGGGCAGATTGGAAAATCATCATTATCCCATCATCTCCAAGGCAGATTGAAAATCATCATTATCCCATCATCTGGGCAGATTGAAAATCATCACATTATCCCATCATCTGGGGATTGAAAATCATCACATTCTCACATCATCTGGGAGAGGAATCATCACATTATCCCATCATCTGGGGATCAGTGAAAATCATCACATTATCACATCATCAGGGCATTGAAAATCATCACATTATCCCATCATCTGGGCAGATTGAAAATCATCACATTATCCCATCATCTGGATTGGAAAATCAAAATCATTATTCCATTATCTAACAGATTGAAAATCATCACATTATTCCCATCTGGGTACTGGGAAAATCATCCACATTATCCCATCATCTGGGGAGTGAAAATCGTATCACATTATTCCATCATCTAAGCAGATTGAAAAATCATCACATTATCCCATCATCTGGGCAGATTGAAATCATCACATATCACATCATCTTTATAAGAATTGAAAATCATGCATTATTCATCATCTGGGCAGGAAAATTCACATTATCCCATCAGATTTATCCCTATCATCTGGGAAAATCATCGATTGAAAATCATCACATTATCCCATCATCCGCAGAGATTGAAAATCATCACATTATTCCATCATCAAGTAGATTGAAAATCATCACATTATTCCATCATCTGGGCAGATTGAAAATCATCATTATCCCATCATCTAAGTAGATTGGGAGAAAATCATCACATTATTCCATCATCTGGGCACATTATCACATCATCTGGGAGAGGAAAATCATTATCCCATCATCTGGGAGATTGAAAATCATCACATTATCCTATCATCTGAGTAGAGGAAAAATATCACATTAGATTCGGGCAGATTGAAATCATCACATTATCACATCATCTGGGCAGATTGAAAATCATCACATTATCCCATCATCTGGAAAATCATCACATTATCCATCATCTGGGAGAGGAAAATGTCATTATCACATCATATGGGAGAGGAAAATCATCACATTATCCATCATCTGAGGAGGTTACATCATCCCAGCAGATTGAAATTATCCCATCATCTGGGCAGCATTGAAAATCATCATTATCACATCATTTGGGAGTTGAAAATCATCACATTATCATCATCTGGGCAGATTGAAAATCATCACATTATCACATCATCTGGGCAGATTGAAAATCATCATTATCACATCATCTGGGCAGATTGAAAATATCACATTATCCCATCACAAGTAGATTTATCACATTATCCCATCATGGGAGATTGAAAATCAATCTATCATCACATCATCTGGGGAGGAAAATCATCAATATTATCCCATCATCTGGTAGATTGAAATATCATTATCGTCATCATGGGCAGAGGAAATAATACATTATCACATCTGGAGAAAGAAAATCATCACATTATCCATCATTCGGGCAGATTGAAAATCATCACATTATCATCATTTGGGCAGATTGAAAATGTCACATTATTCCATCATCTGGGCAGATTGAAAATCATCATTATCATCATCTGGGGAGAGGAAATCATCACATTATCACATCATCTGGGCAGATTGAAATCCATTATCACATCATCTGGGAGATTGAAAATCATCACATTATCCTATCATCTGGGGAGAGGAAATCATCATATTATCCATCATCTAAGTAGATTCGAAAATCACATTATCCATCATCTGGGCAGATTGGAAAATCATCACATTATTATCATATCATCTTGAGTAGATTAATCATCCACATTATCACATCATCTGGGAGTGAAAATCATCATTATTCTACATATCATCAGATTGAAAATCATCACATTATCCCATCATCTGGGAGATTGAAAATCATCGCATTATTCCATCATCTGAGCAGATTGAATCATCATTATCACATCATTCGGGAGAAAGAAAATCATCACATTATCCCATCATCTGGCAGATTGGAAAATCATCATCATTATCACATCATCTGGGCAGATTGAAATCATCACATTATTCCATCATCTGGGCAGATTGAAAATCATCCATTATCACATCATTCAAGTAGATTGAAAAATGTCACATTATCATATCATCTGGGAAGATTGAAAATCATCACATTATCCCATCATCTGGGCAGATTGAAAATCATCAGCATTATCTCCATCATCTGGGGATTTTGAAAATCATCATTTATCCATCATCTGGGGGAGATTGAAAATCATCATTATCCACATCATCTGGGGATTGGAAATCACATTATTCCATCATCTGGGCAAAGATTGAAAATCATCACATTATCACATCATCTGTGGAGAGTGAAATCATCACATTATCATCAATATCAGCAGAGGAAAATCATCATTATCCCATCATCTGGTAAGATTGGGAAAAATCATCACATTATCCATCATCTGGGCAGATTGAAAATCATCACATTATTCCATCATCATCAATACATTATCCATCATCTGGGCAGATTGAAAATCATCACATTATCCCATCATCTGGGAGATTGAAAATCATCACATTATCATCATCTGGTAAGATTGAAAATCATCCATTATTCCATCATCTGAGATTTCGAAAATTGAAAATCATCATCTGGGAGAGAAAATTATTCCATCATCTGGGCAGATTGAAATCATCACATTATCATCATCTGGGGAGATTGAAAATCATCATTATCACATCATCTGAGGGATTGAAAATCCTCCTATCCCATCATCCAGGAAGTGAAAATCATCACATTATCCTATCATCAGATTGAAGGTAATTATCACATCATCTGGGGAGATTGAAATCACATTATCCCATCATCTGGGAGATTGAAAATCATCACATTATCCCATCATCTGGGCAGATTGAAAATCATCACATTATCATCATCAACAGATTAAAAAAATCACATTATTCCCATCATCTGGGAGAGGAAATCATCACATTATCACATCATCTGGGAGATTGAAAATCATCACATTATCCCATCATCTGGGGGAGATTCGAAAAAATCACATTATCTCTAATCATCTGGGTAGATTAAAATCACTACATTATTCATCTCAAGCAGATTGAAAAATCATCACATTATCCCATCATCTGCAGATTGAAAATCATCACATTATCCTATCATCTGGGGAGATGAAATCATCACATTATCATCTGGGCAGATTGAAAATCATCATTATTCCATCATCTGGGTAGATTGAAAATCACTGCATTATCCCATCATTCGGGAGATTGGAAAATCATCACATTATTCCATCATCTGGGAGATTGAAAATCATCATTATCACATCATCTGGGAGATTGAAAATCATCACATTATCACATCATCTGGGAGATTGAAAATCATCGCAATCACATCATTGGGAGAGGAAATCATCACACATCCCATCATCTGCAGATTTAAAATCATCATTATCCCATCATCTGGGGAGATTGAAAATCATCGCATATCCTATCATTATCCATCATCATCTGCAGATTGAAAACCATCACATTATCACATCATCTGCAGATTGAAAATCAAAATCACATCATTTCGTAAGATGGAAAATCATCCATTATCCATCATCTAAGATTGAAAATCATCACATTATCACATCATTCAAGCAGATTGAAAATCAATACATTGGTCACATCATCTGAGAAAGTGAAAATCATCACATTATCACATCGATCTGGGGAGAGGAAATCAATACATTATCACATCATCTGGGAGAGTGAAATCATCGCATTATCCTATCATCTGAGAGTGAAAATCATCACATTATCACATCATCTGGCAGATTTGAAAATCAATACATTATCACATCATCTGGGCATTGGAAAATCATCATGGTCACATCATCTGGGAGAGGAAAATCACTACATTATCACATCATCTGGGAGAGGAAAATTCATCACATTAATACATCATCTGGGAGAAGGAAATCATTTTATTATCTCATCATCTGAGTGAGAGTGAAATTAACATATCACATCATCTGGGCAGATTGAAAATCATCACATTATTCCATCATCTGGGCAGATTGAAAATCATCACATTATCCATCATCTGGGCAGATTGAAAATCATCATTATCACATCATCTGGGCAGATTGAAAATCATCACATTATCACATCATCTGGGAGATTGAAAATCACATTATCCCATCATCTGCAGATTGAAATCAATACATTATCCCATCATCTGGGCAGATTGAAAATCATCACATATCCTATCATCTGGGAGAGGAAAATCATCACATTATACTCATCATCTGGGAGAGGAAAATCATCACATTATTCCATCATCTGGACAGAGGAAATCATCACATTATCCTATCATCTGTGCAGAAGGAAATCATCACATTATCACATCATCTGGGGAGAGTGAAAATCATTATCCCATCATCTGGGCAGATTGAAATAATACATTATCCTGCATCATCTCCAAGTAGATTGAAAATCATTATTCTATCATTCGCATTGGAAATTAATACATTATCACATCATCTGGGAGGAAAATCACTGCATTATCACATCATTCCGCAGATTGAAAATCACTTGATTATTCCATCATCTGGGCAGATTGAAAAATCATCATTATTCCATCATCTGGGCAGATTGAAAATCATCACATTATCCCATCATCCCAGGCAGATTGAAAATCATGCATTATCCCATCATCTGAGGCATTGAAAATCATCACATTATCCATCATCTGGGGCAGATTGAAAAATTATCATCATCTGGGCATTGAAATCCATTAATCCATCATCTGCAGATTTGAAAATCATCGTATTATCCTATCATCTGGGAGATTGAAATCATCACATTATCCCATCATCTGGGCAGATTGAAAATCATCACATTATCCCATCATCTGGGGAGATTGAAAATCATCACATTATTATCCCATCATCTGGGCAGATTGAAAATCATATCACATTATTCCGGGCAGATTGAAAATCATCACATTATCATCATCCAGAGATTGAAAATCATCACATTATCCCATCATCTGGGAGGAAAATCATCACATTATCCCATCATCTGGGCAGATTGAAAATCATCACATTATCACATCATCTGGGAGAGGAAATCATCACATTATCATCATCTGGGGAGAGAAAATCATCACTATCCCATCATCTGGGCAGGTGAAAATCATCACATTATCCATCATCTGGCAGCAGATTGAAATCATCACACATCGCATCATCTGGCAGATCATGAAATCCGTAATCACATGAAAATCCCATCATCTGGGCAGATTGAAAATCACATTTATCCTCATCTGGGCGATTGAAAATCACATTATTCCATCATCTGGGCAGGTGAAAATCATCACATTATCACATCATCTGGGCAGATTGAAATCATCCATTATCATCTGGGAGAGTGAAAATCATCGACATTCCATCATCTGGGCAGATTGAAAATCATCATTATCCCATCATCTGGGCAGATTGGAAAATCAATACATTATCCCATCATCTGGGGTAGATTGAAAATCATCACATTATTCCATCATCTGGGAGATTGAAAATCATCACATTATCCCATCATCTGGCAGATTGAAAATCATCACATTATCCATCATCTGAGAGATTGAAAATCATCATTATCCCATCATCTCTGGAGAGGAAAATCATCCATTATCCCATCATCTGGGCAGATTGAAATCATCACATTATCCTAATCATCTGGGAAGAAAATCTGTCGCATTATCCATCATCTGGGCAGATTGAAAATCAATACATTATCACATCATCTGGGCAGATTGAAAATCATCACATTATCACATCATTCGGGAGTTGAAAATCATCACATTATCACATCATTTGGGAGATTGTGAAATCATCACATTATCATCATCTGGGGAGTTGAAAATCATCACATTATCCCATCATCTGGGCAGATTGAAAATCATCACATTATCACATCATCTGGGAGAGTGAAAATCATCACATTATCACATCATCTGGGCAGATTGAAAATCATCACATTATCCCATCATCTGGGGAGGTGAAAATCATCACATTATCCACATCATCTGGGAGAGGAAAATCATCATTATCACATCATCTGGGAGATTGAAATGTCACATTATCCATCATCTCGGGAGAGGAAAATCATGATATCCTATCATCTGGGGAGAGTGAAAATCATCACATTATCATCATCTGGGAGGTGAAAATCATCCATTATCACATCATTCTGTAGATTGAAATCAATACATTATCACATCATCTGGGCAGATTGAAAATAATACATTATCCCATCATCTGGGAGTCATTATTGTCCATCATCACATTGAAAATCACATTATCCCATGGGGAGAGGTGAAAATCATCATTATCACATCATCTGGGGAGATTGGAAATCATCATTATCCCATCATCTGGGCAGATTGAAATCTGTGCATTATTCCATCATCGGGCGGGTGAAAATCTTCACATTATCCATCATCTGGGGGTAATCATCACATTATCCATAATCTGGGCAGATTGAAAATCATCACATTATCACATCATCTGGGCAGTTGAAAATCATCACATTATTTCCATCATCTGGGCGGATTGAAATCATCATTATCTCTATCATCTGGGCAGATTGAAATCATCACATTATACTGCATCATCTGGAGAGTGAAAATCATCACATTTATTCCATCATCTGGGCAGATTGAAAATCTGTCATTATCATCATCATGCAGGTGAAATCATCACATTATCCCATCATCTGGGAGGTAATCATCACATTATCCGCATCATCTTCGACGATTGAAAATCTGTCCATTATCATCATCTGGGCATTAGATTAGTATCACATTATTCATCATCTGGGCAGATTGAAAATCGACCATTATCCCATCATCTGGGGAGAGTAGAAAATCATCACATTATCACATCATCTGGGAGATTGAAAATCTCATTATCCCATCATCTGGGCAGATTGAAAATCATCACATTAATCCATCATCAATAGATTGAAAATCATCACATTATTCCATCAGACGGATTAATCATCACATTATCCCATCATCTGGGCAGATTGAAAATCATCCGTATCCATCATCTGGGCAGTGAAATCATACGTATTCCATCATCTGGTAGTTGAAAATCATCCATTATCCCATCATCTGGGCCAGATTGAAAATCATCACATTATCACATCATCTGGGGCAATTGAAAATCATCATTATCCATCATCTGGGGCAGTGAAATCATCACATTATTCCATCATCTGGGCAGATTGAAAATCATCATTATCCATCATCTGGGAGATTGAAAATCATCACATTATCCACATCATCTGGGAGTTGAAAAAAATCTCACATTATCCCATCATCTGGGCAGATTGAAAATCATCACATTATTCCATCATCTGGGCAGATTGAAAATCATCATTATCCCATCATCTGGGCAGATTGAAAATCATCACATTATCCCATCATCTGGGGAGTGAAAATCATCACATTATTCGCTCATCTGGGCAGATTAAAAATCATCATCCATCATCTGGGGAGAGTGAAAATCATCACATTATCATCATCTGGGGAGATTGAAAATCATCCATTATCATCATCTGGGAGATTGAAAATCATCATTATTATCATCTGGGCAGATTGGTATCATGCATTATCCCATCATCTGGGCAGATTGAAAATCATCACATTATTCCATCATCTGGAGCAGATTGAAAATCATCACATTATCACATCATCTGGGAGATTGAAAATCATCACATTATCCCATGGGCAGATTGAAAATCATCATCATTATCCATCATCTGGGAAGATTGAAAATCATCACATTATCACATCATCTGGGCAGATTGAAAATCATCATCATCCATCATCACAAGGCAGATTGAAAATCATCACATTATCCATCATCTGGGAGATTGAAAATCATCACATTATCACATCATCTGGGGAGATTGAAAATCATCATTATCCCATCATCTGGGAGAATAGAAAAATCATCACATTATCCCATCATCTGGGCAGATTGAAAAATCACATTATTCATCATCTGGGCAGATTGAAAATCATCACATTATCCCATCATCTGGGCAGATTGAAAATCATCACATTATCCCATCATCTGCCAGGAGATTGAAAATCATCACATTATCCACTCATCATCTATGGGGTTGAAAATCCATCACATTATCCATCATTGAAAATCATCCATCACATCTGGGCATGTTAAAATCATCACATTATCACTCTGGGCAGATTGAAAATCTGGGCGCAGATTGAAAATCATCGCATTATTCCATCATCTGGAGATTGAAAATCATCACGTATCACATCATCCATCATCTGGGGATTGAAAATCATCACATTATCGTCACATTGAAATCCATTATTATTCCATCTGGGCAGATTGAAATCATCGCATTATCCTATCATCTGGGCAGTTGAAATCATCACATTATCCATCTTGAAAATCATTATTTATTCCATCATCTGGGCATTGAAAATCATCCATTATCCATCATCTGGGCAGATTGAAAATCATCATTATCACATCTCATTGAAAATCATCCATTATCATCATACAGGCAGATTGAGAAATCATCCCACATTATCCATCATCTGGGCAGATTAATTATCACATTATTCCATCTCTGGGATTGAAAATCCTCACATTATCCCCATCATCTGGGAGTGAAAATCATCAAAATCATCGCATTATCATCATCTGGGCAGATTGAAAATCATCATTAATCCATCATCTGGGCAGATTGAAAATCATCCACATTATCCATCTCTGGGTAGTTGAAAATCATCACATTATCCCATTGGGCAAAATCATCACATTATCCCATCATCTGGGGCAGTGAAAATCATCACATTATTCCATCATCTGCAGGGAAATCAGTTGAAATCATCACATTATCCATCATCTGGGCAGAAAATCATCACATTTGAAAATCATCACATTATCATCATCTGAGCAGATTGAAAATCATCACATTATCACATCATCTGGGGAGGTAAAATTGAAAATCATCATTTATCCCATCATCATCTGGGCAATTGAAAATCATCGCATTATCCCATCATCTGGGGAGATTGAAAATCATCACATTATCACATCATCTGGGCAGATTGAAAATCATCATTATCCCATCATCTGGGGGATTGAAAATATCATTATCCATCATCTGGGCAGATTGAAAATCATCCGTATCCCATCATCTGGGCAGATTGAAATCGAAAATCATCACATTATCATCATCTGGGGAGTTTGAAAATCATCACATTATCATCATCTGGGCAGATTGAAAATCATCACATTATTTCCATCATCTGGGGAATTGAAAATCATCACATTATCATCCCATCATCTGGGGAAATCATGAAAATCATCACATTATCACATCATCTGGGAGATTGAAAATCATCACATTATCCATCATCTGGCAGATTGAAAATCATTCCATCATCTTATGAAAATCCATCATCTGGGCAGTTAAATGTCATCATTATAGAAAATCATACATTCATCATCTGGGCAGTTGAAAATCCATCACATTATCCCATCATCTGGGGGATTGAAAAAATCATCACATTATTCCATCATCTGGGCAGTTGAAAATCATCACATTATCCCATCATCTGGCAGATTGAAATCATCATTATCCATCATCTGCTGGGATTGAAAATCATCACATTATCATCATCATCATCAAATTATCATCATCTGGGCAGATTGAAAAAAATCATCACATTATCCATCATCTGGGGAGATTGAAAATCATCGCATTATCCATCATGTGTATACATCATCTGGGAGGTGTCATCCCATCATCTGGGCAGATTGAAAATCATCATTATCCCATCATCTGGGCAGATTGAAAATCATCACATTATTCCATCATTTGGGCGATTGAAATCATCACATTATCCATCATCTGGGCAGATTGAAAATCATCACATTATTCATCATCTGGGCAGATTGAAAATCATCATTATTCCATCATCTGGGAGTTGAAAAGTCATCAATCGTCCTGGGGATTCATCACATTATCGTCATCTGGGAGGTGAAAATCATCGCATTATTCATCATCTGGGTAGTTAGAAAATCATCACATTATCCCATCATCTGGGCAGTTGAAAATCATCCATTATCCCATCATCTGGGCAGATTGAAAATCATCACATTATCCACATCATCATCACATTATCATCGTCTGGGGTAATCATCACGTATCACATCATCTGGGAGAGTTCATCCATTATCTATCATCTGGGGATTGAAAATCATCACATTATCCCACATCTGGGAGTGAAAATCATCGTTATTCCATCATCAGATTGAAAATCATCACGTATCCCATCAGAGTGAAATCATCCATTATCACATCATCTGGGAGATTGAAATCCATCATCTGGGCAGATTGAAAATCACATTATTCCATCATCTGGGCAGTTGAAAATCATCACATTATCCATCATCTGGGCAGATTGAAAATCATCACATTATTCCATCATCTGGGCAGATTGAAAATCATCACATTATCATCCTCATCTGGGGGATTGAAAATCTGGGCAGATTGAAATCATCATTATCACATTATCATTATTCCATCATCTGGGCAGATTGAAAATCATCCACATTATCCTATCATCTGGGGAGAGTGAAAATCATCACATTATTCCATCATCTGGGCAGATTGAAAATCATCACATTATCCCATCATCTGGGCAATTATTCCCATCATCTGCAGGTGAAATCATCACATTATCCCATCAAATTGAAAATCATCATTATCCCATCATCTGGGCAGATTGAAAATCATCACATTATCCATCATCTGGGCAGATTGAAAATCATCACATTATTCCATCATCTGTGGGCAGATTGAAAATCATCACATTATCACATCATCTGGGAGGTGAAAATCATCGCATTATCCCATCATCTGGGCAGATTGAAAATCATCATTATTCCATGTCTGGGCAGATTGAAAATCATCACATTATTCCATCATCTGGGCGATTGAAAAATTATCATCATCTGGGCAGATTGAAAATCATCACATTATCCCATCATCTGGGAGGTGAAAATCATCACATTATCCATCATCTGGCAGATTGAAAATCATCACATTCTTCCATCATCTGGGCAGATTGAAAATCATCACATTATCCCATCATCTGGGCAGATTGAAAATCATCACATTATCACATCATCTGGGAGATTGAAAAAAATCCCATCATCATTATCATCATTATCCATCATCTGGGCAGATTGAAAATCATCACATTATCCCATCATCTGGGCAGATTGAAAATCATCATTATCCATCATCATCTGGGCAGATTGAAAATCATCACATTATCCATCATCTGGGCAAGATTGAAAATCATCACATTATTCCATCATCTGGGCAGATTGAAAATCATCACATTATCCATCATCTGGGAGGTGAAAATCATCACATTATTCCATCATCTGGGCAGATTGAAAATCATCACATTATCCATCATCTGGGCAGATTGAAAATCATCACATTATCACATCATCTGGGAGATTGAAAATCATCCATTATCATCATCTGGGGAGGTGAAAATCATCATTATCCCATCATCTGGGCAGATTGAAAATCATCACATTATCCTATCATCTGGGAGATTGAAAATCACATTATCCCATCATCTGTACAGATTGAAATCATCACATTATCCCATCATCTGGGCAGATTGAAAATCATCATCATTATCCCATCATCTGGGCAGATTGAAAATCAAATTATCCATCATCTGGGCAGATTGAAATCATATCATCCATCATCTGGGAGATTGAAATCATCACATTATTCCATCATCTGGGCAGATTGAAAATCATCACATTATCCCATCATCTGGGCAGATTGAAAATCATCACATTATTCCATCATCTGGGAGAGTGAAAATCATCACATTATCCATCATCTGTGCAGAGGAAAATCATCATTATCATCATCTGGGCAGATTGAAAATCATCACATTATCCCCATCATCTGGGCAGATTGAAAATCATCACATTATTCCATCATCTGGGCAGATTGAAAATCATCACATTATCATCATCTGGGAGATTGAAAATCATCACATTATCACATCATCTGGGAAAAATCATCATTATCCCATCATCTGGGCGTGAAAATCATCATTATCCCATCATCTGGGGGTGAAAATCATCACATTATCACATCATTTGGGCAGATTGAAAATCATCACATTATCCCATCATCTGGGCAGATTGAAAATCATATTTCCATCATCTGGGCAGATTGAAAATCATCCATTATCCATCATCTGGGCAGATTGAAAATCATCAAATTATCACATTCTCATCATCTGGGGCAATTAATCATCGCATTAACATCATCCTCATCTGGAGTGAAAAATCATCACATTATCACATCATCTGGGCAGATTGAAAATCATCACATTATCATCATCATCTGCCGGATTGAAAAATCATCACATTATCCCATCATCTGGGGAGTTGAAAATCATCACATTATCCATCATCTGGGCAGATTGAAGAAAATCATCACATTATTCCATCATCATGGCATCATCTGGGAGTTGAAAATCATCACATTATCCCATCATCTGGGCAGATTGAAAATCATCACATTATCACATCATCTGGGCAGATTGAAAATCATCACATTATCCCATCATCTGGGAAGATTGAAAATCATCATTATCCATCATCTGGGCAGATTGAAAATCATCACATTATCCATCATCTGGGCAGATTGAAAATCATCACATTATCCATCATCTGGGCTGGGAGGTGAAAATCATCATTATCCCATCATCTGGGCAGATTGAAAATCATCACATTATCCCATCATCATCTGTGCGGATTGAAAATCATCACATTATCCATCATCTGGGGAGTGAAAATCATCACATTATCCCATCATCTGGGCGATTGAAAATCATCACATTATCCATCATCTGGGCATCTGGGATTGAAAATCATCACATTATTCCATCATCTGATTGAAAATCATCACATTATCACATCATCTGGGCAGATGAAAATCATCGCATTATCCATCATCTGGAGGAAATCATCATTATCATCACATTATTCCATCTGGGCCAGATTGAAAATCATCACATTATCCCATCATCTGGGCAGATTGAAAATCATCATTATCCCATCATCTGGGCAGATTGAAAATCATCACATTATTCCATCATCTGGGGAAATCATCAGATTGAAAATCATCACATTATCCATCATCTGGGGATTGAAAATCATCACATTATCCCATCATCTGGGCAGATTGAAAATCATCACATTATCCCATCATCTGGGCAGATTGAAAATCATCACATTATCCCATCATCTGGGCCAGATTGAAAATCATCATTATCACATCATCTGGGCAGATTGAAAATCATCACATTATCCCATCATCTGGGCAGATTGAAAATCATCACATTATTCCATCATCCCAGATCATCATTATTCCATCATCTGGGGAGGGAAAAAAATCACATTATCCATCATCTGGGCAGATTGAAAATCATCACATTATCCATCATCTGGGAAGATTGAAAATCATCACATTATCCCATCATCTGGGCAGATTGAAATCATCACATTATCCACATCATCTGGGCAGATTGAAAATCACATTATCCCATCATCTGGGCAGATTGAAAATCATCACATTATCCATCATCTGGGGAGATTGAAAATCATCACATTATCCCATCATCTGGGTGATTTGAAAATCATCACATTATCCCATCATCTGGGCAGATTGAAAATCATCACATTATCCCATCATCTGGGCAGATTGAAAAATCATCACATTATCACATCATCTGGGGCGGATTGAAAATCATCACATTATTCCATCATCTGGGCAGATTGAAAATCATCACATTATCCATCATCTGGGCAGATTGAAAATCATCACATTATCACATCATCTGGGAGAGGAAAATCATCATTATCACATCATCTGGGAGAGTGAAAATCATCACATTATCCCATCATCTGGGCAGATTGAAAATCATCACATTATCCCATCATCTGGGCAGAAAAATCATCATCATTATCACATCATCTGGGCAGATTGAAAATCATCACATTATCCCATCATCTGGGCAGATTGAAAAATCATCACATTATCCCATCATCTGGGAATCAAAAATCATCACATTATTCCATCATCTGGGATTGAAATCATCAAAATCATCTGGGCAGATTGAAATCATCACATTATCCATCATCTGAGGAGATTGAAAATCATCACGTCATCATCTGGGCAGATTGAAAATCATCACATTATTCCATCATCTGGGCAGATTGAAAATCATCACATTATCACATCATCTGGGAGATTGAAAATCATCACATTATATCATCATGGGGGGATTGAAAATCATCACATTATCCCATCATCTGGGCAGATTGAAAATCATCACATTATCCCATCATCTGGGCAGATTGAAAATCATCATTATCCCATCATCTGCTGCAGTTGAAATCATCACATTATCCCATCATCTGGGCAGATTGATCCATTATCCATCATCTGGGAGATTGAAATCATCATTATTCCATCATCTGGGCAGATTGAAAATCATCATTATTCCATCATCTGGCAGAGTGAAAATCATCACATTATCATCATCATGAAAATCATACCATCATCTGGGGAGATTGAAATCATCAAAATCATCTCAAATCATCATTATTCCATCATCTGGGCAGATTGAAAATCATCACATTATCCATCATCTGGGCAGATTGAAAATCATCACATTATCACATCATCTGGGAATTGAAAATCATCATTATCACATCATCTGGGCAGATTGAAAATCATCATTATCCATCATCTGGGCAGATTGAAAAAATCATCTACAATTATCATCACATTATCATCATGGGGAAGTGAAAATCATCACATTATTCCATCATCTGGGCGAATTGAAAATCATCAATTATCCCATCATCTGGGAGTTGAAAATCATCCATTTATCATCATCATCTGGGCAGATTAAAAATCATCACATTATTCCATCATCTGGGAGATTGAAAATCATCACATTATCCCATCATCTGGGCAGATTGAAAATCATCACATTATCCCATCATCTGGGCAGATTGAAAATCATCATTATCCCATCATCTGGGCATCATCTGAAAATCATCACATTATCCCATCATCTGGGCAGATTGAAAATCATCACATTATCCATCATCTGCAGATTGAAAATCATCATTATCCCATCATCTGGGCAGATTCGAAAATCATCACATTATCATCATCTGGGATTGAAAATCATTATCCATCATCAGATTGAAAATCATCACATTATCCCATCATCTGGGCAGATTAAAAAATCATCACATTATCATCATCTGGGCAGGTGAAAATCATCACATTATCACATCATCTGGGGAGGTGAAAATCATCATTATCCATCATCTGCAGATTGAAAATCATCACATTATCCCATCATCTGGCAGATTGAAAATCATCATTATTCCATCATCTGGGCAGATTGAAAATCATCACATTATCCATCATCTGGGCAGAATTGAAAATCATCATTATCCCATCATCTGGGCAGATTGAAAATCATCACATTATCCACATTCTGGGGATTGAAAATCATCATTATCCATCATCTGGGAAGATTGAAAATCATCACATTATCCATCATCTGGGAGATTGAAAATCATCACTTTATCCCATCATCTGGGCAGATTGAAAATCATCACATTATCCCATCATCTGGGCAAAATGGAAAATCATTCCATCATCATCTCCCATCATTGAAAATCATCATCATTATCCATCATCTGGGAGATTGAAAATCATCACATTATCCCATCATCTGGGAGATTGAAAATCATCACATTATCCATCATCTGGGGAGTGAAAATCATCACATTATCCCATCATCTGGGCAGATTGAAAATCATCACATTATCCATCATCTGGGCAGATTGAAAATCATCACATTATCCCATCATCTGGGCAGATTGAAAATCATCACATTATCACATCATCTGGGCAGATTGAAAATCATCACATTATCCCATCATCTGGGCAGGCAGATTGAAAATCATCATTATTATCCCATCATCTGGAAAATCATCACATTATCCCATCATCTGGGCAGATTGAAAATCATCACATTATCCCATCATCTGGGCAGATTGAAAATCATCATTATCCCATCATCTGGTAGATTGAAAATCATCACATTATCATCATCTGGGAGATTGAAAATCATCACATTATCCCATCATCTGGGCAGATTGAAAATCATCACATTATCCCATCCATTATCATCTGGGCAGATTGAAAAAATCATCACATTATCCATCATCTGGGCAGATTGAAAATCACATTATTCCATCATCTGGGCAGATTGAAAATCATCACATTATTCCATCATCTGGGAGATTGAAAATCATCATTATCCCATCATCTGGGAAATTGAAAATCATCACATTATCCCATCATCTGGGCAGATTGAAAATCATCACATTATCCCATCATCTGGGCAGATTGAAAATCATCACATTATCCCATCATCTGGGCAGATTGAAAAATCATCACATTATCCATCATCATCTGGGCAGATTGAAAATCATCACATTATCATTATCCCATCATCTGGGGAGAGAAAATTGAAAATCATCACATTATCCCATCATCTGGGCAGATTGAAAATCATCACATTATCCCATCATCTGGGATTGAAAATCATCACATTATTCCATCATCTGGGCAGATTGAAAATCATCACATTATCCCATCATCTGGGCAGATTGAAAATCATCACATTATCCATCATCAGGGTGAAAATCATCACATTATCACATCATCTGGGAGAGATTGAGAAAATCATCATCATTGAAAATCATCACATTATCCATCATCTGGGGAGATTGAAAATCATCACATTATCCCATCATCTGGGAGATTGAAAATCATGAAGATTGAAAATCATCTATTCCATCATCTGGAGCAGATTGAAATCATCATTATCCATCATCTGGGCGTTGAAAATCATCACATTATCCCATCATCTGGGAGTAGAAAATCATCACATTATTCCATCCTCTGGGCAAGATTGAAATCATCGAATTATCATCATCTGGGAAGTGAAAATCATCTGCTCACATATCTGGAGCGTTGAAAATCATCACATTATCATCATCAGGCAGATTGAAAATCATCATCCCATCCTCTGGGCAGATTGAAAATGTCCATTATCCATCATCTGGAAGGTAATCATCATTATTCCATCATCTGGGCAGTTGAAAATCATCCATTATCCATCATCTGGGCAGATTGAAATCATCACATTATCCATCATCTGGGAGGATTGAAAATCATCACATTATCCCATCATCACAGATTGAAAAATCATCATTCCATCATCTGGGGGAGAAAATCATCATTATTCCATCATCTGGGCAGATTGAATCATCATTATCCTATCATCTGGAGGAAATGAAATCATTATTATCCATCATCTGGGGAGTTGAAAATCATCACATTATCCCATCATCTGGGCAGATTGATGAAAATCATCACATTATCCCATCATCTGGGCAGATGAAAATCATCACATTATTCCATCATCTGGGCAGATTGAAAATCATCACATTATCCCATCATCTGGGGAGAGTGAAAATCATCGCATTATCCCATCATATGTGCAGAGTGAAAATCATCACATTATCCCATCATCTGGGCAGATTGAAAATCATCACATTATCCCATCATCTGGGCAGATTGAAAATCATCACATTATCACATCATCTGGGGAGATTGAAAATCATCACATTATCCCATCATCTGGGAGATTGAAAAATCAAATCATCATCATTGGGCAGATTGAAAAATCATCACATCATCATGGGCAGAGATTGAAAATCATCAAATCATCTGCAGATTGAAAATCATCACATTATCACATCATCTGGGAGAGGAAATCATCACATTATCACATCATCTGGGCAGAGTGAAAAAATTATCCCATCATTCGGGAGATTGAAAATCCATTATTCCATCATCTGGGCAGATTGAAATCATCACATTATCACATCATCTGGGCAGATTGAAAATCATCACATTATCCCTCCATCATCTGGGGATTGGAAAATCATCACATTATCCCATCATCTGGGGAGAGTGAAAAATCATCACATTATCATCTGGGCAGATTGAAAAATCATTATCCCATCATCTGGGCAGGGTGAAAATCATCACATTATCCATCATCTGGGCAGATGAAAATCATCACATTATCCCATCATCTGGGAGATTGAAAATCATCACATTATCCCATCATCTGGGCAGGAAAATCATCACATTATCATCATTCAAAAATCATCACATTATCCCATCATCTGGGAGAGGAAATCATCACATTATCACATCATCTGGGCAGATTGAAATCATCACATTATCCCATCATCTGGGCAGATTGAAAATCATCACATTATCCCATCATCTGGGTAGATTGAAAAATCACATTATCCCATCATCTGGGTAGATTGAAAATCATCACATTATTCCATCATCTGGGGAAATCATCAGATATCCATCATCTGTGCATGAAATCATCACATTATCACATCATCTGGGAGAGAAATTGAAATCATCATCACATTATCCCATCATCTGGCAGATTGAAAATCATCATTATTCCATCATCTGGGCAGATTGAAAATCATCACATTATCACATCATCTGGGCAGATTGCATTATCCCATCAAATCATCATTATTCATCATCTGGGGCGAAAATCATCACATTCATTATCCATCATCTGGGCAGATTGAAAAAATCATCACATTATCCATCATCTGGGCAGATTGAAAATCATCACATTATCCCATCATCTGGGCAGATTGAAAATCATCACATTATTCCATCATCTGGGCAGATTGAAAATCATCACATTATCACATCATCTGGGGAGAGTGAAAATCATCCATCATCTGAAAATCATCACATTATTCCATCATCTGGGCAGATTTGAAAATCATCACATTATCCCATCATCTGGGCAGATTGAAAATCATCACATTATTCCATCATCTGGGAGATTGAAAATCATCACATTATCCCATCATCTGGGCAGATTGAAAATCATCACATTATCCCATCATCTGGGCAGATTGAAAATCATCACATTATCCCATCATCTGGGCAGATTGAAAATCATCACATTATTCCATCATCTGGGCAGATTGAAAATCATCACATTATCCATCATCTGGGAGATTGAAAATCATCACATTATCCATCATCTGGGCAGATTGAAAATCATCACATTATCCATCATCTGGGGCAGATTGAAAATCATCACATTATCCATCATCTGAGCAAGTTGAAAATCATCATTATCACATCATCTGGGCAGATTGAAAATCATCACATTATCCCATCATCTGGGCATCCTTCCATCATTGAAAATCATCACATTATTCCATCATCTGGGAGATTGAAAATCATCACATTATCCCATCATCTGGGCAGATTGAAAATCATCACATTATCCATCATCTCTGGGAGATTGAAAATCATCACATTATCCCATCATCTGGGCAGATTGAAATCATCACATTATCCCATCATCTGGGGAGATTGAAAATCATCACATTATCATCATCTGAGGCATCACATTTCACATCATCTGGGGAGAGTGAAAATTATCATCATGGGCAGATTGAAAATCATCACATTATCCCATCATCTGGGCAGAGGAAAATCATCACATTATCACATCATCTGGGCAGATTGAAAATCATCATTATCCCATCATCTGGGCAGATTGAAATTCATCATCATCTGGGAGAGGAAAATCATCACATTATCCCATCATCTGGGCAGATTGAAAATCATCACATTATCCCATCATCTGGGAGATTGAAATCATCACATTATCCCATCATCTGGGCAGATTGAAAATCATCACATTATCACATCATCTGTGCAGATTGAAAATCATCTGGGCATCATCTTGAAAATCATCACATTATCCCATCATCTGGGCAGATTGAAAATCCCATCATTATTCCATCATCTGGGCAGATTGAAAATCAATCACATTATCCATCATCTGGGGATTGAAAATCATCATTATCCATCATCTGAGCAGATTGAAAATCATCACATTATCCCATCATCTGGGCAGATTGAAAATCATCACATTATCCCATCATCTGGGCAGATTGAAAATCATCACATTATCCCATCATCTGGGAGATTGAAAATCATCACATTATCCCATCATCTGGGCAGATTGAAAATCATCACATTATCCATCATCTGGGCAGATTGAAAATCATCACATTATTCCATCATCTGGGCAGATGAAAATCATCACATTATCCATCATCTGGGCAGATTGAAAATCATCACATTATCCCATCATCTGGGCAGATTGAAAATCATCACATTATCCATCATCTGGGCAGATTGAAAATCATCACATTATCCCATCATCTGGGCAGATTGAAAATCATCACATTATCCCATCATCTGGGAGATTGGAAATCATCACATTATCCATCATCTGGGCAGATTGAAAATCATCACATTATCATCATCTGGGCAGATTGAAAATCATCACATTATTCCATCATCTGGGCAGATTGAAAATCATCACATTATCCATCATCTGGGCAGATTGAAAATCATCATTATCACATCATCTGGGCAGATTGAAAATCATCACATTATCCACATCACATCTGGGAGTGAAAATCATCACATTATCCACATCATCTGGGAAGTAATCATCACATTATCTACATCATCTGGGGAGGTAATCATCGCATTATCCCATCATCTGGTAGAGTGAAAATCATCACATTATCACATCATCTGGGCAGATTGAAAATATTCATCAGCATCTGGGCAGATTGAAAATCATCACATTATCACATCATCTGGGAAGTGAAAATCATCACATTATCACATCATCTGGGGAGAGTGAAAATCATCACATTATCACATCATCGTGAAAATCATCGCATTATCCCACTCATCTGAGGAGAGTAGAAAATCATCACATTATCACATCATCTGGGCAGATTGAAAATCATCCACGTATCCATCATCTGGGCAGATTGAAAATCATCACATTTATCACATAATCTGGGAAGTGAAAATGCTGTCACATTATCCCATCATACAATGATTGAAAATCATGCATTATCACATCATCTGGGCAGATTGAAAATCATCACATTATCACATCATCTGGGCAGATTGAAAATCATCACGTTATCCATCATCTGGGCAGATTAGAAATCATCATTATCCCATCATGGGCAAGTTAGAAAATCATCACATTATCCCATCATCTGGGAGATTGAAAATCAAATTCCATCATCTGGATTATCATCCCATCATCTGTGCAGATTGAAAATCATCACATTATCACATCATCTGGGGAGAGGAAAATCATCCATTATCCATCATCTGGGCAGATTGAAAATCATCACATTATCCCATCATCTGGGCAGATTGAAAATCATCACATTATTCCATCCTCTGGGCAGATTGAAATCATCACATTATCATCATCTGGCAGATTGAAAATCATCTTATCACATCATCTGGGCGTTGAAAATCATCACATTATTCCATCATCTGGGCAGATTGAAAATCATCATCCCATCCTCTCATCAGATTGAAATGTCCATTATCCCATCATCTGGGGAGATTGAAAATCATCATTATTCCATCATCTGGGAGATTGAAAATCATCCATTATCCATCATCTGGGCAGATTGAAAATCATCATTATCCCATCATCTGGGAAGTGAAAATCATCATTATCCCATCATCTGGGCAGATTGATCATCATTATCCCATCATCTGGGAGATTGAAAATCATCATTATTCCATCATCTGGGCAGATTGAAAATAATCATTATTCCATCATCTGGGCAGATTGAAAATCATCACATTATCCCATCATCTGGGCAGATTGAAAATCATCATTATCCATCATCTGGGAGATTGAAAATCATCACATTATTCCATCATCTGGGCAGATTGAAAATCATCACATTATCATCATCTGGAGAGGAAATGTCACATTATACCATCATTGAAAATCATCACATTATTCCATCATCTGGAGCAAATTGAAAAATCTATTGAAAATCATCTGTGCAGATCGTTCAAAATATCACATCATCTGGGGAGATTGAAAATCATCACATTATCCCATCATCTGGGCAGGATTGAAAATCATATTATCCCATCATCTGGGGAGATTGAAAATCATCACATTATTCCATCATCTGGATTGAAAATCATCACATTATCCATCATCTGGGCAGAAAAATCATCGCATTATCCATCATCAGATTGAAAGAAACGTCAGCATTATTCCATCATCTGGGCAGATTGAATAATCATACATTATCCATCATCTGGGCAGATTGAAATCATCACATTATTCCATCATCTGGGGATTGAAAATCATCATTATTTATTCCATCATCTGGGCAGATTGAAAATCATCACATTATCCCATCATCTGGGCAGATTGAAAATCATCACATTATCCCACATCATCTGGGCAGATTGAAAATCATCCATTATCCCATCATCTGGGCAGATTGAAAATCATCACATTATCATCATCTGGGCGGGAGAAAATCATCACATCATCCACATCATCTGGGCAGATTGAAAATCATATCATCATCTGGAGCAGATTGAAAATCATCATTATCCCATCATCTGGGCAGATTGAAATCATCACATTATCATCATCTGGGGAGATTGAAAATCATCACATTATCCCATCATCTGGGCAGATTGAAAATCATCACATTATCCCATCATCTGGGCATCATGAAAATCATCACATTATTCCATCATCTGGGCAGATTGAAAATCATCATTATCATCATCTGGGCAATTGAAAATCATCACATTATCCCATCATCTGGGTGAAATTGAATCATCACATTATCATCCATCATCACATTATCTATCATCTGGGCAGATTGATCATTATCACATCATCTGGCAAGATTGAAAATCATCACATTATCCCATCATCTGGGCAGATTGAAAAAATCATCACATTATCCCATCATCTGGGCAGATTGAAAATCATCACATTATTCCATCATCTGGGCAGATTGAAAATCATCATTATTCCATCATCTGGGCAGATTGAAAATCATCACATTATATCCATCATCTGGGGAGTGAAAATCATCATTATCACATCATCTGGGCAGATTGAAAATCATCACATTATCCCATCATCTGGGCAGATTGAAAATCATCACATTATCCCATCATCTGGGCAGATTGAAAAATCACATTATCATCATTATGAAAATCCATTATCATCATCTGGGCAGATTGAAAATCATCACATTATCCCATCATCTGGGCAGATTGAAAATCATCACATTATTCCATCATCTGGGCAGATTGAAAATCATCACATTATTCCATCATCTGGGCAGATTGAAAATCATCACATTATCATCATCTGGGCAGAGAAAATCATCACATTATCCCATCATTGTATTGAAAATCATCACATTATCCCATCATCTGGCAGATTGAAAATCATCACATTATCCCATCATCTGAAATTGAAATCTTAGCATTATCCCATCATATGGCACAGTGAAAATCATCACATTATCCCATCTATCTGGGCAGATTAGAAAATCATCCATTATCCCATCATCTGGGCAGATTGAAAATCATCCATTATCCACACATCATTTGGGCAGATTGAAAATCATCACATTATCCCATCATCTGGGCAGATTGAAAATCATCATTATCACATCATCTGGGCAGATTGAAAATCATCACATTATCCACATCACATCTGGGAGTGAAAATCATCACATTATCCACATCATCTGGGAAGTAATCATCACATTATCTACATCATCTGGGGAGGTAATCATCGCATTATCCCATCATCTGGTAGAGTGAAAATCATCACATTATCACATCATCTGGGCAGATTGAAAATATTCATCAGCATCTGGGCAGATTGAAAATCATCACATTATCACATCATCTGGGAAGTGAAAATCATCACATTATCACATCATCTGGGGAGAGTGAAAATCATCACATTATCACATCATCGTGAAAATCATCGCATTATCCCACTCATCTGAGGAGAGTAGAAAATCATCACATTATCACACATCATCTGGGCAGATTTGAAATCATCCATTATCCATCATCTGGGGAGATTGAAAATCATCACATTTATCACATCATCTGGGGAGGAGTGAAAAATGCTGTCACATTATCACATCATCTGGGATTGGAAATCATGCATTATCACATCATCTGGGTGATTGAAAATCATCACATTATCACATCATCTGGGCAGATTGAAAATCATCACATTATCCATCATCTGGGTAGATTGAAAATCATTATCCCATCATGGGCAAGTAGAAAATCATCACATCCCATCATCTGGGAGATTGAAAATCATCCATTATTCCATCATCTGGACTGATATCATTATCCCATCATCTGTGCAGATTGGAAAATCATCACATTATCACATCATCTGGGCAGTGAAAATCATCATTATTATCCATCATCTGGGCAGATTGAAAAATCATCACATTATCCATCATCTGGGCAGATTGAAAAATCATCAGCATTATTCCATCATCTGGGCAGATTGAAAATCATCACATTATCCCATCATCTGGGGAGAGGAAAATCATATTTATTCCATCATCTGACAGATTGAAATCACATCACATTATTCCATCATCTGGGCAGAGGAAAATCATCACATTCATCACATCATCTGGGGAGATTGAAAATCATCACATTATCCCATCATCTGCAGATTGAAAATCATCCATTATCCCATCATCTGGGCAGATTGAAAATCATCCACATTATTCCATCATCTGGCAATTGAAAATCATCATTATCCCATCATCTGGGCACATCATCTGGGCAGATTGAAAAAATCATCGCATTATCACATCATCTGGGCAGATTGAAAATCATCACATTATTCCATCATCTGGGCAGATTGGAAAATCATCACATTATCCCATCATCTGGGGAGAGGAAAATCATCCATTATCTCCATCATCTGGGCAGATTGAAAATCATCACATTATTCCATCATCTGGGCAGATTGAAAATCATCACATTATCACATCATCTGAGCAGATTGGTAAATCATCACATTATCACATCATCTGGGAGAGTGAAAATCCATCACATTATTCCATCATCTGGGCAGATTGAAAATCATCACATTATCCATCATCTGTGCAGATTGAAAATCATCACATTATTCCATCATCTGGGCAGATTGAAAAATCATCACATTATCCCATCATCTGGGCAGAGGAAAATCATCATTTATCCCATCATCTGGGCAGATTGAAATCATCACATTATTCCATCATCTGCAGATTGAAATCATCACATTATTCCATCATCTGGGCAGATTGAAAATATCGCATTATCCACATCATCATCCAGGCAGATTGAAAATCATCCACATTATCCATCATCTGGGCAGAAGGAAAATCATCGTTATCTATTCCATCATCTGGGCAGATTGAAAATCAATACATTATCCCATCATCTGGGCAGAGGAAAATCATCACATGAAAATCATCCACATTATTCCATCTGGGCAGAAAATCATCACATTATCCCATCATCTGGGCAGATTGAAAATCATCACATTATCCCATCATCTGGCAGATTGAAAATCATCACATTATTCCATCATCTGCAGATTGAAAAATCATCACATTATCACATCATCTGGGAGAGAAAATCATTATTATCATCATCTGGGCAGATTGAAAATCATCATTATCCCATCATCTGGGCAGATTGAAAATCATCCACATTAATCCATCATCTGGGCAGATTGAAAATCATCACATTATTCATCATCTGGAGCAGATTGAAAATCATCACATTATCCCATCATCTGGGCATTGAAAATCAATCATTATCCCATCATCTGGGCAGATGAAAATCATCACATTATTCCATCATCTGGGCAGATTGAAAATCATCACATTATCCCATCATCTGGGCAGATTGAAAATCATCACATTATCCACATCATCTGGGAGAATTGAAAATCATCACATTATCCCATCATCTGGGGAGATTGAAATCATCACATTATCTATCATCTGGGCAGATTGAAAATCATCACATTATTCCATCATCTGGGGAGATTGAAAATCATCACATTATCCCATCATCTGGGTAGATTGAAAAATCAATACATTATCCCATCATCTGGGCAGATTGAAAATCATCACATTATTCCATCATCTGGGCAGATTGAAAATCATCACATTATCCCATCATCTGGGCAGATTGAAGAAAATCATCACATTATCCCATCATCTGGGGAAGTGAAAATCATCACATTATCCCATCATCTGGGCAGATTTGGAAAATCATCACATTATCACATCATCTGGGCAGATTGAAAATCATCATTATCACATCATCTGGCAGAGGAAAATCATCACATTATCATCATCTGGGGATGAAAATCATCATTATCCCATCATCTGGGCAGATTGAAAATCATCACATTATATCATCTGGGGAGAGTAGAAAATCATCACATTATCCCATCATCTGTGCAGATTGAAAATCATCACATTATTCCATCATCTGGGCAGATTGAAAATCATCACATTATCCCATCATCTGGGCAGATTGAAAATCATCATCATTATCACATTATTCCATCATCTGGGCAGATTGAAAATCATCACATTATTCCATCATCTGGGCAGTGAAAATCATCACATTAAATCATCTGGGCACATTGAAAATCATCCATTATCACATCATCTGGGCAGATTGAAAATCATCACATTATCCCATCATCTGGGGGGATTGAAAATCATCAAGACATCATCTGGAAGTAGAAAATCGTCGCATTATCCCATCATCTGGTAGATTGAAAATCATCACATTATCCCATCATCTGGGCAGATTGAAAATCATCACATTATCCCATCATCTGGGCAGATTGGAAAAATCATCACATTATCACATCATCTGGGGAGAGAAAATCATCACATTATCCATCATCTGGGCAGATTGAAAATCATCACATTATCCCATCATCTGGGCAGATTGAAAATAATCACATTATCCCATCATCTGGGGAATTGAAAATCATCGCATTATCCATCATCTGGGCAGATTGAAAATCATCACATTATCCATCATCTGGGCAGATTGAAAATCATCACATTATTCCATCATCATTATCATTATCCATCATCTGGGCAGATTGAAATCATCACATTATCACATCATCTCATCAGATTGAAAATCATCACATTATCACATCATCTGGGAAGATTGAAAATCATCACATTATCCACATCATCTGGGCAGATTGAAAATCATCACATTATCACATCATCTGGGGAGATTGAAAATCATCACATTATCCCATCATCTGGGGAGATTGAAAATCATCATTATCCCATCATCTGGGAGAGTGAAAATCATCACATTATTCCATCATCTGGACAGATTGAAAATCATCACATTATCCATCATCTGTACAGATTGAAAAATCATCACATCATTCACATTATCATCACATTATCATCTGGGAGAGGAAAATCATCACATTATCCCATCATCTGGGCAGATTGAAAATCATCACATTATCCATCATCTGGGCAGATTGGAAATCATCACATTATTCCATCATCTGGGCATTGAAAATCATCACATTATCACATCATCTGGGCAGATGAAAATCATCACATTATCCATCATCTGGGCAGATTGAAAATCATCACATTATCATCATCTGGGCAGATTGAAAATCATCACATTATTCCATCATCTGGGCAGATTGAAAATCATCACATTATCCCATCATCTGGGCAGATTGAAAATCATCACATTATCACATCATCTGGGGATTGAAAAAAATCATCATCTGGGCAGAGTGAAAATTATATCCATCATCTGGGCAGATTGAAAATCATCACATTATCACATCATCTGGGCAGATTGAAAATCATCACATTATCACATCATCTGGGGAGAGTGAAAATCATCACATTATCCCATCATCTGGGCAGATTGAAAATCATCACATTATCCCATCATCTGGGCAGATTGAAAATCATCACATTATTCCATCATCTGGGCAGATTGAAAATCATCACATTATCCCATCATCTGGGCAGATTGAAAATCATCGCATTATCCCATCATCTGGGCAGATTGAAAATCATCACATTATCACATCATCTGGGCAGATTGAAAATCATCACATTATCCCATCATCTGGGAGAGTTGAAAATCATCACATTATTCCATCATCTGGGGAGATTGAAAATCATCACATTATCCCATCATCTGGGCAGATTGAAAATCATCACATTATCCCATCATCTGGGCAGATTGAAAAATCATCACATTATCCATCATCTGGGGCAGATTGAAAATCATCACATTATCACATCATCTGGGGAGCAGAAAATCATCACATTATCCCATCATCTGGGCAGAAAATTGCATTAAAATCAGAGGAAAATCACATTATCACATCATCTGGGCAGATTGAAAATCATCACATTATTCCATCATCTGGGCAGATTGAAAATCATCACATTATCCCATCATCTGGGCAGATTGAAAATCATCACATTATCCCATCATCTGGGGAGATTGAAAATCATCACATTATCACATCATCTGGGCAGATTGAAAATCATCACATTATCCCATCATCTGGGCAGATTGAAAATCATCACATTATCACATCATCTGGGCAGATTGAAAATCATCACATTATCACATCATCTGGGGAGAGTGAAAATCATCACATTATCACATCATCTGGGGAGAGTGAAAATCATCACATTATCCCATCATCTGAGGAGAGTGAAAATCATCACATTATCACATCATCTGGGCAGATTGAAAATCATCACATTATCACATCATCTGGGGAGATTGAAAATCATCACATTATCACATCATCTGGGGAGATTGAAAATCATCACATTATCACATCATCTGGGCAGATTGAAAATCATCACATTATCCCATCATCTGGGCAGATTGAAAATCATCACATTATCCATCATCTGGGCAGATTGAAAATCATCACATTATCCCCATCATCTGGGCAGATTGAAAATCATCATTATCCCATCATCTGGGGGAGGAAAATCACATTATTCCATCATCTGGGCAGATTGAAAATCATCCACATTATCCATCATCTGGGCAGATTGAAAATCATCACATTATCCCATCATCTGGGCAGATTGAAAATCATCACATTATCCCATCATCTGGGCAGATTGAAAATCAATTATCCCATCATCTGGGCAGATGAAAATATCACATTATCATCTGGGCAGAGAGGAAAATCATCACATTATCCCATCATCTGGGGAGTGAAAAATCACATTATCCATCATCTGGGGAGATTGAAAATCATCACATTATCCATCATCTGGGCAGATTGAAAAATCATCACATTATCCCATCATCTGGGCAGATTGAAAATCATCACATTATCACATCATCTGGGAGATTGAAAATCATCACATTATCCATCATCTGGGCAGATTGAAAATCATCACATTATTCCATCATCTGGGCAGATTGAAAATCATCACATTATCCATCATCTGGGCAGATTGAAAATCATCACATTATCCATCATCTGGGCAGATTGAAAATCATCACATTATCCATCATCTGGGCAGATTGAAAATCATCACATTATCCATCATCTGGGCAGATTGAAAATCATCAAATTATCCCATCATCTGGGCAGATTGAAAATCATCACATTATCCATCATCTGGGCAGATTGAAAATCATCACATTATCCATCATCTGGGCAGATTGAAAATCATCACATTATCCCATCATCTGGGGGAAAATCATCACATTATCCCATCAGATTGAAAATCATCACATTATCCCATCATCTGGGCAGATTGAAAATCATCACATTATCCCATCATCTGGGCAGATTGAAAATCATCACATTATCACATCATCTGGGCAGATTGAAAATCATCACATTATCACATCATCTGGGCAGATTGAAAATCATCACATTATCCCATCATCTGGGCAGATTGAAAATCATCACATTATCCCATCATCTGGGCAGATTGAAAATCATCACATTATTCCATCATCTGGGCAGATTGAAAATCATCACATTATCCCATCATCTGGGCAGATTGAAAATCATCACATTATCCCATCATCTGGGCAGATTGAAAATCATCATCTGGGCAGATTGAAAATCATCACATTATCCATCATCTGGGCAGATTGAAAATCATCACATTATCACATCATCTGGGAGATTGAAAATCATCACATTATCACATCATCTGGGAGAGGAAAATCATCACATTATCCCATCATCTGGGAGAGTGAAAATCATCACATTATCCCATCATCTGAAAATCATCACATTATCATCATCTGGGCATTGAAAATCATCACATTATCCCATCATCTGGGCAGATTGAAAATCAAAATCATCATTGAAAATTATCATCCCATCATCTGGGCAGATTGAAAATCATCACATTATCCCATCATCTGGGCAGATTGAAAATCATCACATATCACATCATCTTGAAAATCATCACATTATCACATCATCTGGCAGATTGAAAATCATCACATTATCCCATCATCTGGGGAGATCATGAAAATCATCACATTATCCCATCATCATCTGGGCAGATTGAAAATCATCACATTATCACATCATCTGGGCAGATTGAAAATCATCACATTATCACATCATCTGGGGAGAGTGAAAATCATCACATTATCCCATCATCTGGGCAGATTGAAAATCATCACATTATCCCATCATCTGGGCAGATTGAAAATCATCACATTATCCATCATCATCTGGGCAGATTGAAAATCATCACATTATCACATCATCTGGGCAGATTGAAAATCATCACATTTCCCATCATCTGGGCAGATTGAAAATCATCACATTATTCCATCATCTGGGCAGATTGAAAAATCACATTATTCCATCATCTGGGCAGATTGAAAATCATCACATTATCCCATCATCTGGGCAGATTGAAAATCATCACATTATCCCATCATCTGGGCAGATTGAAAATCATCACATTATTCCATCATCTGGGCAGATTGAAAATCATCACATTATTCCATCATCTGAGGATTGAAAATCATCACATTATCACATCATCTGGGGAGATTGAAAATCATCACATTATCCATCATCTGGGCAGATTGAAAATCATCACATTATCCCATCATCTGGGCAGATTGAAAATCATCACATTATCCATCATCTGGGCAGATTGAAAATCATCACATTATCACATCATCTGGGCAGATTGAAAATCATCACATTATCACATCATCTGGGCAGATTGAAAATCATCACATTATCCATCATCTGGGCAGATTGAAAATCCATCATCTGGGCATTATCATTATCCATCATCTGGGCAGATTGAAAATCATCACATTATCCCATCATCTGGGAGATTGAAAATCCATCATTATCATCCCATCATTGAAAATCATCATTAACATCATCTGGGGAGAGTGAAAATCATCACATTATCCCATCATCTGGGCAGATTGAAAATCATCACATTAAATCATCTGGGCAGATTGAAAATCATCACATTATCCCATCATCTGGGCAGATTGAAAATCATCACATTATTCCATCATCTGGGCAGAAAATTGAAAATCATCATCATTATTCCATCATCTGGGCAGATTGAAAATCATCACATTATTCCATCATCTGGGCAGATTGAAAAATCATCACATTATTCCATCATCTGGGCAGATTGAAAATCATCACATTATCCCATCATCTGGGCAGATTGAAAATCATCACATTATTCCATATCATCTGGGCAGATTGAAAATCATCACATTATCCATCATCTGGGCAGATTGAAAATCATCACATTATCACATCATCTGGGCATCAGATTCACAAAATCATCACATTATCCCATCATCTGGGCAGATTGATCACATTAAATCATCAAATTACATTATCCATCATCTGGGCAGATTGAAAATCATCACATTATCCCATCATCTGGGAGATTGAAAATCATCACATTATCCCATCATCTGGGGAGAGTGAAAATCATCACATTATTCCATCATCTGGGCAGATTGAAAATCATCACATTATCCCATCATCTGGGCAGATTGAAAATCATCACATTATCACATCATCTGGGCAGATTGAAAATCATCACATTATTCCATCATCTGGGGGATTGAAAATCATCACATTATATCCCATCATCTGGGCAGATTGAAAATCATCACATTATCCCATCATCTGGGGAGATTGAAAATCATCACATTATCCCATCATCTGGGCAGATTGAAAATCATCACATTATCCATCATCTGGGCAGATTGAAAATCATCACATTATCCCATCATCTGGGCAGATTGAAAATCATCACATTATCCCATCATCTGGGCAGATTGAAAATCATCACATTATTCCATCATCTGGGCAGATTGAAAAATCATTATCCCATCATCTGGGCATTACATCATCTGGGAGAGGAAAATCATCATTATCCCATCATCTGGGAGATTGAAAATCAATTATCCATCATCTGGGCAGATTGAAAATCATCACATTATCCCATCATCTGGGCAGATTGAAAATCATCACATTATCCCATCATCTGGGCAGATTGAAAATCATCACATTATCCATCATGGGGAGAGTGAAAATCATCACATTATCCCATCATCTGGGCAGATTGAAAATCATCACATTATCCATCATCTGGGCAGATTGAAAATCATCACCATCATCTGGGCAGATTGAAAATCATCACATTATCCCATCATCTGGGCAGATTGAAAATCATCACATTATCACATTATCATCATCTGGGCAGATTGAAAATCATCACATTATCCCATCATCTGGGGAGATTGAAAATCATCACATTATCACATCATCTGGGGAGATTGAAAATCATCACATTATCCCATCATCTGGGCAGATTGAAAATCATCACATTATCCCATCATCTGGGCAGATTGAAAATCATCACATTATCCCATCATCTGGGCAGATTGAAAATCATCACATTATCACATCATCTGGGCAGATTGAAAATCATCACATTATCCCATCATCTGGGGAGATTGAAAAAATCATCACATTATCACATCATCTGGGAGATTGAAAATCATCACATTATCACATCATCTGGGAGGGTGAAAATCATCACATTATCCATCATCTGGGCAGATTGAAAATCATTCATTATCCATCATCTGTCCTGAAAATCATCACATTATTCCATCATCTGGGCTGAAAATCAGGTTTCACAGTCCATCATCTGGGCAGATTGAAAAAGAAATCCCATCTAAATGAAAATCATCACATTATCCATCATCAGAATGAAAAGTCACATTAGAATCATCTGGGCAGATTGAAAATCATCATGAATCATCTGGGGATTGAAAATCAGATTATCCATCATCTGGGAAGTTTAAAAAAATAAAGATGGAAAAAACTACATTATCCACATCATCTGATAAATTGAAAATCAACATTATCCCATCAAGGCTGGTGAGAGTCACAAATTCCATTATCCGATCATCTGTTGAAAATCCTCACATTATCCATCATCTGGGCAGATTGAAAATTCATTCATCATTTGTAAAATCTATGATACAAAAATATACACGCATTCATATCTATCTCAATTTCTGTCTATTTTGGTTTATTGATATATACATTATATATCTATCTCAGTCTGGGCAGATTGATATCATCATCTATTGAAAGTCATTATTCATGTTTGTCTATCATCTGGAAAATTACTCAACTTGAAAATATCATTATCACATCATCTAGCAGTGAAAATCATATTTCACATCAGATTGAAAAATCATCTATCATCTCTTGATTTATCTCATTTATTGGTCTCATCATACATCATATATATATATATCATCGTCTGGGGAGAGTGAAAATCTATTAGTCTATTCATGAAAATCAAGTTATCTATCTCAGTCTATTCTGATGTATCAAAAATAAAAAATGTTAACTTGTTTAGAGACTATAATAACAGAATAGTCACAAATTTTTGAAAGGAAAGAGGGAAAAAAAAAAAGATGGAAAAAAGATAAAAAGAGTGAGGTGATAACATGGAAAAATGTTAAAATTCATTCATTTGTAAAAATGACAAAATGATCACGCATTCATATCTATCCTCAACTATTTTGGTTTTATTTACACAGATCTCCAGTCTATTGATATCTATCAGTCTATTCATGTTTGTCTATCGCTGTATTACTCAACTTATATCTACCTAGTGTGTTCATATCTATCTGCACATATATATATATATACCAGTCTATTCATATCTATCTATCTCACATTCTGATGTATCAAAATAAAAAAAGAATTTTGAAAAAAAGAGGTGAGTATAACATGGAAAAAATAAAATGAAAATGACATGTGACATCCTACATTTACACAGACAAACAATACACAAAAAAAAATTACATCAATGCACCTACAAACACAAACAATACAAGAAAAAAATTACATCAATGATAAGTGCATAAAAAAATCCAAGTAGCCAATTGCTGATATCCCCTGAAGAGTGGATGGACAAGTCTGCATACAAAGTCAAGATACTGAAGGTAACATCAGTCAGCTAAGTGACAAACTTTTACTCATATTAATTCTATCTATTAATCTATTCATATCTACCTATGTATCTATTAGTCTATTTATATATATATCTATTCTTCTTTATGTACCATGTCCCCTCAGGGCATAGCCGATAATGGCTCTACACAATTTCTTATCTTTTTTCTTAATAAATTGTGTCTTTTTTTTTATCTCTTCTAAACCTTGTTTATTAAAGATCACTAGGTTGCATTGTTTTCCTCTATACCTCTTACCTTCAATCTGTCCTGTGAGTATCAGATTTTCCAAGCCTTCCTTCTTCATTATGTGCCCTAGAAATTTCAACTATTTCTTCCTGATGTTAGATATAAGGGCACTTTTTGTTTCCATTTTCTCTAAAACTTCATCATTGCTTACATAATCAGTCCATGGTATTCTCAGCATCCTTTTGTAGTTTTGGAATGCATCTTTGCCTATCCCAATGCGCCTTTTAATTTCAGTATTGCACTTTCCGTTAAAAGACTTCCCAGATATTTAAACTTTTGTACTTGTTTGATTTTAATGTCTCTGATTTGTAATTTGCATTTTAGGCTCATCCTTTTGCTAACAACCATGGATTCTGTCCACTTTCAGTTGGTGTTAAATCCTTTTCTTTTGCTTTCCTTCGCTACCTTCTATAAAAGTTTTTGTAGTTTTCTTTCTGTGTCTGCCATCAACATTGTGTCATCTATATGTCTTATGTTGTTAAGATTGTGGCCACCCAATAATGATTCCTGATCAGACTTCCAATCACCTCACTGTATAGGTTGAATAAATCTGGTGAGAAGACACATCCATGTCTTACACCCCTTTCTACTTTTGTATATCTGCTGAGCTCATTTTCTATCTGTATGCAAGTTGTTTGCTGCCAGTATAGGTTCTTGATTATTCGAATATCCTTCCTAAATATGTCAAGGTTGCTGAGCAGTTCCAACAGATCTTTGTGACATACTTTATCAAATGCCTTTACATAATCTCTAAAAAACAAGTACACGAATTTCTGCATTTGTATTGCTCTTTCTGATAACTTTCCGAGCATAAATATTGTGTTCCTTGTTCTGGTGTCTTCGATGAACACACACTGTTATTGTCTTATTTTTGGTCTGATTCTACTGCATGTTCAGTTAATCAGGATTTGGATGATATGTTTTGTTACATGGCCCATTAGGCTCAGACTATTCATATCTATCTATCTGTTCATATCTGTCTATCTATCTATCTATTCATATCTGTCTATTAGTCTATTCATATCTATCTATCTATCTATCTATCTATTCATATCTGTCTATTAGTCTATTCATATCTATCTATCTATTCATATCTGTCTATTAGTCTATTCATATCTATCTATCTATCTATCTATTCATATCTGTCTATTAGTCTATTCATATCTATCTATCTATCTATTTATTCATATCTATTCATATCTATCTATCTATCTATTCATATCTGTCTATTAGTCTATTCATATCTATCTATTTATCTATTTCAGTCAATAGAAAATGCAAATATAAAGCAAAAATAAAAAAAAAAACGTCTAAATTTAACCTTTACCTTTTTTAAATGCAACTTTTTTTGTAGAAATATGATAACATTTAAACCATGGCCAAAATCAAAATTATATAGTTTGCTTGATGACTCATTATTATTTCTTAAAAATAAAACTCTTTTGAACAAAAATGTTTCTATGAAAACGTACTCTACTAAAAAAAAAAACAAAAAAAAACTCATACCTTTCTTTCAATGACATTAACTTCCATTAAAAGACTGTATTTATAAATTTCCATTTTAATTATTTTAGAATTAAAAGTACAATATGGCTTCTTCACCACCATGCCACAATATTCCTGACAGACATATTACGACTTGGCAATAGCTTTTTTGAATTTTTAAAAATTTTTCTTTTTTTTTTCATTGAAGTTAGCATTTGATACTTGCAACAACAATAAGAACAAGCTTTGGTTGGAATCAGTACATGTTGCCTGAGCTATTTAAGAGTCTTTCAATTGGTTGAAAAATAAGGAAATTGATCCAACACTTAAACAAAGGAAAGATTTCAAAGAAACTGTCTGGTGCCAGCAACTTTTGTTGCTTTCTTCTATCAACATTTGAGAAAAGAAGTAGTCATTGTTCATTTTTATTTATTTATTTTCCCATTTTACATTCTGGCAGGAAAAAGTCTTCAGGAGAGTTCCTTTTCTCAACTAATTCTATTTCCATGCATGTCTCATCTTCCAGGATTCTTACAAAAAGAAAAAAAAAGAAAAGATAAATAAGTACACACACACATTGATCAGTTTAGTTATTTTTGTTTTCTATTTTTGTTATCTTTGTCAGAATTTTTAGTATTTTAATATTGGAAAGGGAAAAAAAAAACTATTTTTTCACAATTGTAGCAAGAAGCAGGAAAACAAAAATAAAATTTTAAGAATAAAATAGATTGTTCTAGAATTTGTCTTTATTGTTGTTCTGATACTTCTTGCTTCAATTGTGAAAAATAATTTTTTTCTTCATCCTGTTATATAAAACTTAGATTTTATGTATCATGTCTTTTCTGTTCAGATCCTTTACTTTGATGTTTTTGTGAACCAACTTATTTTGATCCCTCCTCTCTCTCTCTCTCTCTCTCTATCTCTATATATATATATATATATATATATATATATATATATATATAGTAGATAATTAATATAATTTTCTTATTTTTGTCAATTGGCATAGTGGTGTATTTCTTTATAATGTTTCTAAGTAAAGATTTATTCTGCTTATAGTTATGATGCATTTGATTTTTGTAGAAAATGTTAATGTTATTGTTCACTGTTGGTTACATTAGAAAGAAAATCTCTAATATGGTGATCTATAAGATGGTTCAGTAAACCATTATTAACTAGCATTTGTTTTATGTTAAGTTCTCTAAAGAGAAGTGGATGAGAGGATGAATTCTTGTGACTTTTATGAGGAAATTTTTTATAATGCCTATTTTATATTTGAGAGTATATTGACTAGTAAAGTTAAGGTGGCAAGAGTTTTTACATGTGTTTTTTTTTATATAATGAAGTAGTGAATGTATTATTACTTGACTCCACAAGAATTGGAGTTTATTTTTTGGCTAAGCTCATAGGAAAAGTTGAGGATGTAATTTTTTTTCCCAAGCCATCTTATAGATCACCATACTAGACATTTTTTTATAGATCACCATATTAGACTTTTTCTTTCTAAGGTAACCAATAGCAACACTGAACAGTAAAAAAAACAAAAAACGATAACATTAACATTTTCTACAAAAAATCAAATGCATAACTATAAGCAAGATGAATCATCACTTAGAAACATTATAAAGAAATACAAAACTACAGTCAACAAAAACAAGAAAATTATATATATATATATATATATATATATATATATATATTTAAGTTATGAAGAACTTGGTAAACCAAATGGGTAATTCCAAGGAGGATGAAATCCTGAGAGCTCAATGTGAATACAGAGCTAATATTTAATGAAAAACAGACCACTTTAAGGTACTATTACAATAATTTATTTCACCAAAATCCTTTTTAAAGGATTCTGGATCAGCAGGTAACAATTTTATATTATATATATATATATATATATATATATATATATATAAGATTTAAGAAACAGCAGATATTTTTATATATAGTGCTCAATATTAAAAATATTAAAATAATATTAAAAATAGACCTAAAAATAGATAATATTATATAAAATGATTATTTAACTTTAATATCAATTTTTTTGTTGTTGATGTCCCTGACTGAAATTTCTTGGTAATGACCATTTTTAAGGGTTCTGTTTTAAAACAGAAATATATGGTGAATTTAGTCATTAGCTTTTCATTTATGTAAGTTTATTTTTTCCTTTTCTTGGTTTCTGCTGCATATTTAAATGTATATATATATATATATATATATATATATATATATACATATATTGATCAGCCACAGAGTGATCTCAGTCATGCTGGATCAGATGGGTTTGACAAAGTAGCCACTCTTAATGCATAAACATGTAGTCATAGCAGTAGTAGGAAAACTAAAGTTGTATTTCTTAATCAAGTTTGACCCAAGCAAAGCAATGTGGAGTTACCACTCGTACTTTCCTAAAAAAAACACATCTAGGGGACGCTCCAAATGGCTATAAATAGACAGTAACTTTCTCTGTGATTCACTTTTTCCTATCTCACCCAGGAACAGTAAGATGTAGGTCCTATGTAGAGAAGAATGTTGTCACTGAGGGCATATACATATATATATATATATATATATATATATATATATATATATATATATATACACACACACATATATATATATATATATATATATATATATATATATTTATATTGTATATATATATATATATTATGTTTTGTTGTTGCTTTGTTCATTTATTACCCAGAAACACATTCTGAGTCTGCCATTTTTTGTTGTGCTATAAATATACCAAGAGACATGTGTTTACAAAACTAAAAACTTGATCAGCATACACCCACAACAGATTGGTGACTACAATGCAATTATTTTTCTCCTGGATAGAAGAAACACACAAAACTATATAAACAAAATCATGCATCATTTAGACACTTTTTTAAAGCTGAAAACCTGTGAAAGAAAATTTTGACCACCTTCTACCTACTATAACATGAACAGCAGACACTAAAATCTTCCAACAAAATTAACCTAGTTACAAAATTTGTGATTAGACCTAATGTAAAGAGCAAAATCACAAATTTCAAAACTTTAAAACACATCTAGATGACATAACTATCTGGACAAGATGTTCCCCAAGTCAACAAATAAATTTTTGCAACATGTGTGATTCCCCCACCCCTAAGAAATCCTTAATTACGATTGCAATTGCTACTATGATTGCAAACAACATACATCTCATCTATATTGCTTTTTGTTAGACTTCTTTTCTCTCCTGACTGCTTTTACCCCCATCAAACATCACAAAAAAATAATTTTTTTCACCAAAATGAAAAATACAACTTTCATCTTATAAAGTTTGAAGCCAGTAAAAAACAAACTCATTTTTCTTCAAGGATACTGCCAGAATTCACAAGTAAACCACATGAGAAATACCATTTAAACACCACAAAAATCTCCATTTTCAGCTTTAAACAGCATTTTTTCTCCTCAACAGATAAAGCGTGAAATAATTCCAAAGGTGACTCACTAACCCTTTTCACTTTTCAAAGATGTTTACACAAAAAAAACTAAGATATCTGCAAGTATGATTTGATAATACATGAAGATAGCTGTGTCTCCAAGAAAAGTTGACAATAATATCAGATATCTTCAAAAGTTCTTGCAAACAGATATTTGACTTGCAGTAGCAATTTCACCAACATCAGCTCGACAACTTTACCAATCAAAGCTTCAATTAAAATTTTGTACACCAATATCATCCATGCACAGCAAATAAACAAGATCTTCCAAATAAAATCAATTCAACATGGAGTATTGGAAAACAAAATTTTAATACCAACTGCTGAACACTCTTTTTCTACATTATCAACATATATTCCAATGTGTGCTATGACTCTGACTCACTAGATAATTATATAGCAACCTGATGACACAGTACTTCAGAAAAGTATGTCAACATGTTTAAAAGCACATCGAAACCACACTGTTTGACTCTTTCTTTTCAGCCTACAAGGAGCAAAACCAAATTTATGGACATATGGGCAGAATAAAATTCTCCCTATATGGAGAGGAGTATTGTTGAGTTACACCTCTTGCTTTCCTAAAAGAAAGTGTCACTAGAGGATACTCCTTCAGCATATAAATAGACTGTAACTTTCTCAGTCATCTTCTTTTTCCTGTCTCACCCTGGAACAATAAGATGTAGGTTGCATGCAGATAAGAATGCTGCCACTTGGTCCTCTTTTGACTTTTGAACTCTGTCACACACATGCATATATACACATCTATCTATTACACATGACTGTTACACTTCCTTCTAAACAAACAACTTCATTAGTTTAAATGTTTTCTTCCTTCATATTCATTGTTTTGTAACAAGCAACAATATTCTATTGCCTATGTGTACCTTTGTTTCATTGATACAATTATTTTCTTTTATATATTTATTTATATATATATATATATATATATATATATATATATATCATTCTTTGTGAACCCAATGTATATCATATTAGTGCTAGGACTCTCAGTGGATGATATAGTACATTGGTATACCACAGATTTAATGCAACATTTATTTTCTAATGGGCAGTCTTGTAGGTTTCTACAATTACACAATTTTTTCCTTTTATTGTCTGATTTAAGTGCAGGGTTTTTATTAATACTATTCAAGCATGGGGGTTTGTTCAAGATCTTATTATTGTGTTTTTTTATTATACGTTCAAGATTTTCCGAGCAGCTGTAACTCAATTTTAGGGTGTTCTTATTAAATATATTACTAAGCTTACTATTGGTGGGGAAGTGTTTATCAATTAGAGCTAAGAATTTCTGTCCTAGTTTAATACTAACCATTTGGTTGAACAGAGGGGTATACCAAATGATTTTTCTTTTCCTGTTTTTTTTCTTTTGGCCTGTGCAGTTGTCTCTATAGTTAATGTTTGCATTTTTATAACCACTATTTTTTAGGGTAGTGTTATAGAAGCCATTGTGTTGTTGGAATATTTCCTTGTTAGTGGAGTTAATGCTAATTCTATTTTCTATTGATGAGGGTATATGTTTAATTATGGATGGAGGGTGGTTTGTCTTCGGGTGTATATATAAAGGGTTAGTATTTGGTTTTCTATAAGGTTGGTATGTGTTGCCTGGTAAGTCTAGAGTTACGTCAAGGAAGTTTACCCTTTTCAAATTAGAAGAGACAATCATCTTTAAGTTTAGTTTTTTAAATTCACTAAATATAATTTTTCTGATTTTGTCTATCTTAAAACTCGTAGAACTCCTCACCACCATGAGCCCATCATCTCTATACAGTCTGATGTCCTTAATATCAATTTCGTGGTGTGCCGTTAAGTTGTACAGTATTAGAAGACCAACAAGGTCAGAAGACTCAGCAGAGTCTAATGATCCCATAGTGATGTCAAACAGGTCGTTATTGTTTTTTATCCATTGGTCCCCATTATGAATGAGGACCAATTTCTTTGCACTGAGGATTATATCTGTTTCTTCCTTTGTCAGGTTAGAATACACAGCGCAAAAGTCCAGGGGCAGTCGAAAATAGATCCTTCGAAATTGATGGGTAGTAATCCACGATATCGAACTGTATTAGGGTGCATTAGGTTTTATCATCAATATAGTTAAACCAATTGATGACATCTTTAGTATTGATCCATAATTTTAATTCCAGTTGTTTTTTTTATTTGGCAGGTAATTTTTTCCAGGATCCTTTTGCTGATCTTTCCTATGTGGGGTCGGGTAGGGTTAATTATTCTAGTTGCAGGGTTTTCTAAAAAGTCAGGCTTATGGTCCTTAAGAGTTATGTAACATTCCTTTTCAGCAAGTTTACCTACTCTATCGCTAATTTTTAATTTATCAGTTATTTTTTTACTAGCTCTGTTTATGCTATCAACCATATTAATGTTGTTGTTGCAAGCTTTTTTATAAGTCCTGGTTAAGTTTTTTTTAATTAAGTTATTGTAGTCATCGACAGCCAATTTGTAGCAGTTGCCGGTTTTGTCAGACTTAACTAATATTTTGTCACAATCATTTATGCTTTTAACTATTTGGTCTAGATGTTCTTGGAAGTGGCTTTTCCTTTTTTTGAAAGGAGATGTTGTTGATAATGTTGAGTAGGTCTTTTTCAAATTCGTATAGCTGTTTGTTGAATGGTGCAACTTTTTTTACTTTTAAAGTCAGAACTGTGTTCTTTATTGGTTGAGTTATTCCCACGAAAGTAGAAGTATGCCTTCCATCTCATCCTTCCAATTAATTCCTCTGTTTTTTGTAAATGTTTAACAAAATAATTCCGTTTGTTTGTTTGTGGAATGTTTTTCAGAGAAATCTTTACCTTTTACCATATTTTTTCCATATTTTTAAAGGAGTATTTTAAAATAAAGGTTTAGTAAATAATCAAAAGTTTAGTATTTTAAAGCTCGATCAAAAAGTAGAGCATAAATATAATTAGGGAGCCAATAATATGTGTGTTTCAAAAAATATATATTTGAAAAAAATTGAGTTAAAGTAAGGAAGGAAATTTGGAATAACGATTGAAATGAAAATAGTTTTAAAATTAATAAATAAAAAGTCTTTAGTATTTTAGTTATTATTTTAAAAATAAATTTGCGGAATATGTATTAACCCTAGTTTATGCGTGTCATAAAAGTATTTTTTTGGGAAAGGGATTTGTGCATATAAAAAAAAAAATATAATTATTTATTTAAAATATGATTATTCAAACCATGAATCTGATGACGAAGAAATAGATGGAGACAGCATAAGAGCTCTTACAATAATATAAAAAAAAAAATATTTTTTGGCGCTTGAAGATGGAAAATTAGAGCTTAAAACTTTAACTCAATTTAATTCAAATAATTATATTGTTAAAGTTTTTTCGTCATCATCAGATTCATGGTTTTGAAACATGAGACCTCTTATGTCGTGAGTTGGAATCATATTTTTAAATAAATAATTATATATATATATATATATATATATATATATATATATATAAAGGTAATAAATCCATTGGTGTATAATCCAAGAGGATCCTAGAAATATAAATTATTAAAACTAATCCACAAAAAGAACTCAATGCATTTATTATAACAGAGCCAATAAATAATATTACACAACAAAATCCAAAATTACCTCATACAGACGATAGATCTATTTCAACTGACAAAAACTTCATCAGTCTTATTCAACCCTGATGTATAAACTTAGTTCATGTTGGAATTAGAAATTTAACTGTGACAGCTGTTGAAAAATTAATACAGAATTTATCGATTTCAATGTTTCAGTCAGACGAAATGCACTAGACAGTGGTTTGGGGAGGGTAGAAGGTATTAGCCTTAAAGAGAAGAGGTTTTATAAAACTAAATCTGGATATTAACCTTATGACATTAAACTGGGGTTATATGCAGAAAGAAGTGTTAATTTGAAACTAAAAGAAGACTGAAAAGGGAGTAATAATATATATATATATATATATATATATATATATATATATATATTATTTTAAGACATTTTTATGTTTAACATTCTTTTTATAGATACAAATATTTAAGTAAATGCTCTGTTTATAATAAACAGTATTAAACAACATTTACTGGCATTTACTTTTCACAGAAAATATTCGTCCTCTGACAGGATTTGAACTTGTATCCTATATGGAACTGTCATTTAGCTTGACATGCCTTTACCGATTTGGCCAGGAAGGAGCAAGATCAAATTTACTGTATTTAAACTTCAATCTTCCAGGAATCTCTCACATACATTCATTCATGTCTGCTCATGGCATATCAAATGTAAACAAATGACGTCATACATTATGAAATGTACAAAGTCTGACAATTATTATAATTATTCGGACTTTGTCCACACACATACACACACATTATATATATATATATATATATATATATATATATATATATATATATATATATATATTTGTTGTTACTTTGTTCGTTTATTATCTGAACCAAGTCTGACATTTTTGTTGTGGGATAAATATACCAGGAAACATGTGTTTTCTAACCTAAAAGCTCAGCCAGCATACACCACCAACAGCAGTGAAACCACTAAATTACAAGGGGTTACTAGGTGTGGAAGCATTAGAAAACAGAAACCTTACTAAGGAACCAGAACAAAAGAAGAATAATCAAGAGGACAGTCAATAGTAATGAAATTGACATTTACTGATAGCAGAATTCAGTAACCATTTCTCAACTGTAAGCAAAAATAGTCAAAAAGGGTGATTAGATGATTAGCTACTATTCAATATGCCCCCACCTAAAGTAATTGTATTAAAAATAGGAAATACAATGAGCTCAACTGATTAAAGAACAATGTAGTTTTGTCTTGTTCTAAGACTAATTGTAGATGGCATGCTACTATTGGTATGTCGTACTACTACTACTATTGTACTATTCAACTACTATTGTACAATTCTACTATTATTGAATGGCTTTCTACCACTGAAGATGGCGTTCAGTGTTTGTAAGTGAGTTATAACACACTTCATTTTGACTTTTTTATTATTTCACTTCCATCAATAAAGCAAGGTGAGAAAACCACTAAAACACAAAGAATTACTGAATATGAAAGAATCTTAGAAAAACTATTATTAAGAGAGAATCCAATTAAAAAAAAAACAGGAATTTAAGAAACAGAAGATGATGATTGACATTGCTTTTAGATTTTTGAAGACCAAAGTTGACTGGAAACAGGCCAGACATCTAAGAGAAGAAGCACTTATCATAGAACTTATGGTTACATCTTTGCAATTTGAAACCTAAAGATGAAACCCGGCTGTCATTATAGTACTGCACTTAAATTTGTAAAGTCATTGTACTGAAGAGGAAAGCTCATTAGAACAATTACGATCAAAATATTTATAGAAAAGGCACAGGAAAGCCACATTATGCTGGTGGGAAAGTGGCTTGAAATGAGATGCCCAGTCAGGATTGATAACCTTGCAGATTCTTCTTTGAATTTATATCATGAGACCAGATGTGACAGCAATGTTCAGTGCATGCTTTGTTTTGTTTCTAAAATAGCAGTCTGAAGAATTTTACAGAGTTTCAAATATATATGCATTCTGTTGTCAGTATAAAAAAAAGAGCATTGATATGTTGTTCACTGATTGGATAGTCATATTTCCTTTTGATTTTTTCAAAGAACAGAATGCTAAAATTTTAATATTTTTGTGATCTGTTTGTATAGATTTTGTGCTCAACTAAAAACAGGCTTAATTCTGACACTATTAAAAATTTGATTAACTAAATATAATTTCAGACCAAATGGTCATTGTCATTTGAATTCTGGTGTATAAAATGATAAAATGTTTTGTAAAATGTGTTAAAACAAGATCTTGTCCAATAAAATGAGTAACAGCACTTCACCTGAAAAATGTTCATTGAGGAGAAATTTCAATAAATTTAAATAATGCCTAAAGGTTAAATCCACTTTGACAGGAAGGGAGACAACTGCGACTGCTTAGAACACATCCATTAAGCTTTATGTAGGAGTCTACTATCTTCAGAAATTTGTTAGCCAAGGATGAGGAGTTCAATCCTAGGTAGGACCACAAGAGTCAGCACAGTTATCAAGAAGGATACTCCCAAAGGAGTTGACACATGGCTGAGTGGTTGGAATGTTCACTTCTTGAGACCTGGATCCAAATCTCATCATCGTTGATTAATCAGGAAGGTGACTTCTTGGTATTATCAACCAGGAGAAGTGATGCCAGCATGTGGCACCTTTGGAAAGTACTTGAAAACCATACTATGTGAATTGAATTGGGTAGACTTGGTACAATTTGGGTGCCACCGATGGAAATATTTGGGTGCTGTCAATGGTTGCACAAGGTCACGAGATCTGGCCTTCTTCAGACTATTGCTCATGCCATGTATATGTGCTCTCTCCCAGAAACTGTAACTAAGGTCAGTTCATTATAGTTGTAGTATAAACTACAGGTGGGTTCTGTGGGAGTTGAACAAACACAAATGTGCCTGAGCAATCGTCTTCAAGAGGGATTGGCTACCTGTCCTAGTAGACAGGCATAATGACTATGAAATCTGGCTTGAAATCTCACCATGGTCAGCAAAGAGACTTCTTGATAGAATCAACCTGAGGAGACAATCCCAGTATTGGAAAGTGTTGGAAAACCGTACCACAGAGTAAAGTTCTGTGAGTGAACGTGTTTGAAAGCCATTGATAGTTATGTTAGTGTGAAGTCCCATCATCATGATTGGGGGTTTGTACATACCGGCCCTGTTTGATTACCAATTACTCCAGATTATGTTCTCTTTCTCCATGAAACTGTAACTAAAGTCTGCTCAGCATAGTTGCAGTATACGCCACAAGTAGGTGGTGAGAAAACATGAAGATACCTAAACTGGCATCTGCAAAAGGGATTATCTAGCCACGTTAGTGAACTCCATAGGCTCTCGTGATTGAGCATCATACAATTAATTGTGTAATAGAAAAAAAGTAATCAAGAAAAACATATTCCGAATAAATCAATCTTTGTTTAACAGAGATTGTCATTGATTCCATTAATATTTGTTCATAGAATGTTCTCATTATAATTCAAATAAAACTAAAAAAAGTCCCCAAACAACACTTGTTTGTTTGTTCAGTTGGTATTCATATCCGACAAAATATGTTTTTGAGAATTACTTTCATCTTTTCAATATAGACAATTTTACATCAATGAATTCATAGAATAAATCCATTTTTAAAAAAATGTTTTCAATTTTTATCGATAATATAAAAAAAAGAATGTATTTTGTATTCATGAAAATAAGCTGGCTGTAGTTTAACTGTGTATTCAACTAGTACATTTCTATTCATTACTGAGAGCTGAGCTGCCAAGAGAATCCTTCTTCAGAGTGGCACTTTATTTTCGTCTTATCTCTTGAATGTCATTCATTTATTTCCTGATTTCACACAGTTTCTGCTGTTCATATTTTGTCTTTTATAATCTGATTCCAGCAAACCCAATCTTTGCTAATTCACCAGAGAGATTTTTTCCCATGATTTCATTCTACCAGCTTTATAACCTTTATTAGATTCATCAGCCATTAAATCAAGTCTTCTCTGTTATTCTTTCTTTATTTATTTATTTCTTCTTTTCCATGCTTTTTTCTTCTTTTTTTTCTTCTTTCTTTTCCTTGCTTTATATTTTTATATTTCTTGCCATTCTTTATTTTTCTTTTTTCGCCCATTCTCATTTGTCAGACTTTATATCTTTTTTGTTCTTTCCTTCTCATTTGCTACTCTTTCTTTCTTTTGTTCTTTCCTTCTCATTTGCTACTCTTTCTTTCTTTTGTTCTTTCCTTCTCATTGCCACTATTTTTTTCTCAATGACACACTTCATTTTTTTTTCTTTTCTTTTCTTTCTTTCTTTCTTTTTTTCTCAATTTGCCACTTTTTTTCTTTTTCTTTCTTTCTTTCTTTCTTTCTTTCTTTCTTTCTTTCTCAATTGACACACTTTCCTTCTTTTTCTCTTTCTTTCTTTCTTTCTTTTTTTTTTTTTTGCTTTCCTTCTTTTCTTTTTCTTTTTTTATTTTTCTTTCTTTCTTTTTTTCTTTCTTTCTCAATTTCAGCCTTTATATCTTTCTTTCTCAATTGCCATTCTTTCTTTTTTTTTTCTTCCTTTCTTTTTTCTTTCTTTTTTTTATCAAAAAATTCTTTCTTTTCTCAGTTGCCAATTTTTCTCTTTTTTCTTTCTTTTTTTTTTCAACTGATGCTCTTTCTTTCTTTCTTTCTTTCTTTCTTTCTTTCTTTCTTTCTTTCTTTCTTTCTTTCTTTTACTAATGCCATTTGTAACTTTCTGCAATTTTAAATTTTCTCTCAAATATTCTAAATTTCCTTCATCAAATGCTTAGCTTATCATTCTTTTGTTAGATAAATTAGTTTAATTTTTCTATTTATTTTAATTTTTTAATTCATCAACATTTTTAACAAATGAGTCAATATTATATTCTCTTTCATAGTGATAAACATAAGTTGTAAAGGAAAAACAGAGATACAAAAAAAAAGCATAAAACATAACGGTAAAATTATATTAAGTGTTAATTTAAATAACATTGGAAAAACTGAACAAATTGATCTGACAACCCAGAATTTAGTTATTTATTCACTTTAATTATTTTGGTGCCAAACAAACAGAATTTCATTTTTGGAAGCATATAAAACCTTTTCTACCAGCAATCCAGTTCTGGCCCTGATGTCATACAAGACAGATGTCATTTATTTTTGACAATCCGAGTACATTATTTATTTTAACTACACAATCAGATATCATGATCATAACCAGGAACATTTAGAATTTGATGTTATCTAATTTTAACATAAACAGTTACATTTTTGGTAATAATTTATATCCTGGACTTATAGAATCTTAACTTAATGGCTAAAGCTCTAAGAGTCTAAGAGAAGGAAAATTCTTACAACCAATAGACAAGGCAATGGAAAACCATTCCACTATCTTATAAAAATTTCTATTTTTACTACTTTAACCTTTAACACACTGCATTATTCACTACTTTCCTTTCCGCTGCATTGTTTTTCAAGACTACTTAATTTCACTCATGGTCATTTTCTGTTACCGTAGACAACACAACTTCAAAATTCAAATATGTTATTGTTCATTCATCTGAATCACATGCAGTGGCAGGATAAAATTTTAGCTTTGCAAATAAAATCAGGAGGCATTGTGGAGTAATGACTTGGATTGAGGAATCGGAGAGCTGAGTTTGAATTCCAGTTGAATCAATTACATTCACTTATGTGCTAATACCCTTGAGAAAGGTACAAATCGTCTTCTTCCCCTCCCCTCTTCTATGAGTAAATAGCAGGACAGACTGGGTTCTGTAGCCTTGGATGGCAACTGGTCTACCGCAGAAAGAAATAGCAACCTACTGCAGGAAAAAATCTGCCTCGTCAGTCATGTATTGAAAGATACATGATCTCCTAAGCATGTATCACATATGGCACATGACTGAAATAAAATCACCTCCAGAATGGTGAAGGTTAAAATTGTTTGTCTTGAATAAATGTTTAATCGTCTAGATTGTTTTATTTTGATTCACGTTCTTTTGAGAGAAGTGTATTTTTAAGAAGGCCAGATGGTTTGTGTAAAAAATTGTTACACTTGTATATGTTTTTTGGCTCAGCAGTTAAAATCCGTCAAAATTTGTGAAGGGTCCATTTCTAGTTTATGGAAAATATTTTTTTTCCTATATACTGACCAATGAGAGACATGGTCTTAATCTCTTGTAAGAACCCAATTGCATGCCTTGTGAGCCTATTTGATGGAATAAATAGAACTTGTGGCAGTGGATGTAAAGGAAAGACATTTTGACAGCAAGGGGACAAGGCAAATGAACATCAAAGAACAGAAGACATTTGGCATCAAGAAGGCACAATGTTAACAGTCAGCTGCAAAGAGATAAAAGAATTTTGAAGTTCAAGTGTAAATTCTCCTGTGGTTGGATAACAAAGAACAAAAAGATTTCTAAGAAATTTTCCTCAGCATGAACTGTGTGAATTTAAAAGGGACTTTTCTAAAAATTACTATGTCCCAGAGATGCTCATGGGGCACGCAAAAGTAGGTGTTTTTCATTTTTTTTTTTTTCTGACGGGTGGTTGCACATTTGTTTTTCTGCTGTCTTCATTTGTTTTTTCTCTTTTCATCATTTTCAAAATCCTTGTCTTTTCCCAAACTGTCATTTTTTTCATTTTTCACTGGTAATCCTTTCTATTTGAAATTGTTATCCTGTCTTAATATGCACATAAAACGAAATTTTTGTGCAAAATTTGTATTTGTACATTTTTCGTATTTCTGTAATAGATGTTCTTCCTTTAAAATTTTATACAGTGGTTGAAGTCTTATTTTGTAATTTGTACCTATTATGAGTTGCTATTTTTACTAAGTTTTTGTGCTTGACACAAGAACTTAGATTTAGTAGGAAATAAAATTTTTATAATTCATAGCAGGGATAAAAATTATCTTGAACAGAAAACCAATATCATCTACCAAGTGTTTCAAGAAATAGAGCAAAAGTAAAAAAAACCTTTTGAAAACAGAAACTATGATCTGGAATTGGAATAAAACCAGGGTTAGCATGTATCATGAATCTATCATAAAAATTTAAATTGTAGAATTAATAAAGACTAAGAAATCTAGTATATACATCATAACAAATTTAGTATAGGAGGTAAGAGAACTGAAGATATAACTTAGGTCAAAAGTAGGGGGGCACCCAGTGAAGATCAAGCTCACTACTTAATCGTAATTGTTCTAGTGAGACAAGCTTACTGACCATTACACTGCCTCAAGTTGCCCCAAAGAACTGAAGATATAATAGGCTATGCTAAGTGCATTTTTGTTATAAAACAAGAATATTAACCAAAGAATTCTAGTCATATTCTTTTAAACAAAAGAGACACTGAGAACATTTTGTACACAAGCAACACCAATATTCTGTAATTCACATCAGAAAAAGAAAATACAAATTCTTGTTATTTATGTCAACATGTTTTTTATGTTTTTATTGTTGTTATCATTGTACATTTTATGCATTTTAATTTCTGTCATTAACATCAACATCATTGTCAGAGGCACTTGTCAGGCATGTAAAAGTAGGTGTTTTTCATTTTTTCTCGAAGATGATTGCACCTTTGTTTTACTCCTACCTTCTTGGATTGTTTTCTTTTTTGTCTTTTTCAAAATCCTTGTTTTTTTCCCAAATTGTCATTTTTTCCATTTTTTGATAGGAATCTTTTTATTAGAAATTCTTATCCTGCTTTAATAGGTGCACAAAAGAAAATTTTTGTATAAACTTTGTACATTTTTCATTATTGTGTAATAAATGTTTTCCTTTTAAAATTTTATGCAATGGTTGAGTCTCACTTGTAATTTAACACCTATTATATTTTGAAGTTCAAGTGTAATTTCTCCTGTGGTTGGATAACAAAGAACAAAATGAATTCTAAGAAATTTTCCTCAGCATGAACTGTGTGAATTTAAAAGGGACTTTTCTAAAAATTACTATGTCCCAGAGATGCTCATGGGGCATGCAAAAGTAGGTGTTTTTCATTTTTTTTTTTTCTGACGGGTGGTTGCACATTTGTTTTTCTGCTGTCTTCATTTGTTTTTTTCCCAAATTGTCATTTTTTCCATTTTTTGATAGGAATCTTTTTATTAGAAACTCTTATCCTGCTTTAATAGGTGCACAAAAGAAAATTTTTGTGCAAACTTTGTATTTGTACATTTTTCATATTTGTGTAATAAATATTTTCCTTTTAAAATTTTAGGCAATGGTTCAGTCTTATTTTGTGATTTGTGCCTGTTATGACTTGCTATTCCTACTAACCAGGTTGTTGTGCTTGACACAAGAACTTAGATTTGGTAGCAAAAAAAATTTTATAATCTTTCCCAAGAAGACATGACAATTCACAGATAATAAAGAAAAGAAATGTGTGAAGAATCATGATCACTTACATCCTGAAGGGTCAAGGTAGTTCACAGATAATAAAGAAAAGGAATGTGTGGAGAGCCATGATCATCTATATCCTGAAGGGACATGATTGTTGAAAAAAATTAGAGATTGTAAATGTGTTTGTTTTTATCTTTTACTGGATTTTAGCATTCACCTTCTATTTAGCGAAATGTTACATAATTAATGATACTATAAGTATAGACCAGGGTTGGCCAAACTCACTTAATGTACGAGCCACTTTCAATAAACTATAGGTGTTTGAGAGACGCAAGACATGAATAAAATTTATACATACATTTTTCTAACATACACATTAACATTAAACTTACAATTTAATCCAATGGGGTCCCAATTTTTACCCACTAAATAAGGAGGCATGGTGGAGTAATGGCTCGAATTGAGGAATCAGAGAGCTGAGTTCAAATTCCAGTCAAATCCATTACATTCACTTATATGCTAATACCCTTGGGAAAGGTGTGAATCCTCTTCTTCTCCCTCCAGCTATGGGTAAATAGCAGGACAGACCGGGTTCTATAGCATTGGATGGCAACTGGTCTATTGCAGAAAGAAATGGCAACCTACTGCGGAAAAAATCTGCCTCGTCAGTCATGTATTGAAAGATACATGATCGCCTAAGTGTGTATCACTCATGGTACATAACTGGCTGAAATAATTATAAAGCTTGAAATTTTTCTTATCTACCTTTTATATTAACCATAAAGGAAAAAATAGCTCAGCCAACATATTTCCTTGAGCTGTATATTAAATGTCAAAGAGTAGCATGTGGCTTGTAAGCCACAGTTAGGGCAAACCTGGCGTAGACCATATAAAATTCCCAAGCAGTAAGGATAGAGTAATAAAAAATGATAAAATATGAAGGAAGGTATATTTCATAATAACAATATTATGATGTTTGCAGAAAAGCTCTTGGCTCTGTGTAATTTTCATTTGTTTCAACTTATGACAGGGAAAAATAAGTGTACACTAGTGTTTCCAAAATGTGAAGTAATTAGGACTGTAGTGATATAGAGATGACTTCCTAGTTAGCATAGCTAAGGCATAGACCGTATAAATGACCAAGCAGTAAGGGTAGAGCAGCTCTTGGTATGCAAGATAAACATCTACTGCTAGACTAATAAAATACAAAGAAAAGCACATTTCATAACAAGTTCTGTAATGGTGGCCATTAAGAAGAAATGGAGATAAGATGTGGCTAAGATAAGCAAAAAGGTTTTTCTTTACCCATAATATACAAGATTGAATTGTTTGTTTATACCCGGGTATTGCATATCAGTCATGGGAGTGACAGTTTGTTCAGAGAATTATGCAAGGTAGTAGTTGAGATAGATATGTGGAAAAAATCAACATGCATGTATAGTTGAGAGTTAATCTCTGCTGCTGCTAGTTTCATTGCTGGTCAAAGGCATCACTGTGAATGGAAGTGTATTGGTGTTGCTGCTGATGGTCTGGGCAGTCATGTAGACTGCAGCAATCAGTTCAAGCTTGACTGCCAGTGGTCTGTCGCTAATTCAAACAAGATGGATCTACCTTCATAGAAGAAAGCAGCATTGGCTTTATGGTGGGTCAGTAGACCAGAAAAGCTTGCTGTGAGAACCATGTGAGCTTTTTCTGATTCGCCAGAAAAAAGGTTTTATAACCTTGGTATTTTTAGGAAGTATTCTAGAGGTGGATGTATGGAACTGGATGAAATTACGGTCAGTTTTTGTCATATGAGCTGTAATGTTGAAGTGAGCACTTCTGGTTGAGTTCAGGACTTGGAGTTTGACAGTATTTTTGCTTGGGAACTACAGAAATATAAGGAGTAGGTAGAATTCAAATTTTGACTAAATAAGTTTGTATCCACTTCAAACTAATGACCTTGGGAAAGGTACAACCTCATCTCTTTTTCCTCCAGATATTGATAAATTATAGGGAGATAGGACATTTTAGTCTTGCTAGGACAAAACTAAGCAAAATATTAAGAAACAGAAAAATTTCATTAGAAAAAAAGAAAACATTACTGAACTCTTATCTATCCTCCTCGATGGTAGTGAATGCAGGATATTCATCACAGATGAAGATGAGACTTCAGGCAACTGACATGGGATGGTAAATAAGGATGCTGAAAATACCATGAACTGAACATGTGAAAAACAAGGAAGTTTTAGGAAAAATAGATAGAAAAAGGACACTTTTACTTGGAATCAGAAAGAGGTAAGTGAAATTTTGAGTAAGAAAAGAAAGCTTGGAGAATTTGACACTCACAGGACATGTAGGAGTCAAGATGGACAGAGGAAAGCAGTGCATAATCTACCTAATGAGTTTGTGTCAATGGTTGGCAGAACAGAGATTAGGAGAGATAACAAAAAGACAAATAATGCTAACAGCTATAAAGTACAGGATGTTGTGGAGAACCATGATATCACACCTCCTGAAGGGACATAGCACATAGAGAAAAAAGAATAGCCAGTGTAATTTATTTCAACTATTGTTTTCATCTTGATTATTATAGATTTTTTTTTATAGATATCACAGTAATCAATAAATATCTCATATCAATCAAAACAATGGGTACCTGAAGATAGTCAGAAGGTATGTGGTTGAAACATTGTGTCCATTTCAAAAAAAAAAAAAAAAGAAATGAACCATGTGAGCATTTTCTGTTTGGTCAGATAAAAGGTTTTATGACCCTACTATTATTAGGCGGTATTACAGAAGTGGGTGCATGGATCTGGATGAAATTAAGATCTGTTTTTTTTTGTTTTTTTTTTATATTGTTATAAACAAGCGTATGGTTGCAAGAAAGAAATACGACAACAGCAGAAATAGATTTACATGGTTTATTTCAACAGGAACGTGTGGGGTTGGGACAGCTACCTTGTGGTAAAGTTCATAAGCCGGCTTCGGATCTAGGTCGATCTCTCATGGTAGTTCACACATGTTGACGGTGGTTGATGCTCCCCTGCTGTCAGCTGCTGACCGTGACAGGTCTCTACCCTGGGCACCTGTTGACTGCCTGATGAACTTCCATGTGACCCCTTTTAAAGCATTTTTTTATGGCTTAACAGGCTCGAAAAACAAAGCGAGTATAATTAGGAGGGAAGCATTTTTATTGGATGAAAAATAGAACACTTTAAATATTATTTTATTTTTCGACCGGAACACGTGTGTCGGAAACATTTGTAAATGAAGATAATGGTCATTTTGTGACGGGGTTTTGTCCCGTTCACATCCGGCTCTCACTCTTGAGTATTTGCCTGTAAATCAGCCGAGATATGTCTTATTTTATTTTATAACAATATGAGCTGTGAATGTTGAAGTGAGCACTTCTGTTTGAGTTGAAGAGTTGGAATTCCAACAGGATTTGATAGTAATTTTCATTTGGAAGTACAGAAATATAAGTAGTGGGTAGATTTCAAATTTTGACTGAGTCAGTTCATATTCACTTCACGCTAATGTCCTTGGGAAAGGCACAACCCCATCTGTTTTTCTTCCACATATTGATAAATAATAGGGAGATAGGACATTTTATAGATATCACAATATTCAGCAGATATCTCATGTCAGTCAAAACAATGGGCACCTGAAGATAGCCAGAGGGTTCTTGGCTGAAACATTGTGTCTATAATGGCATTTATAACAATCAAGATGAGGACAATAGTTTAAATAAATTAAAGTGTACTGATGATTACTCATCTCAAAAAAAAAAAAAAAGAAAAAAATGAATTAATAAATATTAAAAATAAGTAATTAAAAAAACCAAGACAATATATTTATCTGGTTAGATAATTCAATAAAAATCCTTTTTTGGGGAATTATCTAATCAGATCTTTATGTATAGAAATGTAATTTCCTGCAATTTAAAAACATTTTTTTTTACTAACCTTTATCATCATCTTATTATTGTTGTTAATCAAGAATTTTACTAATTTTAACTGCTGTACCATTATGGTAAAAATAAATAATGATATTGATTTTCTGAATACCCCACAAAATACTATAAATATTAATGTCAGAATGTTTTTAGAATTCATTCTTTAATCCATTGTACAGAGAAAAACATACATGTTGCACTTCACATTTAATAAAAATGGCTCAAAGGAAAAAAAAATCCCCAAAACATTTTAATCACTACTGATTGCAAGAGATACACGTAAAATTAAAAATAAAATGTGCTAAATTTATTCAAGTAGCACACAATAACAAATAAAAGAAGCTTTTGAGAATATCTCAAGCCGACTTATTGCCTAGATACTTTCTAATATTATTTTGTTTTACACAAATACACAGTACTTAATGCTAAATAAGTACTTGAAAGTCGAGAGCTTGAATGTTTGCATGTCTGCTCTTAATTCTCAGACATGTATTTGAAAAAAGAGAAATTACAAAAATAAGAAAGTATTGTATTCTTTTACATTGTAGGAGATGCTACACCTGGTTTCACCTGATATGCAGGCATTGAAAATCCTATCAGCAGCAGCAGCTATTCTTTTTCAGCTTTCAGGCATGCATGAAAAAAAAATAATAATAGGAGCATGTGTATTACAAGTCCTAAGATACTAGTTCTCTTTCACACCATGCTGGGATCAAGGTAGGATTCTAAACTAAGCATTCCAAGAACAAACGTACATGACTTAGACAAGACACCTCACTCACTTTTTAACTTACCAACAGAGTAAGGTCAACCATTTTTTTTTTTACAAAGACTATCATAAGAACATTCCTTTAATTTATACTTTCTTTGAGGAACTATCCTTCAACATTCTCCACATGAAATAATTCCAGATAGAATAAAAATTTCTATCTGATTTTATCATATTCTCTTGTTTGTCTATTTTCTTAATCATTTTAACACATGTGTTTTTTTTTTGTCAACACAAGACTGTCTCAACTTTTAACAATGACCAACAAACCCAAGACAAGATTTTGTAAATTTAATTATTTTTATTTTTCATTACATATGTTTCTGTATATTACATATATTATTGTGGAATCTTCCACATTTGCCAGTTATACCCCATTGGAAAATGCACTCTTCATCTTTGGTAATCAACACCACATTACATAAACACAGTACATAGACAAGCATTCATTGGTTAATCTACTCAAAACTAGGTCGCTGATTGGTCGGAACTGACCAATCAGATATCTTGCACGCGAGGAATGAAATTTCCCACATTTTTGTTCTGAGCCTTCCACGTGATACACGATCTTATAAAAACGAAACATGTGTAAGCTCCCTCGTGTTTCTTTTCATTCATCTTTCTCCTTGCTACCAAGATGTAATCTTCAAGAACTCCCGTCTTGAATAATGTATTCAGACGTTAAAGACCATTACCAACATTCACGCAAGTACAAACTCTGAAATCTCTTCTGAACTTTTACCAACTTGTACAATACACAATTCCAAACATGTTAAAGGAACTTTATTCTTCTAAACTACAGTTTAATAATTACTTTCACTTTATGAGCTCAAATACAAATATTTCCAAATCTAAGAGACATAACTCTCTCACACCTTCAATTCATATCATCAGGCAAGTAATCTTCAATATGTAGAGTGGAATGATGAGTAGCAAATCAAATCCAAGCTATACTAAATTTGCTATAACTGATCTATACCCTGAGGCATTTGAAGTGCTTAGTAATACCACATGCTGAATTTTTATGATAGATACAAGGTATGTGCAATCACTGCTTTCATTCCAATTCCAGATCATAGTTGTTTCTGTTTTGTAAAGGTTTATCTTGAATCCTATTTTTTTGGAGCACTTGATAGAGGATGTTGATTTTCTGTTCAAAAAGCATTCTTATCCAACTATGAATACCTATCTTATCGGCATAGCACCTACATCTGACTCATTATCAGTACATTGGAATCAGAAGGGGAAGCAGGACATTGTCTTCTATTAGTTTATTAGCTTGGTATGTAGTATAGAATGCTTAAATCAGTGCTCATCTCTCACATTGCAACAGAGGTTACATATTTTTGGCAGACACTGAAAACTTTGAAGACATTGAAAACTCTATCAAAAGCAACAATCATTTTCTAGTTATTTTCTTTTTTTTACTATGCTGGTATTGAGGTAGAAGGTTAAACTTGGTGTTCTGAGAACAGATGTACACAGATTTCACAAGACACCTCACTCATTTTTTAACTAACAGGGTAAGTTCAAACATTTCTTTTTCTTTTACAGAGACTATTGTAAGAACATTCCTTGAATTTAGTTTTTTTTCAGGAACGACCGTTGAACATTCTCTACACAAAATAGTTCTTGATAAATATAAAAAATTACTATCTCATTTTATTCTATTCTCTTGTTTGTCTATTTTCCCAACCAATTTAACACTTTTTTTTGTTTGTCAATATCCAACACCTTCCAAACTTCAAACGATGACCTCCAAACTTAACACAAGATTTTATTTTGTAAATCTAATTATTTTTATTTTTTATTGTGCATATTTTTTTTGAATTACATACATTTTCTGTTTTTGCCATTTGTCTGGTCAAAATACAATACATGCGCATATGAATGAAGTTTGATTGAAAGGTACAGCACATTTCAAAAGGCCATAACTTCTAAACTATGGATTCAACAAAGAAGAAAATTTCAGGTTTTTCCATTTTTCTAGGTTGACTATAGTTTTCTAATAACTCAGGTGGGTTTATAACAGCTTCCATAATAAAGACACTAACAGCAACATATGTGACCTGTCTAAACAATTTTCTACCAGCAGCATGGCCCCGGTGTAACCTGTGCTTGATTCAAAAATCGTACGACTCATACAGCAATCGCTATCACTTGACTTAAAATATTTTTGCTCTTCCTTGCCTTTAAAGGAGTGCCCTTTGCTGTGCTGATGTTGCTACATGCCTTACTTCTTGCCTATCTCACACTGCAAATTTTTTCTAAGCTCTAAACATTAAATCTGTTATGAAAAAAGAACTAAACAAAATGAACACAAAATGATCAGCTTTAAAAAAAAGGACTCGTAACTGGAGAAACCGAATGAAAAAAGAATATTAACAACAAATACTTTTTCACACCCAACCCAGTTCTGCGGAATCAGAATCAACGTTGAGTTTAAGCAAGCGAATGAGCCAACTGGAGTAAAGTGCCATGCAGATTTAAATTTTTCCCACTTGTGACGAATGCAGCTGTCAATTTTTTTTGCATGCTAGCATGCTAGTTAACATTCATGTCAGTCAGCTGTTGGCTTTCATGCTGGCCAATAGAATTTTCCTGCCTTAGAAAATGTTAAGTCCCTTTCATTTTTTTGAATGGTAGTTTAAAAAGGCCTTTTTAATTAAAGTAATAAACTAAAATGTACTTTTTAGCAGCTGATGATTCTTACCTCAATATTCAATTATTTTTCTTTTCATTTCTTTTTTCAGAACTTCAGGTTAGCTTAACCACTTCTGACACCATGTTTTATAATAACTTAGGTGGGTTCATAAAATATTCATTAATAATGACACCGAAAACACTCGTTTAAACTATTTTATTACCTGAACAACATTAACAACAAAAGAAGGGACACAAACCAATGCCATTATATATATATATATATATATATATATATATATATATATATATATTTAAGTTGTATTCTTCAGTGACTAAAAACTGTCCTTTTCAGAACAATGCTCTTCAGTGATTACAAAATTATCCTTTTTGGGACAACACTTTTCAACAACTACCAAAATTGTCCTTCTCAGGACAACACTCTTCCCACCCTCTACATGAACATGCAGAGATATTTTTTTGCCTAGTGAACTGTAACCTTATTTTTGTTGATGTATTTTCTTTAACAAAAAATAAGCTTGGCAATATATTTTTTTACTCAAGATTTCATTTTGTTTATTGCTGTCTTCCATCATTCATTAACTTTTTGCTGGGCCAATATACCACCAGCAACATAACAACTCTCACTTACTGAAGTTTCAGTAAAATCTGAGATGGTGACTGTGGGAACTTTTGAAATATTGGCTGAGTATATGCGGTTCTCATTGTCTGATGATTGTATTTGCAAGAAACTCAGAATAGTGATTTGGATCTAGTCTCTTTCTACTGTTTTTTTTTTGTAAAAACAACAGACAGTTGGAGTGGTACTCACTAAAGTTTTGTTGAGCTACAATATGGCTGCTGTATAGATGCTTTTTATAGTCATAAGTGTAGAAGAGTTACAATAGAGAGGGGAGGTAACTCAAACAGATTTGATCACCACAGTGTTACTGCTCTGTATCCAGTATCTTTAGTGATGCATTGTAGATATTTCACTTGATGTTTGGGAATAACTTGTGTTTGAATAGATATTCAAAGCAAAGAATCTCATTGAGAGTGCATCCATTCCTCATGACCAGAGAAAATTCAGAGTTTGCTCAGTAATGATGAAAAGTTACTAGTCTGCTTTTGGCCTGACTTGTCATCTCAACTAGTGACTTTCTCACCAATATGATGTGACTTACTTCTGCCTTTTCTACAAATATTTTTATAGCAACTGCTCTGGCAAGCTTTTTTCCCTGGTGCCCTGACTACAGGATTTAAGCAAGTCTACTAGATTGACATCTAGGTCCAACCTGTTTACTGTTGAAAGAGCTAAATGCAACTGCCACTTCCACTCCAACAGTTTCTTTTCTCGCACTTTCTATGTGTGGAAATCTCTTCCATTTCATTGCTTCCCTGATAACTACAATCTTCAAAAATTTAAATGCAATGTCATTCACCATTTTCTATCTTCTTGAATCCCATTCATTTTCTATCCTTTCATCAATCCTCCCTATAATAAGTCCGTTCTTTCACTTTCACTTCCTGTGCCCACCTTCTCTACTAGTGGTATTCCAGCTTTGCTTGGGGTGAAATGATTAAAAAAAAGAAAAGAAAAAGTATTCAAAGCTGCAGGGAAGTTTTTTTTTTCCTTGATTGAGCTGTTAGAGTTAGATCAGAGTAGAGATCAGCTGCCAGGCTCTGGTCATCTGGATTTTTGGAGGCGCACCAATAAAATGCGGAATCAACTGCCTAAATGTTTACAAATGATCTGAGAATTTTCCTTGGTAGATTGTTACTGTAAAGCAGAAAGAGGGAAGGACAAAGCAGAAGGACTTAAACAGCAGTCAAAGCTAGTTTGTTTTACAGTAGTGAAAGGAAAGGTTGCTTTCTTTAGCCTTGGCCATGGGTGGCCCAGACAGAGGCTAAATCTGCCTCCCTACATGTCCACTGTCCATTCCCAGATATAGAATGAAACTCCAGCTCATAGTCATCACCAAGACTCACTGTTTCCCATTTGTGGAATATGTCCTCACCTGGGACATAATTGATTTCAGTCCATTTAAATCTGGAGTCCTAAACATGGCTTCTCCAGATACAGGAGTATATCCATATTATATGTAAGACCCTTTCTTTTTGTTCCTCCTTACACTCTACTTTGCTGTGTAGATATATGGGACATGTGCATATATGTATATTATAGTTTTGTGTATGTGTTGTTAGTATAAAAATCTCTCTGAGAACAAAGTATGTTTGTCATTCTTTATCCCTTTCAGCCATTCTGTTTTTTTATGTGAACTACAGTGTTATAATATCATGGATATAAAAATGCTCATAATGGGAAATACAAATGGGTGAATAAATCTTTCTTCCATAAAGCTCCCCTATTATAAAGGAAAAGAAAGGACAAGTGTCACTTATTATTAAATTTTGTAAAGGTGGTTTGTGATTTAGATTGTTGTTGAAGTCAGTTGAAAAGAAGAGTTTGATGAACAGAAAGGGATTTTTTGTTGCAACCTGATATTCTTTTTCAGCAGCTGAAGTGAAAACAGAAAGAAAATCATATGAAAACTGCTTCTGAAATTCAAGTTATGAAAGAGCAGCCAGGAGGGATATACTGCATCATCCTAATTGAATTTACAAGGTTATTTTTTGAGACAGATGACAAATTTGAATACATCAGTTTGGAACTATGAAATCAGTGTTGAAACATTTTCAATCAATATTGAGTCACAATATCACGAAAATATTTTCTTTAATCTGTAGAAAAGCCAATTTGTTTTATTGATTCCTTTGAATAATCAATCACTTGGTTGATTATATGATGTTCAATGAGTTCTTTTTATTAAATCACACTGTTGAAAAATAAAATAGTTTACTTTTTCCTGTACACCCAAGATCTACGACTTGAATATTAATCACATTTCCTTTTCGCTTCAGATGAAATTATCAAGGTTCCACTGACATATAGGAAGCAAGACATCACATAGCAGTCCTGTACTCATTTTTTCATTTGTAATATTATTTTGGATCTATCAGTACTTTATTCAGTTTGTGAACAGTATCTTTTGCTATTCCTATGCACCTTCAATTTTTGACATCCCCATTGTGTAGTTCATATCTTCTGTTGACCCTTTCACTCAACACCAGGCATTCTTTCTTGCTACAATTGATAGTTTTAATCCTTTTTTCTTGCTTTCTTCAACTATTTTGTTGAATAATTCTTTCAGTTTTCCTTCTGAATCTCTCACCAACCAAGTGCCATCTGCATAGTGTATGTTGTTAAGGTTACTTATAATAAATTTTGATAGGACCAATAATCATTCAGAAATCACCTCATTGTCTAGGGTAAATAAATCTGGTGAGAAAACACATTCTTGTTGCACTCCATGAAAAACCATGATATCTGACTTGTATACCAATGCACAGCTCCCTGTACCGCTCCAGTAATTACTCGACTTCTCATACTATCATCTACCTTTATAGAACCCAGATCAGACTGAAAATGGAGCACTGTTATCTAGTCCTCATTTTCCAGTCTTGGTAGAGTTCAAAAGCATCTCCAAGTTCTTACTGGTGACAAATTATTTTCCACCCTTCAACTTCTCTCTCAAGGGTTGGGTGTATTAAGCCTCTCACTGCTCTATTGTTACTTCCATGGAAAGCACTCAGACAAACTACATTTCTTTATTCTGCCAGGTTTAAGCTTCACAGCTAGGACCCATCATGCAACTTACATTGTGGTAAACCACCCACATTTCCTCCAATTTTCATCTGTGAGAAGTAAGTTCCATGTGAACAAATTCTTCTTGTGAACCCCTGCTCTGTGGAACAGACTCCCAAGAGGATATTTCTCTGATCATTACAATATTAATGTAAGTCTAGAGTTCACCATTGTCTTCCTCTACTATCCATATAAACTACCCCTTAATGCAACCCTCTGCTTTGAGTGGCCCTTGGGCCTTGTATCAGTTGAAATTTACTGTTAAAAAAAGACAATTATTATGTTTGTTTTTTTATTTTATTGTTAGAACTTGTCTTCAAATGACTAGAATGCAGTTAATTTCTTGTGACTGGAAAAGAAAAATATCACTAGTTATAAAGAAATTTTTTCCAACATTCATATTTCTTATTTCATTTACATTATTTTTTTTCATTTACAGATTTTTTTCTTTTCCTTTCATTTTTGTTTGAAATTGTTTTTTCCATTTGTGTCCTTTTCTTTTATTTCCTTTCATTTTATTCTATTTTCTCTCATTTTATTCTATTTTCTCTCATTTTATTTTTCTTCAATTTTCTTCACATTTCTTATATTTTACTTCATTTTATCTTGATTTTCCCATGCTGCTTTCATTCTTTTTCTTCTATTTTATCTTCCATTTTCCATTATATTCTTTGATTTTCATTTTATTTCCTTAATCTATTTCTATGTTCCTATTTTTCTTGATTTCAACATTCATTTGTTTTTCTTTATTTTACATCTATTTCCGTTCATTTTCCATTAATTTTTTTCCATTTCCTTTCTTCTTATTTCATTTTCCTCTTTTTTTCACTTCTTTTTCTTTTTCCTTGAATTTAATTTTCTTGTATTTTTTGTCGATTTATATTGATTTTTCCACTTTTATTCTTTTCCCTAATTATACCATAAACCCTTCTTTTTTCATTTTCTTCCAGTTTTCCTTCCTCTTTATTTTTTGCTATTTACATTTCTTTCTTTTTCTTTCTACCTAATTTTTCTGTTTTGCTTTCATTTTCTTATTGTCTTCCTTCAGTTTTATATTTTCTTTTTTCTTTTGTTTTTCCTATTTTCATTTATTTATTTTTCTTTTATGTTTTTTTCAGCTGCCATTTATTTTTACTTTTATATTTCTTAATTTTTCCTTTATTTCATTTTTCTTTATTTTCCATTTATTTTTCTATTCTTTTCCCATTTTTATTCCTTTTCACTTTTCTTTTTCTTTCATTTTTGATTATTTTTCTTTTTCACTCACAATTTCTTTTTCCTTTAGAATTTTTGATTTCTATTTTCTTACATTTTCTTTCATTCTTTAATTCATTTTTCTATATTTTTTTGATTTTCTGCTTTTTTCTTATATTTTTTAAAATTATTTTTATTTATTTTAATTTAGCATTAGTACACTAACTTGAAATTATTTTCATTATTAATTTCTAACAAGTTTTCTACAATTTTCTGCTAACACAATGTTCTACACTGATTAATTCTTTAATCATTAAAGCAAACAGTATGAAATCTACCTATAGAAATATTTTCTAAAAAGAATTGAACTCACATCCTATACCTTCGGAGCTCATATTATCTGGGCAGCAACTTAACCAAAGCTTTTCTTTTTTTTCTTTCATTTTTTATTGTTGCTTTTTCATTTATTTTTTATTCTTCTTGCATTATTTTTATTCATTTTTCATTATTTTTTTTGCATCCAACCAGTTTTTTAGTTCTTTATTGTATTTGAATTTTAAAAAATCTCCACTGGTATTCAATTTCTTGTTTTTTTTCTCCTCCCCCATCAATATTTAATTTCTTCTATTTATTTTCCTTCTTGTTCTTCTTGTTTTTATTTGTTTTTATTTCTTTTTCTATCTGTGTGTAATGACAAAAGTATGCTTTAAAAAAGCTTTATTCAACTGAGAATACAAGGTTCATGAACAGTGTCCTTTTACAGTCCCAGTAAACAGAAATAGCTCTCTCAAAGAGGAGAGTGACAAAACCAGGAGAGACCACTCTTGATTATTCATAACACTGTATTTGATTTTCTTTTTCGTATTTCTTTCTCCAGTCACTTTTTTCTTTGTACTTTTATTGGTTGTTTTTCTTTTCATTGATTTTTAGTAGAAAAGTTGGGGTGGTGAATAAAAAGAGTAACTAATAAATAAAAGAGGCAATGTAAGAAAGAAAAAAAAAGAAGGAAAATAAAAAAGAAAAAAAAGAAGGAAAATAAAAAAGAAAAAAAAGAAGGAAAATAAAAAAGAAAAAAAGAAGGAAAATAAAAAAGAAATAAAAAAGGAAGAAAATAAAAAGAAAGGCAAAAAGGAAGAAAATAAAAAGAAAGGAAAATAAAATAATAAATTTGCACATAAGTGAATGTAACCAGTTTGATCAGAATTAGAACTCAGCTCTCTAATATCTCATTCAGTGATACTACCCATTGCACCAGCTGCACATCCTTTGGTGTTAAATACAAAAAGAACTCTGGAGAAATCTTTTAGAGTAAAAAAGAAAAATGTGTCAGATAAATTGGATGGAATGATTGTATTGAATTGAGATGTGCAGCCAAAAATAGAAAGGAATTGAGTCAGTTTCAAAGAAATAACCCCCTCAGGTCTAAAAAAGAAAGTCAGTGTTAGAAAAGAGGAAGGGATATAGCAAATAATGGTGGCTGGCTGAGATCTAAATGGCAAATTTTGATTTTTATGTTGGAGTGCAAAATGATATAAAAATTTTGCTTGCGAGTATAGTAGCTGAAAAATGATGTTTTCCATAAGAATACATGATGTTATGCCTATGTGTGTAGGGGAGGGGTGAAAGGCATCTGCACACGTTCTTGTGAGTGCCAAGACTGATTTTAGCTAATAAGGATACAAAGATTTTCAAGATGAGTTGAATTCTTCAGAAAAGAAAAAGAATATTTTTCTGAAAGAAAATTTAATAATAAAAAAAAATAATTTAAATTAGTATTATTCAATTTCTAATGCTGAGATGAAGCTTATAAATTTTTTCATATTGTAATTGATAATATTAACTGATAATAACACAAAATGATTTAAAGACATCAAATAAAAACATCATGAACTTCTTCATAAATTTAATCCTGATGGCTGACAACTTGTATTTTGCAAATTGGAAAAATATAACAGAAAATTAAACAAATATATATTAGAAAATTAAACAAAAATATATTAGAAAATTAAACAAAAATATAATGGAAAATTAAACAAAAATGTAATAGAAAATTAAACCAACAAGACGTGTTAGTCAATTTCAATAAAACATCTATGAGATATACCGGGTGTAACGGCAATATTGTCCAAATTGTGTAACAGCAAAATTGTTCAATTGTTAAATTAAACTTTGAACCATTGCATCTCAGAAATGATTAAAGATATCTTACTGGAATTCTCTAAAGGTTTTATAACAATATTGTACTCTACTTTGAACAATAAGAATGTATTTAGCTCTATGTTGAAATAATCATCCCCCTTGCTGTTGTGACCTCTTGATCCCGTTTTCCTCTATACTGTTCTCTTTTTTTTAAACTTCTCTTGAGGATTGAATGGACTTTGGAAGATGGAATCCAGAGTATGATTGTTGGTACCATTATAGAAAGCCTGCATGATCATTTTTTGTCACACCATTGCTTAGTTGGAAAGACATAGTGGGGCTGACACAAAATGATTTTAACCTGTTCTCTTTCTAGCTGAATAACTCAAAGGGTTTTTCAGTGACTTTTATGTTAAGTGGTGTTAAGATGGCTAAACGTCTCAAAACCTGAAAAAGAGAAACTCAGTTAATTTAGTGTTTTTTTTTAGATATTAAACATCTTGTGAAATAGACAATTACCCCATGCTGTTACACGATTTGGACAATTTTTTTGTTACACCTGATACATGTTGATGATGATGATGTTGATCAACTCTCCCGTCATTTTTGATGTATGAGGATCCAACACCCTCATTCAGTTTTTATGTTTGTGTCTTATGGAACACTTCAGTTCTGCTAGTGACCTGCATACAAGTTCACATATTGTGCAAAAGTGAGGATCTTGGAACAAAGCTACAGGAATATTTGCTGATACTTTTTGCCATTGTATGACAGATTTCAAAATTTCTTGGCACAAATATCTCCAGTTATTTCTATCAGGGGAAACTCACTTCAAGTTAGTATGAGGTACATTGACAGATGAGAGGTTACTCTTTAGATTGTTTTCATACCTGAGCCACAGACATTCAACAGTCCCTTGTCCACTGTCAAGTTGGCTGTACACGAGGACCTTAAGTATTTTGTCGTCACACATCTTTGCAACATGACTAATCCAGCAAAGTTGTGACAGCATGAGAGAAGTCTCAATTCCACCAATGTTGCATTTTATAAGAAGATCATCATTGGACACCTTATTGTCAAAAGTATAGCCACAAATTGTGTGGAGACAACTTTTGTGGAAGACATCCAGCTGATTGATATGGGCTCCCTGATTCTATGCTGGTCAAAACAGCTGCTCCATCACCCCTGTATTTTGTTGTCTACTTTGATTCCTCCCTCATTCCAGAGATGATGACAAAGCTTCTCAAATGCACTTGTAGCTTTTGTGATCTGATTAATATATATATATATATATATATATATATATACTTACAAACAGATATATATATAATTTATTCAAAAATTATAACATAAACATGTTATAACGTCACTACAAAAAAAGACATTTTGTTTCAACACTTCTGGTGTCTTATCAAGTGATGGTGTTGAATGTAGAATAAAGAGTTTTAAAAGGTTCAAATCAACCAAAGACCCCTCAATAGGGGAAACGTTATGTAAGCTACAACAACCAATCAAAATACATGTCTATGAAAATTCAAAAAACTTGACAATGAACCTTGGTTATAATAATTAATGCCTTAATAATTAGTGTTAGACTAAAATCATTCTAACTAATTAATTTTAAATTTTACTATAAAATTGAAAATAAAGATGATTCATTTATTGTTTTAAAATGAATGGCATGACTCAGTTATTCTTTTAAAATATGTCATGACTTGGTTATTCTTTTAAAATGAATAGCTTGATTCAGTTATTCTTTTAAAATGAATATGACTCAGTTATTCTCTTAAAATAAATGGCATGATCCAGTTATTCTTTTAAAATGAATGACATCATTCAGTTATTCTTTTCAAATGAATGGTATGACTTGCTTATTCTTTTAAAATGAATGATATGACTCAGTTACTCTCTTAAAATGAATGGCATGACTTTTTTATTCTCTTAAAATGATAAAGTTATTCCTTTGAACTGACCATGTTGCCTTTCATCTACTCACAATGCATCTATATATATATATATAAGTAATAATAATAAAGGGAAAATGTAAGAATATGCTTTTAATTTATAGAGTGTGTGACTGATTTGAAATTATTTTAAATCTTAAATGTAATCTTTATTTTAAAACTACAAAGGAAAATGTTTACAAATACACTTTAAATGATATACATATTACGTTTTTAATTTAATTTTTAATTTAAACTTCAACATTCTGAAATGATGTAAGGATGCTTTACCACATGTTATGAATATTATTTTTGGGTGGGTTGTATAGAAGGATTAATTTACAAAGAATTTACATATCAAACTGTACCTCACTCTTAAAATTTAGAAAATTAAAAAAAAAAATTATGTTTATATCTGTAATCTGGAGTGCTTAATAATATGAAAGAAAATTTGAAAAAAATGATTATCTCTTGGAAAGATGAGTTTTTGTAGAAAAATCAAAAATACAAATATCAATTTTTTTTTTATCATTTCACTGCAAGCAAGATAACACTACTAGGATTCAGGGGATTTCAGGAAGTGAAAGATAATGAGGAGGCTTTAGTGAGAAGAAGTGAGAAAAAGGACAATAAAAGAACAGTATTCAGGAAAACAGAATATGGCTTAAATTTTTGAAGATTCCAGGTAGCAGAGAAGCAATGAATCAGAAGGAATTTCCACAGGTAAGAAGTGCAAGATAAAACTATCACATCTAGCTAGTTCAAGAGTAAAATGGTGAGACCTAGATGCCAAACTTTATCCCCTTGTAGTTAAATAAGGTTATATTCCTCTGACATCTCTTGTACAACACCAAATGCTTCTTTTCAAGATGCCGTTCTTGAACTACTGCACATGCCACCAACATAAAAATTGTGCTGCTTCTCATTGCTTCAGCCATCTTTTATCATGCCAACACCATGGCCGACTGACCAATTAACATTTTTCAATTTGTCTTCAGTCATACAAATGGTATTCTCCAGTCCAATCAATCAGCATGCAAATTGCTATTGGTTGAACCATGCTAAGCTGTATTAAAGCCATCATTACAGAATATACACTTCCGGAAGAATTTAAAGTGTGGGAGAAAGATTCATACCATTTTCAAGGAACAAAATGCCACTGCTGTGTGTCATGTATTGAGGTAAGGAACTTATTTTCCTTTGCATCAGATGCAAGCCACTCTGACTCACTTCTTCTAAATAATTATTCACCACTCACCTGTATTTATTTTATCCCAATACCTGATATTTTAAACACAGCTATTCAAACAGTCAGCATAGAATAGAACTAAAGAACAAGCTTTAGACAATACATTAACTTATTTCTTTGTGCAGATTGGATAATGATCAGTGGCTCAGAACCAATTTTGAATTCCAGTTGTGTTCATTACATTTGCTATCACACAAATAACCTTGAGATAGGTACTACTCCCTCTCTTATATTTCATTTTCTGATTTTAGTGTCAGGAAATATATGGCTCAGGCTATCTCAGATGACATACATAAGACCTGTATCTCTGACCTTAGAATTGAGCTCAGGGTACAAATATTTAGGACCACAGTTGAGTAAATACTCCTATATGGATATGAAACAATGACAGTGTCAGCCAAACTTGATAAAAAAATAGATGGCACCTACACAAGGCTTGTATGGTGAGCTAACCTTTTTCCTGTGCAACAACTTAGGCTCTGTCTCCATTGTAACAAAGTTAGGAAAGCACAGTTTTCAGCCCACCATTATAAAGTGGGGAAGGAAGTCATCTCACCACTTGTCCTCTCGAGGCTCAACTTCCTGACAGGAGAAGCAAGAACCTAATTTTCTCTGATGTCATCAGCAGAAACATGGGAATTAGGAAAGAAGACGTGATGGGAGGTATATAGGACTGTGTGTATTAACATGAGGATGGGAGAGATGCTATGATCTAGTCTGAGATCAAAAGATGACGATGGAGACAAAAGTTTGCAAGTAAATTGAAGCTCAAATCTAACCACATAGAGTTAACCCTTTACCTTTATTTTTAATCTGTTCTGTTCACTGATGGCTATAAACATAGATCTGACATATTACAATGAAAAAAATTATTGACTCTGAATTTGAACTATTGCAATTAAAAACTAATATACCATAAATTTGAATTGTTGCAATGAAAACTAATAGACCATAAATCTGAATTGTAATGAAAAATTAATAGCCCATTAAATTGAATTGTTGCAGTTAAAACCTAATAGACCATAAATATTAATTGTTGCAATGAAAACCTAATATGATGTAAAATGAATTGTTGCAATGAAAAATTAATAGATCATAAATCTGAATTACTTCAAATATAAACTAATAAGAGTGTAAATCTGACTTGTTGCAATGAAAAAACTCACACTAAGCAAGGTGATAATGCTAAAAAGACACAAGGAGCTACTGTGAATGAAAGAGAATGAAAAAGGCTTTAGAATGAACCAGAAACCCAATTCTAAGCAGTAAAAAATGGATAAACCTCTACTCCTGTTCAAAAGACCGAGGAGAAGTGTGAACTAGACTATAGCTGAACATATCTACTCTTATTGAGGAAATAAAAAGGATATAAATAGTAAATAAAATTTCAGAGTTTGGGCAGAGATATTAGAAGTATAAAGTTGAAGTAAACTTTAAAAGGATTCAGAAACCCAGTCCTAAACAGGAAGCAAGAGATAAACCTCTAATCCTGTTCAAAAGACTGGTGACAAGTGTGAAACAGACGACATGTGAACCTATTTATTCCTATTGATGAAAAAAATAAAATAAATAAATAAATAGTAAATAAAATTTCAGAGTTTAGGCTGTGACATTAGAAGTATAGAGTTGAAGTAGATTTTAGAAGGGACCAGAAACCCAGTCCTAAACACTATTCAAAAGGTTGTGGTAGTTCACACTACTACACCTATTTAAAAAAAATAATAATAGATTATTTCATTTTCTAAACTAAATAAATAATCTACATTCATTATTCTCTAGTGGGTGGGGACATCATGTGATCTAAAAATCTGCATCTACAAATGCAAAAGAGATTTGTGGTTTGACAATCTTTTAAACTCTCTCGGATTACTCAAGAACCAAACTGGCCATAATTTGATTTTTCTAATGCTACCCAAATTAAAAAAGAATGTAATTCTTAAAGGAGAAATTTCTTTGAAAGCAGGAAAATAACACTATTAGCAACTATAAAAACATGTCTAAAACATTATATTACATTGCCAAGCTTTACTGAATCCATATTTAAAGAATTTAACTTATGTCTGAATCCATTTTTAAAGAATTTAACTTATGTCTATTTATAGACAGTACATATATAAAAACATTCCCAAATCATTACACAATAAAACCAACGGATATGATATTTACTTGAAATACACAACTGACCAATGAGAATTGGTCTTCATGAAAATGAAAACATCAGAACTTCTTCTAATAGACATATGCACATGCACAATTACGAATACACATTATCATCCGATGATTATATAAACAAATTAGAATTTTTACAAATTTTATATATATATATATATATATATATATATATATATAATTATCTGCAGTAATAATGTATGTGATACATGGCTAACCAAGGAAAATTAAACTACACAAAATTGAAAATACCAGAATTTTTGTCTATTTTTATTCAGTCTCTGAAGATTTAATAAAAGTGAAACATGTTCTATTGATAAATGTTTTCCATTTGTTTTTTATCTTATCATTAGTCTCTAAACATCCTGTTTCATTTCTAAACATTGGTACAATTCTCTTCTTTCTTAATGCCCAAGATGAACCTCTTTATCCAACTCACAACCATATCCTATGTCCCCAAATCCTCTTCAATTGCTTATGCGCTTTTCTGATTATCTCAGCTAGTTTGAAATACTCTCCTGCTTCTTTCACTATCTGTATTCTGGCAATTTGGCAATTTGGCAATTTTCTTATCATTCAGAAGCAACTGGACATTTTAGTTGTAGAGCATCAAATATAATTAGGTTTTTGAAGTCTTCATATCTTTCACTGGTAGCAAAAAGCCATTGAGAAAAGAATATGAAACTTCAAAATTCATTATCTGTGGGACCCCAATCCATTTCCTTATATTGACGCCAACATCTTCAAAGCATGAATAGCCATTATAACAGCAACAGCCACCTTACCCATGTTAGAAAATTGAACTGTTTTGTTTAGGCATTCATTTGAGAGATAAATAAAGAAGTATTCATCAAAAGTACTTTCATTATTACAGACCTTTACAACAAAGCTTATTTCATATATACATCTAAAAATTAAATAGAAATCTAGATTTAAATAGATTTCAAAAAGTGCTCAATGCCAAAGCCGTTAAGCAACATTCAGATCTTTAGAAAGTTATAATTACCCCACCATGTAACATGAAGCAGGACGGAAGAAGTATATTTAAAGATGAAGTGGCATGAGGCATAGTGATAACCTAACCTACCTGAAGATACATGAAATGAAACTTGAAAATTGATTATCTGTGAGACCCAAACCATTTCCTAATATTAAAACGAACATCATAGCATGAATAGCTATTATAATTGCAACAGCCATCTTACCTATGGAAGAAGATTGAACTATTTTGCTTTGGCCTTTACCTGAGAAATATATAAAGAAGTATTCTTAATATTATGGTGTATCAAAAGCATTTTCATTTTTCGCAGACCTTTTCTCCAAAGCTTATTTCCTGTACGCATCTAAAGACTATCTATGACTCTAGTATATTATTAATATTATTATGATTATATATTAGGGTGTATCAAAAGCATTTTCATTTTTTGCAGACCTTTACTCCAAAGCTTATTTCATGTACACAACTAAAGGTTATCTATGATTCCATTATATTTTTATTGATATTATTGTATATTAGGGTTTATCAAATGTATTTTTATTTTTAAAGCCCTTCAATCAAAAGTTTATTTCATGTACACATCTAAAGATTATCTATAACTCCATTATAAGCCTGAATAATATTATGAGAGTGCATGTGAAATACTTTTGACTGGGATTATAAGTTACATGGCAGCCACAGACTGTTATCAAAGTGTGGACAGAATCAATGATGGAATCACGTGTTAGACGTAAATTCTTTTTCTAAAAATGAAATTGTTAATCCATCAAGACAACACTTTGGGAAAATTATTTAAACATTCAAGTTGGCTTTTCTATAGGAAATATTCAGATTGAATATTGAATCTCAAAAGGAAATATAGTCAAAAGATATTAGGGTGTATCGAAAATATTTTAATTTCTACAGATCTTTACTGCAAAGCTTATTTCGTGTAGGCATCTAAAGACCAAATAGAATTCTAAATTTAGATAATATAGATAACTTTTTAAAATCTAAGCCATTGAGTAATGTTCAAACAGTTATAATTACCTTACCACATGACATGAAGCAGGACAGAGGCAATATGTTCACATATGAAGTGGCATGAGGCATAATGATAACCAAACCTAACTGAAGATCCAAGAGGTGAAACTGGTGTAGCAAGGAGAGGTAATTATGTATATGGTGGACTCTCCTGTTGTATTTGATGTATGAGCAACTCAGTTCCTAGGAACTGACAGCCAGACAACATGCACATATGATTTAATTATAGTGGTGAAAGCTTTGAACAGAACAAACCACAATTTTTGAAGGACTGAATACAGAGACCTATACTAGCATGTCAGTTCTGATCATAACAGATGCATATCTGTGGCTGCATGTAATAAATGCAAACATGTCCTTGAAGGAGCTCTTTGTTTGCTGAGAGAATGAGTCACCATATTGCATCTAACAAATTTAGTCCTCATGATTACTGGAGGCTCTGTAATAGTTTATTAAATAAGAGTAAATTTTTTATTCCTTCTCTCTTCAATAAATTTGAGGTGTTAACATCATTTGCAGATAAAGCTGAGAGTTTTGCCTATAAATTCTTCTTTAACTCTACTCTTGACTTGTCTAGAGAATAGTTGCCTGACTTTTCCTTTAGAACCAAGTCTCCGTTGAGTAATAACCGCCTTTATGGTCTCTGCTATCAGCTCTAACCTTGATCCCCACAAAGCATGTGGACCAGATGGTCCCTCTAATAGTTCTTAAGAAGTGTGCTCTTGAACTGGCTTCTATTTTCTCAAAACTGTATAATTAATGCCTTTTTCCCACTTGCTTTCCTTCTTGATGGAAATCCTCATGTGTTGTTTCAGTCTTTAAGAACTCAGGTGAATCATCCGACCCTTTCAACTATCAGCCTATAGCCTTCTACCTGCTTTTGGTAAACTACTAGAGGCTCTAATCAATGCTGAATTGGTTAAGTATCTTATGTCATAGGGCCTTCTTTCAGACATGCAATATGGTTTTAGTTTCACAGAGCCAATTGCTGATGCATTAAAAATTATTGCAAAGAGAGTATATCAAGCTTTAGATAAGCTTGGGCTGTTGCTTTGGATATCTTGAAAGCATTCAAAAGAGTTTGGCAGACAGGTTTTCTTCACAAGTTGATATGTAATAGTGTCTCCAGTTCAATTTTTAACTCATTCATCCTTTCTTATTGAATCTTGAAATGAAAGTCATCCTGAATGGCCACTCTTCTAGATCCTTTTTTGATTTTATTAACTGGGGCAAAGAATGGCTTGTTAATGTTAATGCTTCCAAAACAAAACTGCCCTCTATTAATCATCTGAGAGCCCTTTCTGCCTTCTATCAGCATGGCTGATGCTAACCTCCAGGAGAGTGACTCATCGTGCATTCTCAAGCTAACATTCTTGGCTGACATGAAGTGGAAAGACTATATTGAATCCTTTGCTAGCTAAGCTGATAAGAAAGTTGGTTCACTCAGTCATGCTAGTCAATGCTTTCTCTGTTTACCGCAGAATGTGACTACAAAATTTTAATCGCTGTTCATTTTCATGGTCTAATGCATAAAAGGAGTTAGTAATTTCAACTATTATCCAGTACACGCTCCTCTACAGTCTTTTGAACAGGAATAGAGGTTTGTCTCTTGTTTCCATTTTAGGATTGGGTAATCAGTTCCTTCTAAAGTTTTCTCATTCTCTTTCCCTCTCAGTAGACCTTGCTTGTTAGGGGTAATATCACCTTGATTGGGGTTAATTGAGTAAAAAAAATTCTCACAAATGGCTGAAGCTTACTGGGAAGCAGTTGATTTTATAGTCACCTTCTCTAAAATGGTTGGCAACCAAGGCTAATAAACCCATTTTGTCATTCTCCTCCCATCACTGGGAAGAAAAAATGAATTCATACCTTCCCTAATGGTGTTTGTGTGTAAGTGAATGTAAAAAACTTGGCTGGAATTTGAACTTAGCTCTCCAATTTCTCATTCTGAGCTGCTCCCGATTACAACATTTGCTCATGTATATATATATATATATATATATATATATATATATATATATATATATAATTCATTTGCTTAAATGTTATTTTTAATGGATCCTTGTATTTGAGGTAGGTGTTCTGTATTTATTTATTTATTGAAAAGTATATTTATTTATTTATATCTACTGGCCTGAATATTTGAGAAATCTTGTTAGAAAAATTTGTGTCCTCTGATACATAACATGACCCATACATTCTGTTAAAAGTAAAAATAAAATAATCCTTGATAATGGCTAAAAGTATAGCCGAAAGTGCTCAGAAATTCAGAACTTTTGGACAGTTTTTACACACATTGTGTCCAGAAAAGAAGACACTTGTAGAAACCCCAAAATATTTGATAAAAAGCTTAATTGCAGTACATTGTCAGTCATCTTTAATGAAGCATGTATAAAAAGAAGGATTGCTGACTAAATACACAATTATATATATATATATATATATATATATATATATATATATATATATATATATATATATATATGGGGGTGGTGAGTGGGTGTGCATGTGTAAAAGACAATTTACAAATAATTTTTACCATGACATATGTTACCAGTGGTTCAGCATCATCAGAAAAAGAATTTTAATTCAGAGAATAAAAACTACTGAGTTGAAACCTGAGTTATTAAGCCTCTGAAGGCTTGATTTTCACTTTAACTGGATTGTTATTGAAGTTATATTTAACTAATTTTCAAATCAGAATTCCAGACAAAACTTGTAACATTTACGAACATGAAGACAACTTAGAATTAAACAACAAACTATCATAATTTTGATTTGGAAAACATCATTTTAATAAAAAAAAAATGAATATAATTTATTAGGAGATGCATTAAAAGTGACATGTGCTATGAGCTCCTTACAATTAATATACGACTGCGCTATTTCAGCATACTTCCTGTTCTTACAATATTGTAGGATATTTAGATCATGAAAAAAATAAGTTGAAATTAGTTATAATATAATTTCTATAACAATACAGTTTGAGTTAAAATCAAGTTTAAGTTGAAATGTTTTAGTTTGATAACAAAGTTTAAATAAACTAAAATTATTTTTGGATGACACTGGTTCATGTCAAAATGAAAATTCTTCAAAATTGTCAAATATTTTTGCCATTCTTTTTGATTCTCATCCATCTTTACTCATGAATTTTATATAAAGTTGTAGAAAATTTTATAATATTGTATTTTATTTCTATATAACTTGTATTTATTAATGTTAAAGTATATTACATGAAAATAAAATAAACATATATATTCCTCTATAATATTTATTTTATGAATATATGCATAAACTTACAAAATATATATATATATATATATATATATATATGTGTGTGTGTGTGTGCATGTGTATGTATCTGTGTGTTTATATATATATATATGTATATATTTATATATCTATATTAATATCTTCACATATATATTCTTATATATGTCTATATATATATAATTTCTATATTCATATATCTATATTAATATCTTCATGTTTCATGTATAATATATATATATATATATATATATATATATATACTACATACATACATATGTATTCATATATTCATATATCTATATTATCTATATATATATATATATATATATATATATATATATATATATATGTGTGTGTGTATGTTTGTGTATGTGTGCATGTGTGTGTGTGTGTGTTTGTATATATATATATATATGTGTGTGTGTGTGTGTATAGAGAGAGACACACGGGAAAATATATTATGAATATATTTTGTCTGTCAATATATATATATATATATATATATATATATATATATATATATATATATATATTATTTTCGGGGAAATATTATGAAAAAAATCTAGATTTTCTTCTTCCCTGAAGTCATTGTAGCCAATGGAATAAAATAATAAATATTTTCTTTTTTTCTTTTACCCCAGGGATTCCCAAGAACATTTGGAGTCAAGCATTTTCTGCCTTACAGACACTAAGGTTTGGCACTTATCTTTTCTCATAAATATTTTTCATCAAAAAGCAGCAAGTTTAGAATTCTTAAATGACTACTCAGTTGGTGCAAGAACATGTGCTTCCAACCAATCAACCAAACAACCAACTAAATCTGTCAGCATAAGATTACGTATCTAATTGAAATAAAATAAAACAGAACATAGTATACATTAGCAATCAGCCCAATTAGAAATATAGATCTGATCACTTATATGCAGAATCGATCAAAAAGGTCCATGCCAAATCAAATCAGAGAAATTATTGATTGATGTATTTTCACTTTGGAGAATAAAGAATATTTTATGACATAATAATCAGATTGAAGATTATATTTCTGTTTCTTACTTTTAACTTATTTATCTTTGTTTTCTTTGATATCTATTCTTGTTTTTAATTTATAACTTATATTTTTAGAAAAGCTGAAAAGAAGCAACCGACTTAAAATTACCAATGACCAATTATTTCTCTATGATTTTGATTGACTTGAGAATAAGAAATCAAAGCCATTCGATGTCTGTCTTGAAAATAAAGACAGTGCAAGTGAATTTTCAAAGTTTCTGACCAAGGCTAACGAAGGTTAACAAAAAAAAGTTAAGCTTTCTTTTCCATGTGATTTGCATTTCTGAACATGCCAAAAAGAAGTTTATTCTTTGCATTCGATTTCTCAATCAACTAAACACTAATAGCTCAATGGGGTAATAACTGAAGATGAATTTCACCCAGGTGATACTATCTGGCAATTGTGTGGATGGTAGCTTCTTTTTTTTTTTGAAAATGATATTCACCCTGTACAAGGCCCAGGAAAGGGTTACAGAGTAAGAGCAGAGATTATGTGGATACAAAGAGACCATAAAAGTTGACCCCTAGACTTGAACAGGCCACAAAGCAGTAGTTCATAGAAAGAAGCTGCTCAAGTGGAACTTAGTTCTTACCAATATAAACAAAATGAGGGTGGTTCATTACAATATGCATGACATGGCAGGTCTTAGCCATGAAGGTTACAACTGGTGAAACTAAAGAATATAATTCATCTGATCATTTTCCATGAAAATAGCAATAGAGAAGCAAGGAGTTTGCAATGTTTCATCTTTGAGAAAGGTGTTGTAAGGTGGAAAATAATTTGTCACCTACAAGAAGGCAATGACACTTTTGAACTCTATCAAGACTAGAAAGTGCAGACTGGGCTGCTTCTGCTCATATATGGCAGAAGTACTCCATTTTCCACTTGATTTGGCTCTTGAAAAAGGTAGAGGATAGCAGGAGGTGTCAGGTAATTACTGAAAGTGAAGCAGTACAGGGAACCGACCATTTTTCCAGTGTCTAATAAATAAATAAATAAATGAAAATACACCATCCCATGCAGCAGAGGTGAGAAATATAAGGGAGAAACAGGCTGCCCACTTAAAATAAAACTGCAGAGTAAGAGGCACAGGGATATGTGGTTTAACTCTTGACTTGAACACATTAAGATTGTAATGATTGAAGAAACAACCTCTTGGGAGTTGATTCCACAAAGTAGTGGTTCAGGAGAAGAAGCTGCTCAAGTGGAACTTACATTTCACCAATTGAATACAAAAGGAATGAGAGTGATTCACTACAATGTGTGGAGCATAGCAGTCCTTAGACATGAAGGATAGAACTAGTGAAGTGAAGACTGGGCAGCTCATGTCCATATATGGCAGCTGTACTCAATTTTCAGCCTTATCTGGCTCTTGTAAAGGTATAGGATAGCAGGAGGAGTCTTATACTTATTAGAGCTGTATAGGGAGCTGACCATTTTTCCAGCATCTTTAGTGATGTATGTGTTACGCTTGAGCTCTAGGCTGAATTTAATTCCCAATACATGCTCAGGGCATGGGGCCTATATGCGAGAGCATCAGTTCACCGCAACAGGTGAAAATTCAGGGTCTGCTCTGTGATGATGCAATGTAACTAGTTTGGTTTTTGAGGTATTGAATGTGACCAGTCAGTTTGTCCCACACTGATCAAAGTTTGTTCAGTGGAGAGATCAGCTGCCAAGATCTGGTCATTTAGCATTTTGGAAGTGCATCCATATACCATTGTAACATCAGCGTAGATATTCACAACTGATCAGAGTATACTCTTAGGCAGAACATTTATGTGAAGTATAAAGAGTGTTAAGCTGAGATTTATTTTTTTCACAATTTTTATTTTAAGTAGGGTATGTAAGCAAGCCTTGAGGAATGCTTGCATTGATCACTTGGGCCTCAGAGGACTGGCCATTAATAAATACACTTAGTGACCTACCTGTAAGGAAATTCTTGATAAATAAAAGACTCTTCTTGTGATTCAATAGCTTGAGCGCTTGTGTAGCAACCCTCTATGCCACAATTTGTTGTATACTCGACAACTATGTTCTTGTCAATACAATAATAAAGTGGTGGGATGTACAGTCTTGTTGGGAAGGTGGAGCAAATAGAGGATATGTGAGCAGGAAGATCAGGTGATATGTAAAAATGATATAATCTTGTCTGACTTGACTAGTTAAATATTCTATAAATTTTGAATTAAATCACCTGACTCAGCATAACATTTCTTAATAGCAATGGCTTCTTGAGGAAGAAAATAATCCTGCAATTATATTTCCAGAAGAGCACTGGGTATGATGATAAACTATATCTGATTAGATCAGCTTCTGATTGGGAGTTTGGCAGTTTTGAGGAGCATGGAACCACTTTTTAATTACTGTTGTTTCCAGGTCCACCTTGATCCAGGGTAGTAGTACCTGTTAGGGTCCTAGTTTTGGGAAAATAGTGAACCTCCCAAACAAAAATACTATGAAAGTATAAAAATACATTTTAATAGCAAAAATACCAGCAATACATTTTTATAAAAGTAAAAAGACCAACAATATATTTTATCTGTTGAATGCATACAATTGCATTCAAAGTATGTTTAGTTGAAGCCATAATCAAAACCCATAGAGGAGTTGATATGCAGCTAGACAATATCAAACAACCAAGATGAATGAATTCTCTCATGACATTAATCCAGATAATATCCTACAATTTCTTAAATAAAACTGAATTATAAAATATATACTATTTTTATATAATATAATATAATATAATTTCATATATTATATAATATAATATAATTTCAACAAAACTAAAACATAAAATACATATATCATATCCATATAAACTTCTAAATGCACAAAAAGCTGAGTATCATCTACCATGTATTCAATTGTGAAAACAGAATAATGTATATATTTATTGTTTTAAAGCTCCCAAGAAAATTAAAGTTTGGCATTAAATGACCCATGAGATGTTGATATGTCATTAAACAAATTGGCCAACAATTTCCAGAAGGTTTATAGATTTTCTCATATTGTTGAAATTATAAAATAAGTATTTTATCAACATCTGAAACTCCTATGAAATTGAAACTACCAATCCAGACTACCTGTGTTTTGAATTTTGAAAATATATGAAAAATCTATCTACTTATCCCCTGTAATAATTAATCTCTGAAGTTTTGGAGAGTTAAGGAAAAATAAAAATATGAATTTTTTTTATTTACTTTTAGACTCAAAATGATGTTTTCCTTTTCCTTGTAAAACCACTGTTTACAGGGATTATATACAGGAGAATATATATATATATATATATATATATATATATATATTGAAGAAAAACAGACCACTTTAAGGCTCCTTAGACCACTTTAAGGCTCCTTGGAGTTATCCATATTGATTACCAAGATTTTCGTTACTTAAATATATATATATATATATATATATATTACAGCAAAAAGCCAAAAATTACATCAAAACTGGGATAGACTATTTCAAATTGTTTCTCAATGGCTTTCATCAGCTACTAAGTACTTTTCCCCGAGCACTTATTTATTTATTTTTCAAAGCCAGTCTCTGGTAGGTGCCTTGTTAATGGGAGTGGTTTTGTGTTAGCGATTTGTGAGGGCATAAGGTATCTTATTGTGGATCTCTGTGGATCAGTTTTAATAATTAATATTACTAGGATTCACCTGGATTATATACTAATGGATTGATTACCTGTACTATATATATATATATATATATATATATATATATATTCTTAATGTTCATCCTATTAAAGTCTCAAGAGTCACACAAGTTAGGAGGTTACTGAAGGTGGTTGCTGTGTGAGAAGTAAGAGTAAGGGGTGCAGTTTTATGCAGCTATGTGAGAAAAAATACTGGAAAATGGTTGGCTCCCTGTACCGCTCCAGTAAGTAACTTCTCATGCTATACTCTATCTTTACAAGAGCCAGATTAGGCTTAAAATGGAGTACTATTGTCATGGAGCAACCCAGTCTTCACTTTCCAGTCTTGATAGATTTTAAAAGCATCTCCAAGTCCTTGTGGATGACAAATTAATTTCCACCCTCCAACCTCTCTCTCTCTCTCTCTTATAGGCAGGATGTGGCAAGCCTCCCACTACTCTATAGCTACTACTTCCATGGAAAGTGTTCAATTGAAATACATTCCTTGGTTCTGCCAGTTCTAACCTTAACGGCTAGGAACTGCCATGCCGTTTACATTGTAGCAAATCGCCCACATCCCCTTTGTATTCCATCAGTAAGAAGTAAGTCCCACTTGAACAGCTAAATCCTGTGAACCACTGCTCTGTGGAAGCAACTCCCAAGATCATTAAAATCTTAATCTCTTCAGATCTAGGGTTAATCATTATCTTCCCCTCACATCCACATAAACTGCCTCTTAATGTAACCCTCTTACCCAAGTGGCCCCTTGGCCTTGTACAGGGTGAACTTTACTGTAAAAAAAAAAAAAAGATAATGGTTTATCCTAGACTTGAAGAGGCTAAAATTGTAGTGATCTGGAAAGCATCCCCCTTAGATTCTGTTCCACATAGCAGCAGTTTATAGGAAGAGATCCAAGTGGAACTTAACCCTTACTAAAGCAATACAAAGGGAATGAGGATGGTTCACCTCTATGTACATATGGCATGACAGATTTTTACTAGGAAGGCTAGAGTTAGAGGAATTAAGGTATCTAGAATATTTTCACATTTTCCCTGTAAATAGTGGTAGAGTAGCGAGAAGCTTGCAATGTTTTGTCTGTGGGGAAAGGGCTGTATGGTGGAAAGAATTCATCATCTACAAGGCTGTGTAGACACTTTTGGGCTCTATCACTGGAAAGTGAAGACTAGGCAGCACCAGCCTAGATAGAGCAGTGGTGCTCCATTTTCGACATGATCTGGCTCTTGAAACAGTAGAGCAAAGCAGGAGGTGACAGGTATTTATTGGAGTGGTGTAGGGAACTCACTATTAATCCAGCATCTTTAGCAATGGGGAGGCAAAAGTTGCACACCATACAAATGATTTATTAAAAGTATAATTAAACATGAAAATTTTATTTACTAGTTATTTAATTCTTATATGTGCTGTTCAAAATGTCCTCCTTTTCAATTCTGTGCCTGCCTGATTCATTAATATCTTGGAGTCTACTGTCATTTTATTGCATTCATATTTAATTCTTTCTTTATGTTTCTTGTTTTTCTTGGGTGTGTCTGAATAAACAACCTTTGTTAGTTTTTCAGCTATCTTACTTGGTCAAAATTGTTTCTGTAAAATAAGAAAATATCAAAACAAAACATTTAAAATATGATTAATTAATGCTTATGGTGCATGACTTTTGCCTTACACTGTATATATGAGTTCCATGTGAAGTCTGGGATAAGATTAAGTTCCAACAGGCACTTAAGGCAAAGGGGCCTCCTTGAGAGAGCACATCTTCATTGAGATAGACAGAAATTCAGAAGCAGCTCAGTGATGATGAAACATTACTAGTTTTGTCTTTGATGTATTGAATATGACCGTGTTTATCCCCCCACCACACCTCCATTGAATTGTTAAATCTAGATCAGAGGATAGGTCAGCTGCCAGGCTCTGGACATATAGATTTTTGGAGGTGTACCCAAATACCATTGTAACATCTGCATAGATACTCACAAGAGATTGGAATATGCTCTCAGGTAGATAATGGGTGAATAATTAGTTTTTCTTATGCATGTTAGTGGTCACCAAAATGATGTGGTGAATAGTTTGTTATTTATACATGTCAGGTTTACTAAAATGATGTGGGGTCACTCACATCATAGTAGCAGAAATAGCCTCATGTTCATGGGAAATAAAAACATACATTGCAGAAACAAAGTAGACAAAGGATAACAGTGAAAGCATTGTAAATTTTACATTCATATGATACAATATATTTATTTTTATGTGTACTAGTGTGTGTATTTTTGTTCATAAGTGTTTTATGGTTGCATGTTATAAAAGGGAGAAGCTACTTCATATTATTACAAGCAATGTCCCAGAGAGAATTTGTGATACATATTTCCTGTCCAAAGTTTCATAATAAAGACATTGAATTCAACGTCTTTTGGCAGGATGTCCATATTTCCAACAGGAATAGTTTTTGTTGCATGCTGGGAGAATGTATTATTTTTATTATTTATTTAATTTATTTTATACAACATTTTCATGTTACTGTTTTATTTTATTTATAATATTCATTATTATTATTTTATATTTTATTTTTATTTATTTATAATAATAATGTCCCTACATCATATCCTTACCAAATTAGTAGAGCTGATTGATAGTGATGGCTGTCTATTTAAGGTATAAATAGCCAATTTTTATGTTTTTTTTTAAATAAACTCTCTTCCTGAGGCATGTTGTGGATTTTTTATGGTTGTATTTATTGAAGTGGTTGTTTTGAAGAGTGTTCAGCAGTTTGTTTCAGTTTGTTTGGAGGGTGATTTTTACCAAATTGTGTGGTGAATAAGATGTTTTCTTTGTATGTCGGTGGACACTAAATGATGTAGTTGTTTTTTATACACATCAGGAGTCATCAATTGATGTAGTTGGATCTTATACATGACGGGTTGCCAAAATCATGTGGGATCACTCACATCATAGCAGCAGAAATAGCATCATGTTCATAGGAAATATAAAAACATACATCACAGAAATAAAACAGATAAAGGGATAACAGTGAATGTATGGTAAATTGTACATTCATATACAATTTATTTTTTATGTGTATTGGTGTATGTATTTTTGGTTACAAATGCTTCATGGTACATGTAATGAAAGGAAGAAGTTATTTCATATTATTACACGTCATGTCATAGATAGATAAGTTGGATACATGTTGACTGTCTGAGGGTTCATGACGAAGAGATTGAATTCAACATCTTTTGGCAGGATGTCTGTATTTCCAGCAGTAACAGTTTTGTTGCATGCTTTTTATTATTTTTATTCTTTACTTAATTTATTTTAAAGAAGGTTTAAATATTATTGTTTTATTTTATTTTATTTATAATTGTCATTATTATTATTTTATATTTTATTTTTATTTATTTATAATAATAATGTCCTTACAAGAGCAGTAATATAGATCAGGAAAGTTGAGCTGGCTAGAAATTTAAAGTTTGTAGAGTTTGGTAGTGGCAAACGATAATACTTGACTGTAATAGAAGCTGAGGCTTACTGAGCAAGTGTAGAATTTGATAATAGCAGCAGACAGTACTTGACTGTAATGGAAGTTGAGTCTGACTGGCAGAGATGTTCCCCTGGTCAAGTTGATAGGTGGTTTATATGGAAGCCTGGGAGATTCCATTCTGATACCCAGGCAGGCCTATTCTGTGAGACCTGATTGGCTTCTGATTCCAGTGTGGATACTGTGCTCAATAAATACCCATCAGTATACCGTGAATTTCTGGGAAAATGTATTCAGTTACAACCCACTTAATTTTTGTCTGCAAACTGGATGCTAGTTGGGAACCTCCTTGCCAGAGTGAGCCTCACATTTCTGATTGTTCAGAGTTCATTTTGCTGGATATTGCAAAACAATTTGCATGTTAGCTTTAGTAAAAATCAGTTCATTTTTTTGCATATTTTGTTAATTTATATTGTGTTATAATGTTCAGATTTGCTTAAAAGTACATATTTTTTTAAAGTAGATTTTATTATGTATTCATGGAAAAACTGTAGCCTTGGTAATTCTTATATAAAAATTGTGCCTACATCTGGTTTTATACATACATTTTCTTGAATCTTGTCATATACAGACACATACACACATGCCCACATATTGTTTTCTGCTATATATAATTAAAACAAAAAGATAAACTGTCCAAAAATCTAGAAATTACAGGTTTGAAGTGTGTTTCTAACAATTCATTCCACCTGCAGATTAAATCCATCTTTTATTTTCTAATATTACTACATCCAGTGGCAATGCCTCTGATTGGGAGATTGGAGATTTTGAGGAGTGTGGAACCATCTCTTAACTGTTGTTGTTCCCAGGTCTATTCTGCCTCAGGGTGGTAGCACCGGTTAGGGTCCTGGTTATGGCAGATGATAAACCCCCAAACCAAAACAAAGCACTATGAAAGTAGAAAATAATTTTTTATATTAAAAATACCAATAATAGATTTTTATATAAAAAAATGCTGTTAAATAATAGTTTAGTAGACTATCATTTTTTAGAGGAAGTGTATTGCAGCTCTGACTGCTTGAGCTCAGATGGAAGAAAAATAAGGAAGTCGATTTTGATTGGGCAAGCCAGCATGAGAATGATAGAGATATAGAAAAGTTTTTCAGTGAATTACATCTCAAACAAGGTAGATGTGTTTTCTTTCATGTCTGTAATGGCTCCCCAGTGAGGGAGTGACCCCACTAGATATTTAGAAAATGTAGATGTCAATGACATTAATAAAATAGTTAAGTTTAAAATTACCTGTGTTGAAGTTATTTTATTTTTGAACTCAAAACAACTAGTGATCACCAGATGAGAGAGAAGAATGAAACTTTATTGTCAAACTGACACTGTTGACCAGGAACCACCCCCACCCCCAGTACAAGAGAGAAGCTATGCAACAATGGCCAGCAATACATTTTATCTGTAGTTGAATACATACAATTCAAAATATATTTAGTTGAAGCTATAAAATTGTGTTCAAAATATTTAGATTTCAGCATTAAATAAAACATATAGAGGCTGATATGCTGCTAAACAAAATCAACCATCATTTCCAAACTTTCTCAAAATGGCACCAGACACCAAATTCATTATTAAAAGATTTTACTCATGTCACAGTACATCCCTATATATTACTCATTGGAAAAATATGCTTTTATTATTTTTTATAACTAAATATATGGAATCTCTTTAATTTGATTGACTTCAATATCCCGTCATCAATAACTTTGTTCAAAGAGTTTGTAACATTGTTGATTAAATCAGGAAACAGCGAAAGTTACTGACAATTCTTTCATTAATGGAATCAGTGAAAAGGATCAAAGAATTTTGCAGAATTTAGTTAACTTTTCTTCAGTGAAAAACCTATTTTGGAGGAATTTTTTTCTTTTTTTTTTTTAAATTAACTGGCTAAACTTGAAAAGATATCAAATGAAATATATGGTGCTTATTTAAATTCCCATTAAAAAAAAGTAAAATTATTATTGTTGACTGTATTTTTTATTTATAATTGGAAACATCCATTTAAAAAAAAGAAGTTTTTTAGAAAAGATAGGCAAAATAACCTTATTCAGTTAATCTCTTTGCATTCAGTTGCAAAGTCTTATGTAAAAGCTATAAAAGAATTAAAAAAATTTCTCTTGTCCAGAAGTCAATAACATATGCCACTTTATGAGGTTTGCTTCATAAAATAATATGAAAAAAAAATAATACAAGTTTCTTATTAACAAATAGAAGGAGATTAATCAATATAAAGTTAATTACTTTAAACCACAAGACAGAATGGAACCTGTGTAAATTCAGGAGCTTTATTCACTGCTGAACAATGCTTAAGAGAAATGTAATTAGTTTCACTGGTTTATAATATTTATGGTGATGTGGTTTTGTTTCCAGAAATACCTTTCGGTACATCTCTGTTGTAAAGCTGAGTACAAAGCATCAAGAATTTAGAAATTAGATTATAAATACACATTTCAAGAAAATTTTGATCTAGAGCTGAAATAAGTATATGGTATAGTAGTCTAATAAAGAAGAGAAACATTTTTTATTTATTAACAAAAATGTTTGGGGCTTGTTAATATGCAATCATCTAGAAAGGAAACTTCTTGCAATATCTTTTTCTTACTCGCTGTACAGACAAAAAGAAAACAAACTTGTAAAGTAAAATAAAGCCCTTGGTAAACTGTACAAATTTGTATAGAGCAAACAAGATGCTTTCAGAAAGACAGATCAATACAGAGTTGTGCTTTCTACCCTTTTTATTGAGTTGGATCCAGACTTTTATTTCCACTGTTATCTATGCCTCCTCAAATATTTTTATTAACATGGTCTCTGGATCATTTTCAATGTGCCCTGGAAGGACTTCATTACAAATATCAAAGTCCTCAAAGCTTACATGAGAGTTGATCAAAAACTAACATCTGTTTTCTTATTACAGTAGATTTATCACATGAAAAGAAAAGCACAATAAATATACTCAATGATGAAACAGCTATCAACATAGGTGTATATCTCCACATGTATGTGATAAATATATAAGTAATATCTTACTCACCCAGTCTTATCGTTATTAAAATTTTTTATCAAAAACCTATATAAAGCAATAATGTCATCTGAGAATTTTCTTGAACATTGGAGAATTGTGGACCCTATGAGGCATAAGAATCTAATTAGTATGTTGGTCATACAACTACTACTCTATTCTGTAGATTAACCTGTAAATATATTCTCTGCTCAGAATGCTATTTGTATACCTATTAATGAAAATAGATTACTTGGTACTGGTGATCCTAATGCCAAATGCTCAATAATAATACATGCATTCAGTCAGTTATGTGCCATATGTGATACATGCTTAGGTGATCAGGTATTTTTCGATACATGACTGATGAGGTAGACTTTATCCTGTATTAGGTTGCCATTTCTTTCTGTGGTAGACTAGTTGCCATCCAAGGCTAAAGAACCCGGTCTGTTCTGCTATTTACCCATAGCTGGGGGGGGGAGAAGAAGAGTTTCCATACCTTTCCCAAGAGTATTAACAGGTAATGGATTTGACAGGAATTCAAACTCAGCTCACCTTTTCCTCAATCCGAGCCACTATCCATTACTCCACCATATGCATATGATACAAAATTTATAACAAAAAGTTCTTAAAGCAATTATGAAATAATAATAATAATAATAATAATAATAATAATAATAATTAATAAGCTAAATTATTTTGGGCTTCAGGGCATTAAATATTTTTTTTAACTATCCCTTTAAGGGACTAAAAGCACATATTATCTAAAATCCAGTTTCGGGGAATCCTCCCCATAGGCAACACCTCTTCTACTGAAATAAGATGGATTTATTATTAGGTTTGAGTCCTTGATGCATGCAGCATCCCAGAAAGAAAGTGCAGGTGGAACTGGACAATTTTTGTTCTAATTCAGTGTATGAATAGGATTCTAACTTTAAACATGATCTTGTACCATATAAATGTGAAGATAAATACTATTAGTTATTCAAGTAAACAAATATTTACCCCATATTTGCATAAAGTCAGTTTAAACAGATGCCTGCTTTTTCTTTTTCACATCATATATCTAAGCTATAAGGACAAAGTATAATTTTGCAAAATTTCAAGAAAATTTTAAGTTTTTTTGAAATCAAGAAAATATGACCTATAAGAAAAATGGTCACAACATACTAGAATAATTAAACACGTGAGTTTACTGCATTTACCATTCATCTGTGCATTGAATACTGGTGCCATATCTCGTCTGGTGCTCCTGCTGTTCATCTCAAGGTTCTAGACAAAATCAAAAGAATGATCTGTAATCTAATCAATTCTGACTTGGCATCATTTTTTTCTGGTGCCCTGACTACATAAATTTAAGCATTCTACTAGAACCTACCCTTTTACAGTTGAAATAGTTAAATGCAATCACCACTTCTACTCCAACAGTTTCTTTTCTCGCACTTCCCACCAGTGGAACTCCCTTCAATTTATTTGCTTCCCTGATAACTAAAATCTTCAAAAACTTAAATGCAGCATCAATTGACATCTACCTTTTTGAATCCCATTCATATTTTGTCCTCTCCTCAATCGTCCCTATACTCAAGTCTTTTCTCTAACTTTAACTTTTTGTAACACCTCTGGGTACTAGTGTCATTCCTGCTTTGCTTGGAGTGAAATGATTAAAATAAAGTGTAGTCATAGTGTCAGTTTAAATGGATGCCTTTTCCATTAGTCCAAACTATAATTTTACAAAGTTCAAATTTCACTTAAATATATTGAAGAGTTTCAAGTTTTCTTTTGGAATCAAGAATATATAAATTACAAGAAATGTGGTTAAAATATATCAGAATAAATTCTAAATCTCTATCTATAAAAGGCAGGATGTGTGTGTGTGTGTGTGTGTGTGTGTGTGTGTGTGTGTGTGTGTGTGTGTGTGTGTGTGCAATGAATGCACGGCTGCAATTTTCAACGGATTTGCACCAAAATTTACATGCACCTGCTCCAAGTTAGCGGAAAGGCCAAGACCAACCTTGCATTTTCCAACTCCCATCAATAGTGGAAATAATCAATTTTTTCATGCTTCTATAGCACTTTTCATGTAATTTGCAGCCATTTTGTATTGGCCAGAGTGAGAGCCTATAGCTAGCTGCCACGAATAGGCAGGAAGATTCTACTGGCCAGCGTGAGAGCCAACAGCTGACTGACATGAATGTTAACTAGCATGCAAGCATGCAAAAAATCAATAGCTGCATTCGTCACAAGTGGGAAAAATTTAAATCTGCATGGCACTTTACTCCAATTGGCTCATTTGCTTGCTTAAACTCAACGTTGATTCTGATTCCGCAGAACTGGGTTGGGAGTGAAAAGTATTTGTTGTGTCCTTTTTTAAAGCTGATCATTTTGTGTTCATTTTGTTTAGTTCTTTTTTCGTAACAGATTTAATGTTTAGTATAGAGCTTAAAAAAAATTTGCAGTGTGAGATAGGCAAGAAGTAAGGCATATAGCAACATCAGCACGGCAAAGGGCACTCCTTTAAAGGCAACGAAGGGCAAAAATATTTTAAGTCAAGTGATAGCGATTGCTGTATGAGTCGTACGATTTTCGAATCAAGCATGGGCAACGCCGGGCCATGCTGCTAGTTTAAATCTAAAATAAAATGAGGATACTAGGCAATAGTCTGCATATAAATAGTGTAAATAATGATAACTCCTCATCCGAGAAATTCAGACAGAAATTAACATTCTTAGTTTTTGTTCTTAATCTTTAAGGTCTTTGAATATTGCTGCTGTGTCTAAGCTGGTGCTGCTAAATCTTCACTTTCCAGCCTTGACAGACCTCAAAAGCATCTGTGTGGCCTTGTGGGAGAGGAACCATTTTCTACCCTACAAAATACTTTTTGAACAGACAAAACTTTGCAAGCCTCTCACTATTCTATTGCTATTTCCATGGTAAATTTTCTGATAAGCTCCATTCCTTAGTTCTACCAGTTCAGACCTTTATATCTAAAACTTACACTGTCACGTACACAGTGTCAAATCATCCTTATTCCCCCTTCATATGCTAAACATAAAAAGTAACTTTTACTTAGAGATCTCCTTCCTGAAAACTGCTACTTTCTGGAATAGACTCCGAAGAGAATGCTTCCTCAATCACTACAGTTTTAACCTCTTCAAGTCCATGATGAACCTTATCTACTTTTAACAAACTTATCCAGTAACCATGTACCTTGAGTGGCTCTTGATGACCAATGATCACATTCCAGCCTTGACAGAGTTCAAAAATGTCTATGTGAGCTTGTGGGTAATAAATTATTTTAATTTACATTATTTACATTATCCTCATCTTCATTGCCATATTTACAATGTTTCAGCCATTTTAAACTCTGGGCTTCTTCAGGTGATTGGAATTTCAAACTGAACCTTTTATTTCATCTTTTGGAGTAGATTGTTCTAGTTCCATGTGCCATGTCTCTTCCAGATATCTCAGTTATTTCCCTTTAACTCAACTCTCAAAGTATTTTTGGTCCGCCACTGCTGTAGTCTGGTATTGAACTCACAACTCTTTGGGTCTAGTCATTGGATATAACCAACACGTTTATCCCCTGGGCCATGTGAATATAGCAATGAAGATGAGGATAACAGTATAAATAATGTAAATAAACATAATACCTCCTCAGAGATATAGACAGAATGATTTTAAATCCTAAAATCTCTTTCCCCACAGGCAAAACATTGCAAGCTTCTCACTATTCTATTGCTATTTCATTGGCAAATGTCTTGAGCTCCATTCCTTAGTTCTACCAGTTCAGACCTTTACATCTAAGATTCAGACTGCCACGTTCACAGGGTTGAATCATCGTCATTCCCTTCATAAGCTGTTGGTAAAAAGTAAGTTCTACTGAGACAACTTCTTCTTGAGAATTGCTTCATTCAGTAACTATCTACCTTGAGTGGTTCTTGCTCCTTG
>CAHIKZ030003326.1:4235000-4257500 GCA_903632075.3 Acanthosepion pharaonis
AGTAGAAGCTCTGTTTTTTAATTAAACAGTATTTTTTATCTACCTCTACCGCCCTGATGATTTAAACCTGCATCCCCTATGGGTAACTGTCATTGGTTCTGATGTGCCTAACTGCTAAGTCATGTAGGACTTCCACTCAAACAAAGCCCAAATAGTACCTTTTGAACACACACTCTCTGCTGATTCTCGAAACATCCATATATGTACTGTATCATATCCTAATGTAAAGAAAGACAATTTATTTTTAGGAAATGGATTATATCTGATATATTGGTATTTTTAATTTATTTTGTTTAAATGTTATTTTTGATGGATACTCATATTTAAGTAGACGCTCTGTTTTTTAATTGAACAGAATTTTTTATCCAACTACATCTCTCACATTCAACTCTTGCATTTTAGTGGCTTTATTGCCTTGCTTGGGATGAAGTGATTAACAATCTGTATGACTTAAAAGTATATACAAATTTTAAAAAGTCAGCATGTGTTTAGTATATATATATATATATATATATATATATATATATATATAAGCAGAGAGGTTCAGCTATCATTTGGTTCACACTCCTTTCCAGTACATGAGTAGAGGTTTAATCCTTGTTTTTGGTTTAGGATTGAGTTTCTAGCTCTTTTTAAAGTCTTCTCATTCTCTTTCATTCCCAGCAGCCTTGAGTGATGCACTGGCATTATTACCTTGTCTGGGGTGAATTGATTATAAAAAACATATCTATTGTTATTATTAGTAGATGCTCATATTTGAAATGGATGCCCCATTTTATAGTTTAAAGTACTTTAAACAATGTGTTTTATGTCTATCGGCCAGTGTATTTGAGAAATGTCAATTAAAAAATGTACTCTCTGATGCATTTTCTTTATTAGGATTTCTTGAATATGTAACCCAATAGACATTATATTTGTTTTATAGTGAGATTCACCCTTTACAAGGCCCGGGAGCCACTCGAGGTAGAGGATTAAAGAATAAGAAAGACAGTTTATGCAGATAGATGGTCAAGATAGCGGTTAACCATAGACTTGAACAGGCTTAGATTGTAGTGATCAGGAAAACATTCTCTTGACTTTGGCTTCCACAGAACAGTAGTTTGTGGGAAGAAGCTGCTCAAGTGGAACTTACTTCTCACAAATCAAATATGAAGGGAATGAGAGTTGTTCGCTACAATGTGTCGTGGGTCTTAGCTATGACGGTTAGAACTGGTGGAACTAAGGAATGTAGTTCATCTGAGCACTTTCTGTGGAAATAATGATAGAACAGTGAAAGACTTGCAACGTTTCATCTGTGAGGGAGGGGTTGATGGATGGAAAATAATTTGTCTCCCACAAAGATGCAGAGAAACTTTTGGACTCTCTCGGGAGTGGAAAAAGTAAAAATAAGGATGCTGCTGCCATGGTTGATTTATCAAGAAAATGAATTAATTCAGGTAATGATCCCAGTAAGCAGAACAAAATGGGAAATGCTTGAAAAGCATGCCCTACATCATGAGTGAAATAGGGTAGTTGAAAGTTGTGCTAGCATGAAGTTACAAGTCATCATGACCGAGTGTTTAGTTTTATACTGGCCTTGTCCCAAACTGTTGATCATGCCAGATTATGCACTCTCTCCCAGAAACTGTAACTAGGGTTCTCTCAGTACAATTGCTGCATAAACCATATACTGATTCTGTGGGTGTTAAAAAACAGAGTTATCTGAGCAGGCATCTGCAACAGGGGTCAGCTAGCCAACATTGCATACTTGGAAATCAGCAACCACTTATTTTACTTATTTTCGTATATGGAAATATAAATAGTTAGATATAGATTTATGCCTGTCTTATTATAAAATATATATTTTTGTGAATGATAATCAAATATAATCATAAGATCTTGTTTGATTGATTGATTTGTTTTTATGGCTTATCAACCTTTTGCAGATTATTTAAAACAAGAAAATATTTTTAGTATCTAAGAACTTTTTATGGAGATAATAATAACTTACTAATACAAGTCCTACAAATTAACCCATAGCTGGGGGAGAAGAAGTGGATCCATACTTATGAGTAAGAGAATATAATTAACCCAACTGGAATTGAAACTTGGCTCTCCAATTTTAAATTCCAAGCTATTATTCACTACACCACTTGCACATCCCCAAACTTACAGCACTTGATATTCTCAATCATTCATCCATCTAGGTACTGTCAAGTGTCATATGTGTGACAAAAGATATAAGATAAAGAAAAGCAAATGGAATGAGAGGAAGACAAACAAAATTTTATGTTTTATTTTAATTTTAGTGATTTGGTCAATGGCCAACATGGAAAACACATAAAGACTTACTGTTAAGAAGTTAGAAATACTTCAAAATAACTTCAGTTGGGGGTTGGTGGGTTTTGGCATATGGTCTAATTTACATGTCCCATGAAACTGTCAGCTCTGAACCAGATTTCTTCAACAAATGACTTTGTCAACCAAATTCCTTAATTTTGGCATTAACTAATAAAAAGAATATCTGGATGAAAGGTCATCCAACCACATCAAAGAGTCATTTGAAGTCTTTGATCTAAATGACCCAAAACTCAGAGAAGTTTCTTTCATAAAAATACATTCTCTTAACACCAGGCTTGATGTTGCTTAACTTCGGTGATTGTATAGTGTTTAAACATGATACTGCACTAAGCCTTGTCTATTCTTGTGAGATAAAAGAAGAGTTTTAATTTCCTTGTTAAAAAGTAATTTTCTCAGAAACCCTCCAATTTTTATTTGATATGGATGAAAAAAATAGACATCTTGTAAATTAAATTAATAGAAAAGATAAAAAGTAATTTCTTTTCAGATTTCTCTGATTTAACCAAGTGGCAGATTGTATAACCACTGGGAGGATATCATCAGCCAAGACCTCCAGCAGGTTATTCTGGTGCTGGAGGATGTTCTGCCAAGACCATGAGAGCTGGAGGGATGAGGTGGCTATTATGTACCCAATGCATTCTTGAAATGATTTTTAGCAGCAGTAGCATTCCTTTGTTTTCTTTTTTACAAGCTGTCAACTACCTCCATTTTAGACAATGGTTATTAACAACTGCAAGCTTTCCTTTTTTAAATTTGTAAATTTTTTTTTAATCATTTCACTCCAAGCAAAGTGATAGTGCCACTAAGATGCAAGGTGCTAATGGGAGTGAAAGAAAATGAGAAAACCATAGAAAGAACTGGAAATGCAATCCTAAACTGCAAACAAGGGATAAAACTGGCCAATAGTGTTGAAGTAAACTTTAGAAGGAACGAGAAACCTAATCAAAACAAGAAACAAAAGATATCCCTCTATTCCTGTTCAAAAGACTAGGGAGGAGTGTGACGATAAGCAAACCTATCATTATCATTTTTCAGAATGGCAACATTACAACCTCATCAGCATTTCTTCTCCTTTTGCTGACATATTTACCTTTGTTGATTTTGATTTTAACATTCCAGCATTTAATTTATTCTTTTTTCCCTTTGAATATACTATGTTTGTAAAATACATAGTAACAAAAATAAATTTGTTATTGTTATTAACTATAGGAAAAACTTCAACAAAAATAAATTCTTAAAATATAAAACATATTGAAATAATTTTTGCTGCAACCACTTCAACCACAATGTGTGAAACTGCTAGTCTCCATGCAGTGTTGGCTTCTATGCCCACACACACTATATCTATAAATTTGTTTCAGACTGCACAGAAAGCAACAATTTATTCTATATTGTACCCTTTCCATCATGTGGTGCGAACCTGCCAGTCACCAGACTGTGCTGATTTCTGTTCCCACATTGTCTACAGCTGTCAATGCTCTGTGCCTTATTTAAATCAGATTACAGATGAAGCAATTGTTTATGCTATACTGAACCACTTCAATCATGAAGTGTGAAACTTCTAGTCACTAAGCAGTGTTGATTTCTCTGCTCAATATCTATATTTATTCATGCTTTGTCATTTGTTTAAATCAGATTACAAATGTAGCAATCATTTGTACCATATTTATCCATTTAGAAGACGCAATGAACTCCTTGTCTTAAACATTCTTGGTATTCAAACAGATGCATCTAATAAGGAATTATTACAAATTCATTTAAATGAAACTTTGTTATCAGCATAAATATTAATAATAATAAATTTCAGTATGCCACTGATGTACCATTGCATGTAGTTCTAGGGCTTTGTCAGATTAATGCCTTTGCAAGGTCAATCAAGTAAAGTAAATACCAATTTACTAATGTATTTCTGACTTACAGTTCCAACTATCATCATCAAAATCTGTTCAGATTATTGCTAATAAGTCCTGCAGACCCCCCACAACCTTGAAGTATAGAGCCCACAATATCACCATAGTAGACATTGATGGTCTACTTTCTGTAGCAAGTAGTTTTTAAAAGTTGTAAAACACCCACCAAACTGATTTTGAAATCAGAATTGTCCTTCTACACGTTTTCAGTGAGAGCAGTTGTTCCCAAATTGCTTGGCACACCTCCTAGGCATGGTGAACAAGGATAGCAGGTAAGGTGGGATGATTGAAAGACAATCAAAGATTTAGGAACAGTTTAAAAAATTCATATGTCAAAAATAAATATAATTTCAAAATTTCCAGTATAAATAGTTATAAATAATTATTGACCGATTTTATCATTGTAACATTTTTGCATTATATCAAGTATTAAGAATATAGTAACTAGACTGCAAATTAGAGGGGAGAGTTAGCAATGATAATGTTCTGACTTTGAATCCACCTCCCTTTAATGCTCAATTTGTTTTTTATTTTTAAATGTATTTTTATTCCAAAAATGTGGCCCAGTGAAAAAAGTTTGGGACTCACTGAGCTAGAGAGCAGTCTGGCCTGCTAACAACTTTTTTTTTTTTTTTTTTTTTAATCAGTGTCACCCCAAGCAAGACAGTACAGCCACTGACATGCAATCGGTTACAGGGTATAGAGGAATTAGGAACAGAAACATTAGTAATGAGCGGAAAGAGAAAAGGGTATTCAGGAGGACAGTAGATAATGATTAGCATTGCATTTAAATTCTTGCAGATTAATGTTGGCTGGAAAGCATGGAGCCAGAAGGGAGTTCCACAAGTGAGAAGTGAGAGAGAAGAAACTGTTGGCATAGAACTTACAGGTTACATCTAGCCAGCTCAACTATAAATTGATGAGATCTCAATGCCAGTCTAGTACTGCACTTAAATTCAAAATATCTAGGTAACATAGTGAAGAGCACATCCAAACACTTACCACAAAAGTATTTATAGAAAAGGCACAGAGAGGCAGCCTTATAGTGGTGAGAAAGTGACTGAAGCCAAGCTGCCAGATCAAGACCAATAATATTGCTGATTCTTTTAAAGAAGAATCAGCAATATTATTATTATTTCAAGGAGCTCCTGGTAAATTGCTGGAGTACTAGACTATATATAGCAGAAATATTCTAAGCATGGGCAATGATAGACTTATAGATATACAAGATAGATTCAGAAGAGAAGAATTGTCTCACTTGACACAGTGAATTGTCTTTCTTAGAAGCAGTCCTAGCAATAGATTTGATATAATTGTTCAATTTCATGTCAGTTGGGAACATTAGCCCAAGAAGTCACAATTAGTTACTTTCCTGGAGGATAGCATCAGCCATACTGATGGAAGACAGAGAGGGGTCTTTCAGATGATTAATGGAGAGAAGTTTAGTTTTGGAGGGTGGTTTTGTATATCAGCTGCCATTTTGACCTTGTCAGTGATCAGCCTTAGTATCAAGGCAGGAGTAAGAAGAGAGACTGATACATAACTTTTCAAAGGCATTTATACAAAAGCAAATGCAATGTTCTTGGTTGGATCATAGAACACTGTCTTGCACTACAACTTTCAACTTTACGGTATCCTTAGGCGATTTTTATCAACTAACCTCCCAACGCTTTATTTTTAAAAAATACCAATGAACATTATATTGCTTTTAAAAAATAAATAAATGCACGATGTTGGGTATGATAGAAAGGGAGGAGGAGGATGTAAAGAATGAAAAAGAAGAAGAAGGGGAGGAGGAGAAAAGCAAGGGAATTATAAATGTATCATACTTTTTTAACCAGCTTCATATGAGCTTTAGAGTAATATTTTTGTATGAATGCAACAGTTCATTGACTTCATTCTCTGGTTCAAATGGTTTTTTGGATCTGGAAATTTCATTATTGCTAATTTTTCCTATTGGTAGCGGTTGCAAATTTTATTGTGGTTGTTGTGAGGATACCACAAGATTGAAACCAAGTTAGTGAAATCAACTTATCTCCTAATTTTTAAAGTATATATTATTATATATAATTATAATATGCTTAAGCATAGTACTAGACTGGCATATCATCAATTTACAGTTGTCTTGGCTAGATGTAACCTGTAAGTTCTATGTTAATAATTTCTTTTCTCACACTTTTTGCTTGTGTAACTCTCTTCTGGCTCCATACTTTCTAGCCAACTTTAATCTTCAAAAATTTAAATGCAATGTCAATCACTATCTACTTTTCTACTGATTACTCTTCTTTTGTTCTTGTTCCTTACTAATGTTTCTGTTTTCTAATTCTTCCAAACCCAATAACCCCTTGTGTCTTAGTGGCTTTACTGCCTTGCTTAGAGTAAATTTGTTAAAAAAAGCAATACAAAAAAAAAAAAAATAGAAATGCAAGGAGGAAAAAGATTTTTGCATATCAAATAAGGAAAAAAAAATCCAGCAAAAAATTAACTATGAACTGTGGCTTTCCTGCCTTGCTTGGGGTAAACTCAGTTAAAATATATATATATATATATATATATATAATTCCGCAAACTGATGGTAGTAGAAAAATTCACATATCTGGGGAACACTATAAACAGACATTAAAAGGGATTAAGAGTGACAGCAAGGAGATGATTTTATTAAGAACAGCAAAGGGCAGAAAATTGTGGTGAGCCATGATAGATTACATCCTGAAAGATTATGGAACATAGAAGAAGAAGAAATTATATGCTCTTACAACTGAGATATACCTGCAAGTACATTACTGTTTTGTATTTGGAAATCTCCAAATTCCGAGATGTATGCATAATTAGAGAAATGAACGGCTGTTCTACTTTCAACTTCATAGATATTTTTTTGCTTCAATCATGAATGAAAATGTAAGTTGGTTGTTCTAAAACTTTATCTGAGACTGTAAGGCCAGAAGCAGACTTTATGCTGCTTAGTTTTTCTTTCTCAATAAGATGAACCAGCTTCTTTTGGAATAAGGAAATTGCAGCTTCCATTATCTGCCATAGGTTGTCAGTCAGAGGATAGAGACAAAATAAGCCAGAAATATAAAGAATTCAAAATAGTTGAAAAGGAAAAGTGAAAATAATTAGAGAGAGAGAGAAAAAAAATTTCCCCTTAAAATATCTAAGTCTCTTTTTTTCTCATTAGTTGTATTAATATCAAAAGCCAGAAAGTTTGCTTAGTGCTGAAATTTCAAAGTATAAAGTTTGATAGAAACCCTGAAAAATATGCTTGTTGGCAAACAATATTTGATTAACAAGCAAGAAAATGGCTCTAAGCCTCACAGCTAAAACCACCATTCCACATACACTGAGGCGAAACACCCTCATTCCCTTCATATTTCATTCATGAAAAGTAAATTTCACTCAAACGGCTTCTTCCTGCAAACCACTTTGTGGAAATAACTCTTAAGAGGATTCTTTTCCAACCTCTACAATATTACCTGGTTCAAATCTAGGACTAACTGTTACATTTCCCACATATCCTCCTAAACTGTGTTACACCTCACACAACAAATGTATCAGTAAACCCTTGTTAAAAAAAATAGAAATGCAAGGAGGAAAAAGATTTTTGTATATCAAATGGGGAAAAAAAATCCATCAAAAAATTAACTATGAACTGTGGCTTTACTGCCACAGTGAACTGTCTTTCCATGTGGTTGCGAAGGAAAGAACAATCAAGCATTAAAAATTTAACAAGAACATATTGACCAATTTTCAGAATATGTACATAATACTCTATGCCAGCATACTTAATCGTGTGAAAATGACTTATCTAGTGTGGATTCATCAGTATGGGTTTACGACATATACACAATTAGTAGCACAAGTGGGGTGTTGTTGGCGGGTTTGATCCGTTTACCTTCAAGTTTGAAATTGATGCTAGTGAATTGTGATGGGATGCTGCCAAGGTGTTAAGTCAAACTACTCCTTGTTGGTGAGGGGTGCCATTTTTATAGCTGTGGTTTAACAGGTGCTGGCTATTTTGGATATGGGTAAAGTTTGTCAGGCCTGGAGTTGGTGCATTTGGTAGATTGGTTCACCAAGATCACAGTGGTGATTACAAGAGAGGCCTGAAGTGTGATAGTGAAGCTTCATCAAGTGGAAATGTCTCTGTTGGATACTAGTCAAATGGGAGATCAAACAAAAATGGTGATAACCAGCCTGTGAGTTGGTGTGAGAAGATAACAAAATTGTTGATATGTGGTTCTTTAGTTGTCATTGGTAAAGGGAGTGATTATGTGTAAGGATGTTGTTGGTAAGACCAGGAGTTGATGAATTTGTTGAGTTGGTTGACCAAGGGCATGGTGGTGATTATCAGAGAGGCCTGGAGTGGATTAATGAAGCCACAAATTTGACTTTGCTGCTACAGAAAGTGTGAGTGGAATATTTCTGTGAGCATGGTGTGGGTATTTGGAGATGGGAGTGTCTTGAGCAGATATGTGTTTTTGGTCAGTTGACTGAAATCACAATAGTGACATTGAGAGCCCGCTGGTGGCCTGTCAGATGGGTTTTATGTCAATTGTTTATGAGGGGCTTTCTTTTAAGCAAATCTGGTGGCACCCAAACTCAGCTTTTATCTTTGGTGGCACCGTTTGTGAATGGTTTGTTTTATATTGTATTTTACATTTTTGCAGCAATTTGTTTTGTGGGATGTATGTGATGCTTGAAGCCCCTGTGCAGAAGATGACTTCTTTTATTTTGGGTTTTGCTGCCTTTCTGGTCACCTTTGGCCAACATGTAGAGTGAATCAGAAAGAGACCTAATTTGCCCTATAACTAAAAAAAAATATTGATGCTAATAGTGGAAGTTCCTCTATGCGCATTTTTGAGTGCTACAGTTGCTCTTCTACAAGGCTCATTAATCTAATCTTTGGTATTTATGTAGAATGGGTTTCACCTGAGATCATGCTGGAGTAGACTTTGCACTGTAGAGAAGCCAGGTGCATGACTGAATTGGGGATGACCTCCTGGCTACTGAATGAATATCTACATGATTTGTTCAGCTATACCTGAAAGTGCATATGTATGACAGGTAAATATATAAACACCAAACCTAAAGGCAGAAAGAGCATTTTCTCTCAGACATTGCAGACAATGTAAGGTCTCCATTTGAATGAGGAGTTCAGGGCTGCATGCACACACACACTGGCTAACAGTAACTGACAAAGGTGATTAAAATGTACTGTTATGTATAAAAGATTCAGTCTATTTTTTTCCTAATCATTTCACCCCAAGCAAGTCAATAAAGCCACTATGATGCAAGGGGGTTACTGAGTGTGTGAGAATATGAGAAAAAGTAACCATTATTAAGGAGAGAGAACAATAAAAGAAAAGGAATTAAGAAGATAATAATTGATATTGTATTTAAATTTTTGATGATAGAAGTTGACTGGAAAGCAAGAAGCCAGAAGAGAATTCAAACATAGAACTTTTAGTTACATTTAACCATTTCAACTGTAAAATAATGCAACCTCTCAAGGTCTTCATGTCAACTACAGTCTTTCCCATATATCTTCATAATCTAAACTTCTTACCTCTTTTCCTTTTACATCAATCCATGTCATTTAGTAACCCTCTAACTTGAGTGGTTGTTGGACCTTATACTGGTTGAATAATAAAAAAGGATGATTCGAGGTTGTTCACAAAAGTTATTTGAGACCACCATTAAAGAACCTAACATTACTATAAAAATATTGAGTTTGCTACACATACATGCATACATAGCTGTGTATTTTGTTGAGGCAGGACTGGGATTAATCTTGCAGAAATGAAGGTGGGTTTTTTCTAACAAAGGATTTTGTCATCTCTTTTATTTATATATATGGAGGAAAGATGTATGACAAAGTGGAAAAGTTTTTGTTGATTTTTACAATATTTAGACAAAGACAAGAAATATACTGAAAATACTTTCAAGACTCTCCAATACTCTATTTCATATTCAATGTGAAACAAAAGGCCCATAAGATATTTAAAAATAGAAAAGTAGCCCCATCAGACAAACCCAACGAATCATAAAATTTGTCACAACTACATCTAAAACAATAAAAGACTTAATCAACACAAAACAAAACAACGAGCCAAAACTTGAAGAAGGAATTTACTCCACTGCAAGGATTGCCAGAAAGTATATATTGGAGAAACCTCAAGAAGTTTAAAAAAAAGATTATTTGAACACAAAAGAGACATTTTAAAAAACAACATGTTAAATGCATTAACTGCTCATTGTAATGAGACCAAAATTTTTACATAAAAGACACTTATTTAATCAAAAGAGAAAATAATTCATTAAAATGAAAATGTCTAGAAAGTGCTTTAATGGCGAGTTCATCCACAGTAAATTTGCATTTAGGTTCTTACAATATTTCACCATTGGCAGCTTTTCTATTATCACAATGTGGGATATTTCATAACAAAGATGATGGAAAGAAAAGAATCTAAGTGATATTGGCTAGATTATATATGAGAGCATATATAAAAAAAAAAGTTTAACCCTACACGCAAGCTGCCAATCTGCTACTGGGTGGCAAGCCACTAGCATTTATCACTAGTGACCCACCGTCAGACTGCCATTATGTTTGTCTCAGCAATGTTATCATTGGTGGATGGCTAGAGGCCCACTGGTGGCTGCCACCAGTGGCCTGCCAGCAGGCCACTAGTGGCTTATGTGTAGGGAAATTTAAAATTCCCAGTATCTCTCATTCATATGTATGTGTAGTTGCATCAATGTAAACAAACCTAATCATCCCATGAAGACCCATGTGATGAAACACGTCACACAAAAACTTTTTTCTAATTTGTCGCACATTTTTTCTCTAAAACTGTTCTTGATATATAAAATTTATATATGTATACTTATACATATATATATATATATATATATACATATATATATATATATATATATATATATATAGATATATACATATATATTTGTATACATATACAGATATATACATATACATATGTATACATATACAGATATATACATATATATACAATACAACAATACATATATTTTCATTGTCCTCTTATTACTGAGAGTAAAAACAAGAACAACATCTATTCCATACCTGAAGATGTCTGTAGGAACAGACGAAAGCATGTAGTAAAATAAGAACTAATGCAACAGAAATTTATAAAAACAAGGATCAATTCATTCATAACAGGTTCGGGATTTTTGTATATTATTTGAATTGTTTGCGACGATGGATTTCTCGCCAATTAAATAATTAACCTTTGTATTTGTTTTTGTATGAATAATTCATGAATATATATATATGTATACATATCATGTCGTATCATATCGTGGCTGTCCTCTTGGTTTCGAGTGTGACCACCTCCTTTATTTCATGTCCTTACCCCCCTCCCACTCCCCTCAAATTCTATGTATTCGCAGGTGACTCTTCAGGCCAGCCAAACTGCGACAAATTTTGCCATAGAATTGGCATACCCAATCAGTTTTGTTTACAGTGACATTAGGGTGCACACTAGGTTTTGCACATTTATACATATACATATATAGATATATACATATATATATGTATACATATACATATACAGATATATACATATATATATATGTATACATATACATATACAGATATATACATATATATATATATATGTATACATATACATATACAGATATATATATATATATGTATATATATATACAGATATATATATATATATGTATATATATACATATATATATATATACATATATATATATACATATATATACATATATATATATACATATACATATACAGATATATACATATATATGTATACATATACATATACAGATATATACATATATATGTATACATATACATATACAGATATATATATATATATATATATATATGTATACATATACATATATATATATATACATATATATATATATATATGTATATATATATATATATACAAATATATATATATACATATATACATATACATATATACAAATACATATATATACGTATATATATATACATATATATATATATATATATATATATATACATACATACATATATACATATACATACATATACATATACATACATGCATATACATACATACATACATACATACATACATATATATATATATATATATATATATATTGGGTGTAACACTAAAACTGTTCAAATCTTGTAAGAGAAAAATTGTCCATTTGTTAGATTAAGCTTTGAACTGTTGTATCTTAGAAATGATTAAAAATATCTTACTGGAAAAGTAAGGGACAATGGCCTAGTGGGTTAAAACGTCAGAATATAAATAATGTTAATATGAAATTCATCTTCTTTAGTTTATTCCAAATTATTTTTTGCAGTTGAATATTTTGCAGCTGATTGACTCATTTGTTTTTTTACAGCTTACCAAAACATTGTGGGTTATTTAAAGCTGAAATAGATTTTGAATTGTAAGAATAATTCTTTTTCTGAATGTGAATATTGCATCAACATTTTTCTGGAGATTAAAAATGATGTACAGTTCCTACTATTTAACTCGTAACTAGGGGAGGAGAGATGGATTCATACCTTTCCCAATGGTATTTTCACATAAGTGAATGTAATGAACCTGACTGGAACTTGAACTCGGCTCTCTGATTACTCATTCTATTCTGGTGAAAGGAAGGAGCGTACTAATCGCAGACAATTGCATAAGTGGTTTTCTTGAATTTTCCTGAAGTTTTAATGCAAACCATGTCAGCTGAACACAAAAGATGAATTTGGTTGATTGCCATGAAATAATCTTGAAACCATTATAAAGAACTCTGAAATATCATCACAGACTTGTTCAAGAAACAGCAAACCTCTTAACAGAATTTGATGGAGGTGATTGGAAAAGTTTGGGAGATAATAAAACCTGAACAACAAATGTTCAGAAAATTCCTTCCAAAATTCATATGAAGATTTATTCAATCAAGGGCTAGAGAGCCACTGAAGCTAGAGGGTTACTGTTAAAATGCTAATGATGAATGAGATGCATGTTATGAATGAAAGTAGGGTTGGTACAAATTGAAGATTATGAGGATAAGTAGGATAGATAATGACTGATCCTTCACTTCAAGAGATAAAGATTGTAATGTTTAGAGAAGCATCCTAGTATGAGTCGTAGTTGTTGAGAAAAAAGCTGACAGAGTGGTATTTACTTCTTACACTGGAAACACAGAGGAAACAAAGGTGATTCAGCTCTGTGGAAGTAGCAAGGAAATTGCAGTTGTAAATGTCTTAACTAGAGAAACCAAAGAATGCAGCTCATCTGAACATTTGCCATGGAAATATGAAAAAAGTAGCAATAGGTTTGTGATATTACATCAATTAGAAAGCAGCTACAAAGTGGAGAATAAGTTACACCCTACAATATCTATAAATATAAGATAAAAGATTTTGAATTCGATCAAGACTTAAAAATGAAGATTCATTAGCTCCAGCCCACATATGATATTAATCATACATTTTTGGTCTAATCTGACCCTTGTGAAGATAAAGGTCATAAATAAAGAGTTGGGGAAAAGACACTGATTACTGAATAATAAATAAGTATCAAAACATTTTCTCCAGTCTGATAAATTCTTTCTATAAATACTTGGTATTATTATAGAAGTAATTTCTTTTAGTATGTAACCAAATTTTGGAATTGACTTTTGGTGAACCTACTAGGAAATAAAATAAAGTCATAATGTTCTCTTTTGTCCTAACCATGAAAGTTAATTCCATAACCTATATTTTTAAAAAGTGCTTGTCTTATAATAAAACTGACTTTTTTTGCAGCTGTATATATATATATATATATATATATATATATATATATATATATATATATATATATATATATATATATATATATATTGATCAGAGAAGAGGTGCATACAATTCTCAAATGGCAAGGACAATCTTACATCTATTTTTTCTTTTGATTTTTGTGCACACCATGTGCATAAAATGTTTTTTTTTTATCTTTGTAGAGTCTGATGGCTGAGTCATTCGTGAAAGAATGGATTATTTGTTCTTTGTGTGTATAAAGATTGGAAAAGCTGGAGATTTTTTTTATCTGAAAAGATGGATTTGAAAAGTAGCCAGAAAATTCATTTGACCTTAACTCCACTAAGAATCTTTGTCATCATTAAGGAGTGTTTTGAAAATATCCTCTTTGACTGGCAGCCTTCTTGACATCTTTTGACACAGGTGATTGGAAAAGTTTTGAAGAAAAATGAACAATAAATGTTTAGAAATTTTCCCATTTGAAATTAGGTTGGCAATCACTGAGGTTTCTGGTTGGAAATCGATTAAAAAAAATAATATTGATAATACATTGATCTAGTATTGACAGTAAAGAATATAGATTTTATTATTTGAATTTCTTAGATGTGTGAATGATGCAAAGAGTGTGCAGAAGCCGTAATATAAATGTTGGTGCAGAAAGTGGAATCAGCAAATACCAGGATAGGCTGTTGCATTAACTTTTACACAAATGCTCTTGGGGAAAGTATGAACCTGTATTTTCCCCTTCCACACTGTGGGTTAAATAGCAGAATAGACGGAGCTTTCTTGACTTGAATGGCAACCAGATTAAGACTGATTCATTTTCTATGATTTATCAACCCTTTGCAGGTTATTTAAAGCCAGAAAATATTTTTAGATTGTAAGACTTATTTTTGATCTCTGCACAATAAATTCTGTTTACAGAATGTGTTTGATTTATTTATCAAATAACCTTTCTCTCCATCAAGCTGACCACTAACAACTCAACTGTAACCAGGAACCAGAAGTGAAAGGTTACCATGCTCTGTGTGAGATGGATTTCATTGATCTTCCACAGGGACACAATGACAGAATATTTGTCCAACTACTATCGCCGTCAAACAGACAGGTGGAACTGGGAAAGGCTTAATCTCTGTTCAAGTGAAATGTGACAGAAAAATCTTCTGGCTTTGTTGGCACTTGTTCCTGAGTATGACGTCATCAGCTGATACTGACAAATTACTCCATCCACCTGTTTATATCTGATGCAGTAAACCAACCAGTTTTACATGAAGAAAGAGCCGACCACACTTACAGCCAAACTATTATACATTATAGATTTTAGTATTTATTTAATATCAGATTTTACAAATACTGACTATTTTGTAAGTAGTGGTAATGCTAATGGCAAGATTCATTGACTGAGCAGCCAGTTCTGCTTGCAGCTGAAATTTATAAAATCTTTTTCTTCAAACAATTTTTCAGGAAAATAGGTTTTTCAAATCCAGTAGCAGTTATTGTTCTTTCCATTACTGATAAAGGTTGCCTTCCTAACCTTTTATTTGAAGTAGTGTGGAATATCAACATTTTGATTATATTATTATTTCTTCTTTGAGTTACACATGATATACATTTTAGTTGTTGCTGCTGTTGGTAGTCCTCAAGTGATGTATTTGTTATTATTTTGTACATTACTTTGAGATTCTGTAGCACCAGTCCATTTCTAACCAATGATCTTAGAAATCAGTTGCATACAGCTGAGATTTGTGAAATTTCTGAAAAGGTTTAGTGCCATCCATGGCATGGACCATTTTAAATTTGATCTTTTATATTCCTTGGAAAGTTTTCAGAATACAAACCTACTCAGGTTGGTATATATAAATCTGCTACCAACCCAGCACTCTCCTATAAACATGATTCCATAAATTTGGATATCTCTTGAATGGGAATATTGATACAGTTAATCTAAATTGCATTTTGGGATAAAAACCAAACAGTGGAAGTAGAGGGAAAAGTATTTTTTTTTAAATGCAGACAGTACCAAAAATAAACCTAAATATCTAAGAAGCATTTTAACAGATGATGAAAAATGTGACAGTGACATCCAAAGGCACATTAGAATAGTGAAAGATGCCTTTAAGACACTAAGCAGAGTATCAAGAAAGTAAAATTTTGTTGTAAACACAGACAAGAGTGCTCATTATTGTATTAGTATTATATTATCAATTCTCCTATATGGTAGTGAATGCTAGACAATTACCTCATAGATAAAGAGGAGAGTTGAGGCAACTGAGATGTGGTTCAAGAAAAAGGATGCTGAGAATATAATCAATAAAACATGTGAACAACGAGGGATTCAAAAATGAGAATGAAAATGATACATTTGCTTCAGCTCAGATAAAGACAGTTGAAATTATTGTGCACATAATGAAGAAAGTGAGTTTAGAGACTTAAAGGACAGATTATAGGCAAGGGAGTAGCAGAGAATCAAACTAGTAACCTACCTAATGATTGTTGGTTGGTTGCTTTTGTTTTGCGACATGTCAGCCTTTATAAGTTATTTAATGCTGAAATCTAAATATTTTGTGTTCATTTTTTTTTTTTTGTGGGAGGAGATAATAATGGTTTTAGTGATACAAAGCTTACTAATTAACCCATAGTTGGGGGGAGAAGAGGTGGATTCATACCATTCCTAATGATATTTGCATGTAAATGAATATAACAATCCCAATTGGAATTGGAGCTCAGCTCTCCAATTAACAATTCTGATCCATTATCCATTACAACATCTGCACATCCAAGCTTACAGCACCTGGTATTCACAAGTTCCCATCTTAGTACTGACCAATCTTGATATTGCTTAACTTCGGTGATTGTATGGGAACCAATGTTTCAATATGTAATGTGGGTGTAAGCCCCTACATAATGAGCTTGTTGAAATAGATGGGAGAACATGAACAGGAAGGATCTTTAGGAGGTTAAATATTGGTTAGTGCTACAATAGGAAGTTGTAGAGAGCCATGATCGCCCATGTCCTGAAGCAATACAGTACATAAAAGATGTATCATTATTGGACATGAGCATTGAAATCAAACAAGGAGCATCCAAACACATGAGGTGGGGTTATCTGTCATTGTTTTGGCATGCAGCCACTCACTATTTCCCTGGGGATGTTTGCTGAGCCCTGTCCATTAGAGTTGCAATTCAATCAGTATCTCTGACTTTCTGACCGAACCTCAAAAACCTCCCATTCTTTCTTGTATCAAATCTCATTACCAGGACAATATACAAAGGTAAACATAAAAGGTGATCTGATGTCACTTATGATGAAAAGCAGGGTTTAGTCACCTCATTAATGAATCTTTTGCTCATTAGTGACAACAGATAAGCCTTTGAATTAAAAATGTATGAAAGTTGAAAAGCTGCTGGGAAAATAATTGATGGGAAACTGTTTAAAGATTGGCAAATCAATCTATAGTATCTTATTCTTCTATGTGTCATGTCCCTTCAGTATGTTGGAGATCATGGCTGTTCACAATTCCCTGTAATTTTTAGCTCTTAACAACGTTTGTCTTTTTGCCATCTCTCCCAAGCCCTGCGCCACCATCTATTTACTCAAGGTCCCCAGGTAGATTATGTCTTGCTTTCTTCTGTCTATTTTACCTTTTTTTTGTTGCAAGTGAGTCTGTAAAGTTCAAAGTTATTTCATTGCAAGTGTGTCTGCAAAGTTTGAAGTTATTTTGGTACAAGTGAGTCTACAAAGTTTCATAGTAATTTCGTTGCAAGTGAGTCTGCAAAGTTCAAAGTGATATGTACACCAATACGTGTGCGTGAATCACATGCTAATAAAACATTTGTGACTGCTGACTGATTTTGTGCAATAGCAGTAATTTTAAAACAAGTGAACAAGGAGAGTTGAGACAAGACATACTTTGCCATGGCTTTGTATGTAGGAGAATCACTGCTGACTGACGCATTGTCATGGTAACATATGTCAAGGCTGGGCTGGTTCACTGACTGTTCCATTTCACAGATCTGTCTTGTTTCAGATCTGGCCTTGGTCCTGACTGTTGCTGACATGCATTTTTATTGTTTTGGGGTTGGCTCCAAATCACTATCCAAGTTTTGCATAAGAATGTATATAATAACTCGTGCCCTGACCTATTTCCTGGTCATTTGGAGTTCAGCCACACGAACATGGTAGAGAGTACATCACGTGACTTGTCATATCCAACCAGGTTCCAGAAACCACTTATCTAATTTTGGAGCCATGTTTGTACAAAATTGTAAAGGTTTTTGTATCTACTGAATTTAGTGAGATTTATTTGAAGGCATCTCTTACCTCTTTGTGCTTCACTTACTGGCCGTAAAAAGATAGGAGTTTATATCCTACAGTTCAACATTATTCCCTTAATCCACTGTGTATGCTGCCACAGAGGGACAAAAAAATAAGGTATGTTGGCAACCTTGGAACTTTTTGCCTGCAAAAAAATATTGTCAAAAAGATGATGTTTTCCCTTGACACTGCTATTATTTTAACTACCTTCACTCCCTGGTAATATTGTTTTAAAAAATGATGATGATAATTGTAATAAAACCTAAATACCTGATGAAACTGAATTTATACATTTTTTTTTTGTTCTTAAGAATTTCCAACAAAAATATTAAACATTATTTATTATATTGTTTATTTACAAGAATCATTTTTTACACTATTTACATTGTTTGGACTGTTGTTCTCATCTTCATTGTTACATTCACAATGTTTCGGCCATTGTATGTTGCGAATGGAACAATAAATATGGAGACAACAGTCTGAGCAATGTAAATATTGTAAGTAATTACAATACCTCATCTCAGAAATATAGACAGATGTTAAAGAATAATTTTATATTTACAACATTTTAAAAACTAATACAATAAAAACTAATACAATGCAATATTTATCATTTGCCAATTTATAAAGAAATAAATATGCAAACAATTTTCTATTCATAAATTTATAAACCTTTACTAAATTATTAAAATGTGTGAAGCAACTATAAGGAAAATCCTTATTATTTACTATTTTATAAAGTTTCAATCAATTGACAATTAGCTGATGTTTTGCCAACCATTCCAATAAACAAGTGTAGATAAACAAACAGATAATAAATGGCTGGCCAATCGTATCCAAGGATGCCAGTCTACTAGGGTGGCTAGCGAATCCCTGTTGCAGACGCCTGCTCAGGTACATTTGTATTTGTTCAACACCCATGGCGTCCACCTCTGGTCTATGCTGCAACAATGCTAAGCAGACCTTAGTTATAGTTTTTAGGGGAGAGCATGTTATCTAGCATGATCATCAGTCTGAACAAAACCATCATGCTCAAATCCTCAGTCATAACAACTTGTGACCTTGTGCTAGCACAAACATCGACAGCTCCCAAAACAGTTCTGTCTACTCAATTTCACCCAGAAGGCTTGGGTCAACCCATGCTATGGTTTTCAGGCACTTTCAGACCGATAACATCAAGAATTCATCTTCCTGACAAATCGATCATGGTGAGAGTCTCATGGTCAGAAAACGAATGTTCTAACCACTCAGCTATGTACCTATTTGTAAATGATCAATTTAAGAAATAAATGGTATAAATACAAATATAATAAATAAATGAATAAATAGTGTTCATTATTTTTGTTGTCAATTCTCAAGAACAAAGAAAATGTATAAATTCACTTTCATATGTTTAAGTTTTATTACAATTGTAAACTTTGCTTTTTAAAACAATAGTCATTGCTGAGGAGTGAAGGTAGTTAAAATAATAGCTGTGTCAAGGGAAAAACTGTCTATTTGACATTCCATCTTTTTGCAGGTGTCATGGTCCAAGTTTGCTAGTATGTTAATATACTCCAAATTTATTCTTATTTGCTTATGATTAATAGTTAAGATGTCATGTTCATCATTACAACTGGTTTCTAAAAATGAAAATTATTTATAAATAAATAGTTCAAAGAAATGATTCATAAATTTCATGTTTAAAAATATATTATGCACCCAATATCATCTTTTGCTATATTCCATATCCCTTCAGGATGTGTGCAATCATGGCTCTCCACAACTTCTTATCCTTTGTAACACTTAGGTTTTTCATTTCACCATGCCTTCTACTCTCCATTTTGCCTTCAGTATGTCCTAAGAGTATCAAATTCTTTAAGTCTTTTTTCCTCAATATGTGTCTTAGAAATTTCAATGGCCTCTTTCAGATTCTAACTGTAAGTGTCCTATTGTTTGTTTCTTTAAAAAGTCAAGTACAATTTCATTTTGTACACATATTTTCTTTAAAGCCTCATGGTTAATCACATACTCAATCAGTGGTATTCTCAGCATTCTGTAGAACCACATTTCTGTTGACTGAAGTCTCTTCTTCATCTGTGGCAAGACTGCCCAGCATTCACTGCCATATATGATGAGTGATATTACATAGGAATTGAACACTCTTTTCTTTGTATCTAATGATATGTTCTTGTTTCTTAATATTTTGCTGAGCTTTATGGAAGGCATCTTTTGCTATTCTATTGTGCCTTCAGATTTTGGTGCCATATTTCCTGTTTCCATATATTTAAATTTTTGAATGTGCATGATTTTGGCATCTCCAATTCAAAGTTTTATTGAGTTGATTCTTATGGCTTATCAACCCTTTGCAGGTTATTTGATGCTAGAAAATATTTTTAGATTATAATATTTTTTTCGAGATAATAATGGTATAGCAATAAAAGTCTTATTAATTAACCCATATCTGGAAGGAGAAGAGGTGGATTCATACCTTTCCCAAGGGTATTTGCACATAAGGGAATATAATGAAGTCAGAAAGAATTGAAACTTTACTCCGCTGAGTAGCAATTCCGAGCCATTATCTAATACACCACCAATTCAAAGTTTGCATCTTGGTCTTTTCCTCATGCTGACAACTATTTATTCTCTCTTCTTACTATTGATGTTTAGTCCTTTCTTCTTTCTTTCCTTTAATACCTTCTGTAGAAATTTCTGTAGTTTCTTTTCTGTGTTTGTGTTGTTAAGAAAGGAAATCTACTGACCTTTAGAAATAGAGAACGTAACATCAACTGCAAACATTAAAGAAAGATATTTGCAATATTGGTGGCAAAGAAAAAATATTTACAGTTAAAGGTAACAAAAATAAAATGTTGCAAGGTGTTAAAACATTTACTTGTTCACTGAGTGCAAAGGGGGAAAAAGGCATACATTCTCACTTGATCTTGAATAAAAACTGGGGTTCTGTATAAGCAGCAGTGGGGTAGGGTTGAATTTTTTTCAAAATCTAATAAGTGGGTGTGTTTGGAATAAATGAATAAAAAAATGGTGGAAAAATCTGAGATAGGATTAATCTAGAGGTTAATTTATTTGAATCTTATATAAGAAGTATTATGTAAACATACATAAATTATTTAATAAGAGTTAAGATTCTGATGTCTCCAATCATAGTTTGTATTTGTCATAATTTATGCCTCTTTCTTTTTTTTGTATATTTACTGAATTTATTTTCTATCCATATGCAGGCAGTTTGTCCCATTATGGGTTCTAGATTATTCTAATATATTTCCCAAATAAATCAAACTTATATAGCACCAAACAATTCTTTATGACATACCTTGTCAAAGGCTTTTGCATAATATATAAAAACATAGATATATATCCTTCTGAATTTGTATGTGTCTTTCTGATATCATTCTGAGCATAAATATCTCATTCCTTGTTCCAATGTTTTTGAAATCAAACTTCATTGTTCTTTATTTACATTGTTTTGGACTGTTGTCCTCATCTTTGTATTCATGTCTTGGCCTTCTTCAGGTGATTGAAATTTTGAATTGAACCCTTTATTTCAACCACTGGGGTAGATTGTTCTAGTTTCATGGGTTATGCCTCTTTTAGATATCTCAGTTATCTTCTTTTAATTCAACTCTCCAATAGCATCCAGATATTGAACTCACAATTCTTTTTAACGCACTTTATCAAATGCTTTTGCATAATAGATAAAACATAGATATATATCCTTCTGAATTTGTATGTGTCTTTCTGATATCATTCTGAGTATAAATATCTCATTCCTTGTTCCAGTGTTTTTAATGAAACTGCACTGTTCTTGTCCTGTTTTTACATGCTTTATTCATCAGAATTTGGACAGTATGTTTCATTAGATGGCTTATTATGCAAATTGTCCAATGGATCTTAATTTTTTTGCATCTTCTCTCTTCTTACAATTAATGTTATGTAAGAAATATTATGTAAATATGTAGTAAATTATTTCATAAGAGTTAAAAAGAATTTTCTATACCAACATTTTTATCAAAAATAAATATAAACCTTTCATTTGTTAGTCTTTTCTTTATAGATTGTTGCACATTATTATATATAGCTGATTGCAAATAAGGATGAATAATGTCACATATATCAAGCAC
>CAHIKZ030003326.1:4262500-4355000 GCA_903632075.3 Acanthosepion pharaonis
ACCAGCAGCCAGAGCAATCAATTCTGGAGAAGAGCTATGCATTAAGCAGGAGGAGCAGCTGTAATAAATTCCTTTTCTCCATAGTGCTCAATCAGCAACCAAGAGCAAGCGTCATCCACAGACAACCTGTTTCGCAGTATCACAGCTTATCAGCGTGGCTAGACATCCGATTGCTTCAAGCTAGGATCAAAACTTGATCAATTTGGCATCAGATACTCTATCCCTAAGCCATGGCAGAGGAAGGGAATCTTTTAATGTACAATATACATGATGTATATAAACACTAGACCAGCAGCCAAAGCACTCAATTCTGATGAAGAGTTATATGTGTGTTTGTGTGTGTATAATTTGAGCATTAGTTCCTTTTTTTAAACAAATTTCATTAAAGACGACTGACAAGGTAATGTTTTTAAGCTTTTTATTCAATTTTTCTTGTGCTTGTATAAATAATTTCTTTCCTCAACATAAAGTGTATAAAAACTAGTTCAAAATTGCATCTCTTTATCTTTTGTATAAATATTTTCATTGTAATTGCTCGGATGAGCTCTTTGCTATGGTACCTAGACTTTTTCAATTTAAGCACAGTACTATACTGGCATCAAGATCTCAACAATTTACAGTTGAGCTAGCTAGATGTAACCATAAGTTCTATGCTAACAGTTTCTTTTCTCACACTACTCACTTGTGGAACTCCTTTCCGGCTTCATGCTTTATAGCCAGCTTTAATCTGCAAAAGTTTAAATGCAATGTTAATCACTATCTACTGTGCTCCCGATTACCTTTTTTATCTTCCTGCTCATTATTTCATGTTTCTGTTCCTAATTCTTCCACATCTTTTAACACCTTGTGTTTTAATGGCTTTACTACCTTGCATGGGGTGAATCTGCTTAAAATAAAAAGTTCTATATTTTCAAGCGCTTTCAGTAGTTTTATTAGTAATTTTTCAAGGATGTTTTTTGTATTTTAATTTTTAACTGAATGTGTGTAGATTTTTCTGAATGTATCTAGAGTGATAGGAATGTTTTCTGTTTTTATTTTTAATTATTATTGCTTTCATTATTTTTAGCCTTTTTTTACATGTGTATAAGGCTATTATAATTGTATTTTCTCCAAGTATACTGTGGATAGAGTTTGGTTAGTTTCCATGTATACTTAAATGGGTCCAAATTGAGCTATGCTCAAAGAGATGTAATGTAAGTCTTCCTGATAGGCATGTAATGGTATGTCCAATATAATTATTCATAAATTTGCTTTGATCAGGAACATAGACATGTAAATTCATAAGTGATATTGGTTCTCTGTAATTTGGATCTTGCAGGTGAGTTGTTGTTGAACTATAAGGTTAGCTGTTTGAAATTTTTTCTAGTAGATAATTAAATTTTCTTGTTCTGGCATATATATGTGTGTGTGTGGTAAAGTGGTAGGATTTTCTTTACTGGAAACTTTGGAATAAAATGAAAGAGCAAGAGTATATGCAAATATAATAATTATTTTTATTTATCTGCTTTAGAGTCAGACCTCTTGTATTTGGTATAGCAAAATGTTCATTAATAAGGTAGATATTGATAGCAGTGTGGAGAAATGTCTGTTTGGCCTCAGTATTCAACAGTTTGGAAGTCAACTTTTGATAGTAGTTGTAGTCATCTAAGAAATAGGTCAGTGTCAATCTACTGTTCTTTTCTTGGTCCTAAGCAGGGCAGAAATATGATTAGCAGATGACTTCTTAACTGCTTATTCATTTGTCATGCATAGCTGATTTCTCCACAGTAGCATTCTCTGGTTCTGTTCTCTCCTGCTGTTCCTTCTTCTAGCTGTCAGCTTATATCTTTTTGACCAGGCTCCGAGATTCTGGCAGGAACTTTGGTTTCACCTAAGACCAAAAGTATCTTTGTATAAAATTTATTGATTCACCAAAATTATTTTATTTTCTGGCATTCCTTTCTTTTCCATCTTTTTCATAATGGAAGTTATGCATGGAGCCTCCCTGATTTTTCTTAGTTTTCAGTCATAAATTAGCTCCTACAGACTTCTGGCATTTTCAATCTGGGTTCAATCTTTTCTTCTTCTTCTTCCTCTCTTTATTTTGAGGGTTGTCTTTCCATTACTTGAGAGAGAAGTTTAGAAAGAGAGGGAAAGAAAGAGATAAGGGATTTAAAGGAAAGCACAAATGCCTTATTTTAATTTGAATCCTTTTTATTTTTTTGTTGAAATATCTTTATATTTTATTCGTTTTTTATTGGGACACTATATACATACATACATACATACACACACATATATATATATATATATGTATACACACATACACACACACTATATATATTTTATTTGTTTTTTATTGGGACACTATATATACATACATACATATATATATATATATATATATATATATATATGTTTGATCATGAGATGTTCTAAACTTTATATGGTGGCTTTAATTTTGGGTGAAAATAAAGACAATAATTGTACAACATATTTTTTTATTGAGTAAAACACTCTGAAGATGGCTCATGTGAGCCGAAACTTTAGATCAAGGACCAGCTTAATAAAAAAATATCCAAGTGTTAGACAATTTTTGTCTTTATTTTCATCCAAAATTAAAGCAACCATACAAAGTTTAGAATGACTCATGATCAGACATAATAGACATTCATGCCTGTTATATTTAACAGTTTATGTTTTTAAATATATCCGAGTCTGTTCCTCATATCTGTTTGAGTCTGTTCCTCATACTTATCTATCTATCTATTTCAGTCTGTTTTTATTATCTCTCTTTCTCTCAATTTGAAGCCCTACAGACATTGAAACATTTGGACTCTCAAATGCATGAGCAACATATTTATTCTGCAGAGTGAAGCAGGCAAATTTGTGCTTAACAGGCTGAATACATTGCCACTTCATTTTTATCTGCAATTGACTTCTTGACAAGGCATGAAGAAAACCGAGAATAAAGAAGCCAAGAAAATTTGAAGATGTCGATGCTTTTTGGAAAAGTTCAACAGGGTCATGGCTGTGTGATGAAGACAGCTCAAGATTGCTTCCAGAGATGATTTCAAAGAGCACACAGGACTTCCAGCAATCACATCCTGTACAGTGTGTTTATTATCAAGCACAAAACAATAGAGCATGAGTGAGTACATATATTTGTAAAAAGAAGGAACAACATATAGAAAGTCTTGATAAGAAAATAATATACATATGCATGTATATATATATATATATATATATATATATATATAAAAACATTTGCATGCATGTACACTACAGTTCAAAACTTTAAGGCTACCCCTGGTAATTTTTTAAATTGGCCCAATTTTTTGTTTTGTACTTTAAATAAGAGAAAATTATTATACAGAGTTAAAAAAAAGTGAGAAATGATTATTTTATTACAAATTTTATTATGACAAAAAGAAAAAAAAAGCATCTTGCTCTCCTCAAAATATCCTCCTTCAGTCTTGATTACTGCAGTACAAATTTTTGGCATTCATTGTGTTATAGACAAGCGTATGGTTGCAAGAAAGAAATACGACAACAGTAGAAATAGATTTACGTGGTTTATTTCAACAGGAACATGAGGGTTTGGGACAGCTACCTTGTGGTAAAGTTCATAAGCCGGCTTTCGGATCTGGTCGATCTCTCATAGTAGTTCACACATGTTGACGGTGGTTGACGGTCCCCTGCAGTCAGCAGCTGAACTTGACAGGTCTCTATCCTGGGCACCTGTGAACTGACTGTTGAACTTCCGTGTGACCCCTTTTATAGTGTTTTTTTATGGCTTAGCAGGAGAAACGAAGCGAGTATAATTAGGAGGGAAGCATTTTTATTGGACGAAAAATAGAGCACTTTAAATATTATTTTATTTTTCGACCGGAACACGTGTGTCGGAAACATTTGTAAAGAAAGTTAATGGTCATTTTGTGACGGGCTTTGTCCCGTCTACATCGGTTCTCGCTCTTGAGTGTTTGCCTGTAAATCAGCCGAGATATGTCTTATTTTATTTTATAACAATTGCAAAAGTTTCTCAAAGTATACATTTGAAAACTGATAACTGATTCCATTCATTTTTACAATGAATCTAAGCTCTTTTTCATTTTTGTTTTCATTATTCTGTCAAGTTCAGTTCATGCTAATTTTGGGGGTGGCTTCAAACTTTTGAACTGTAGTGTATAAAAAAATTTCAGAAATTAATATAATGTGATTTTCTAGAATTTTTTCTTATATTCTATCTCTGACTTTCAAGACGTACATACCCTGAAAATTATAGACCATTCCCATTTTGTAAGGTGGCAAAGTCAAAAAATCAGCAGGGGATGAAATACTTATTTTTCCCACTGTATATAAATGAACATAAGTATATGTAAATATGCCTGTGCATGTATTGTGTGACCTACGATGTTAATTTTTTTTGTTAATAAATATCATTAGGAAACTTGTTTTCAACTAAAAACATTTAAAAATAATTTTTAAGTACCAGAAAATTTTTCACATTAGAATTCTTCTCATCAAACACACATTTATAAATCTACCATTCACCTGTGCATAGAATATTGCTGCCATATCTGGTCGGATGCTCACATTGTATATCTCAAGATTTTTGGCAAAATTCAAAGAAGGGTCTGCAATGTGATTAATCTGTCCTGGAATTTTGTCCTCAGTCACTTTCTCATGTCTTAATGTGAGAAAGTGACTGAAGTGGCTTCCCTATGGGTGAAATGAGTAAAAAACATAAGTATTCAGAAATAAGAAAATTTCAGCAATGATAAACCTTTATACCTGTACAAAAGCCAGAGGCTTATTCCTTTGACACCACTGTTATTGCATGCATTTTTGACTCCCTTGGCAATGTTTATTACTTTAAAAAGCGATGATTAAAATTTTAATAAAATCCAAACATATGAAAATGAATTTATACATTTTCTTTATTTTTTAGAATTAACAGCAAAAATATTAAACATTATTTAGATTAAAGTGAATAAAAAAACCTGTTTTCATAGTTATTTATAAAATGTTAAATAATAAATATTGCATTGTAGATGATTTAAATATTTTTTTAATTTTGTAAATTTTTATAAATTTATGAATCAAAAGATTTCTTTTAAAAATGATTTCTTTATAAAATGGTAAATAATAAATTTTTATAGAAGGTACATAACAGATACCGCATTGTACGTGGTACATATGTTTTTTATAATCTTTTAAATAAATATTAAATATCTAAATAAAACATAAATATTAAATATTGCAAATAAACATTGCAGAGGGAGTCAAAAGTGTTTACAGGAACAGTGGTGTCAAGCGAATAAACATCCTTTTAACACACCTTTATCACAGGTATGAAGGTTAAAAATTATTGGGAGTGAAAGAGAATGAGAAAACTTTAGGAGATGGAAATGAAAACCTAATCCTAAATAGGAAACAGGGGATAAAATTCTACTTCTGCTCAAAAGACAGGGAAGGAGGGTGAATTGGGAGATAGGGGAATTTACCAACATAACAATCACCTACTAACAAAACTAAATATCAGTTACTACCATCTGCAGTAATATGGTAAGGGTAATTATAATAGCTGTTCCCTTATGAGGAAACATTAAGCTTTCACTTAGCAGGCAGCCAGTGCTATATTCAATTTTTAAAAAATTTTTTGTTAAAACAATTTTTCAAGAAAATAGGTTTCTCAAGTCCTGTAGCTGTTATTGCTTTACCAGTATTTTGGCGGTGGGGTTACTTCCTAACCTTTTATTTGAAGCTGTGTGGAATTTCAACATCTTGATTATGTCACTATTTTCTCTTTGACTTACATGTGATATCTGTTTGAGTTGTTGCTGCTGTTGAAAAAGGTTTCTGTTATCTGCTACTGTTCTTTGTGGTTCTGTAGCCTTAAAATAGTCTTCAGTGAGACCTACATGCTTCACTTGCTCAAAGCCATTTTAACCATCAATCTGAGAAAGTGGTTGAATGCATATAAGGTTAACAAAAATAAAGTTTCTGCACTCTGTGTGAAAATGTTACATTTTCAAACTAACTGTGACAGATGATGAAAAGTGGATACTTTACAACAAGTGGAGTGTAAGAGATTTTCTAGTATGTGAAATGAAGCAGTATTAACAATAGCAAAGACCAGACTTTAGTCAGAGGATTTGTTCTTGTCTATATTGGGATAGGATGAGCATTCTCAATGATAAGATTCTTCTGCACAACCAAATGATGGATTCAAACAAGCATTGTTTTGAATTAGACAAAATGAAGACAGCAATCAAGTAAAAGCATGCCTAATTAAGGAATAAAAATGCTGGGTGTGTGTGGGGGGGTTGGAGAGAAAAATGAATCCATACTATTTCCAAGAGTATTAGAAATGGAATATATACAGTCATGATCATCTACATCATGGGATGATACTGTTGTCAATTTGTACTAAGCTATTCAATCCTAATAAGGAATGAGAAAAGTCTTTACTTTCTATTAAAGCAGGCATGTCCAAAGTCCAATGCGTGGTCAAATTTCATATAGCTCCCATCCTCTGTCATAGAATGTATCATTTATGGCCCATCAGTATTGTCAATCAGAGTATGTAAAGTATACACCTAAGAAATGCAATTTCATGTGTTACCAAAAGATGGCAGAAGCATTGTGTGGATACCATTTGGTGGTGTGAACCTGACTTTGGCTTTTCCAGCCAATTTCTAAAATCATAACCTTTGAAGCAGACCACTGCTTTTGAACTAGACCTGGTTTACATACTGCAGTCCTGATCTCAGTATCAACTTTCACATTAGTGCAGGCAAATTATATATATATATATATATATATATATATATATATATATATAAGTGAACAGCATCATATGCAATCGCCAGGCCTGACGATTTCATATATATGAAAACAGACTGTCGCCTAAGTGTTGACTTCTATGTTCACTTTTATATTTACACACGCTCTATCTCTGATATTGAGCACTTTATCCCATAAATATAGCACACCTTAAGACTATATTTCTTTATATATATATATATATAGTGTGTGTGTGTGTGTGTATGTATGTATGTATATAGTGTCCCAATAAAAAACAAATAAAATATAAAGATATATAAACAAAAAAATAAAAAGGATTCAAATTAAAATAAGGCATTTGTGCTTTCCTTTAAAACCCTTTTTTATCTGAGATGAATAAATTCTAAAATCTTAGTGAATTAAATTTGTTTTGTGTTAGTCAAAATCAGTTATAAATATATCTGGACACTTGGTCCTGTGTCACTTTAAGTTTTCTACTTCTTAATAAGATGAATGTTGGTGTTATGTTCCTGTTCATATGTTTTTAACTTAAAAATTGACCGACAAGATTAATTACCAATAATATATAATGTTTAAGATTAACCTGAGATATATGATAGCTTCCTGGAAGTTTTTTTTATCAGATATATTTTACTTCATTTTATATGGGCTTTGGATATGACAGGCTGAGTGATTTTGGTAAGACCTGTTTAAATTTGTCATCCATGTGAAGAAATGAAAATATGCCATTTACAATAAATTTACATAAGATAGTTCATTTGCATTTAATTTTAATGATTCAAAGAATGCCAAGCAGAATGGTTGGCCCTCACACATATTTACCTCATTAAATCTGGATCTCTCTGAAAAAAATGTGCAAACCTCTGTTTTAAAACAATGTTCGCCAACCTTATTTATCTCAAGGTACACTTGAAGTTTTTTTGTATCACACTTAAATTATGATTATAAAAAAAAAATAAAAAGATAATAATAAAAATTCTTAAAAAAAATGAATTATTATTATTATCTTTTTATTACTTATTATAATAAATTGTTTTGTTTGGATTAATTAATAAATCATAAAAAAATATACTCTTTTTTTTTTACTTTTTTTTTTGCACAATTGTCCTTAATGGCTAAAAGAATAACTGAAAGCACTCTGATATGCAGAAATTTTGGACAATTTTTATAGACTTTGTGTCCAGAAGAAAAACACTTGTACAAACACAAGACAAAACAATAAATAAAAAGCTTAATTGCAGTATCTTGTCAGTCATTTTTAACAAACTTGTATAAATGGAGAATTGCTGTCCAAATACACAATATATATATATATATATATATATATATATATATAATAATAATAAAAGAATGTTAAGATTAAAATGCATTTATATAAAATATAATATATATGTATATATAAAAAAAAAAAGAACAGTAAAATATAAAAAAAGATATAAAGATATAAAAAAAAGATATAAAAATATATATAAAAAAATATATATAAAATATAAAAAGATATATATAAAATATAAAGATATAAAATATATATATAAAATATATATAAAGATACAAAATATATATATAGAATATAAATATAAAGATATAAAAAAAGATATATATAAAATATAAAGGTATAAAAAAACACAAAAAAACATATTTTAAATGAATTAATTTATAATATAAAATATAATATAGATTTTCTACAATAAAATAGTTTCTTGCCAAAAGTCCCAATAAGTGGTTCAAATATTACAAAACACTCTGTTGACATTCGATAAGTGTTGAACGTTTTTACTTATATTTTAATTATATATATATATATATATATATATATATATATTGAAATATTCTAAGGAACTGAATGAATAATAATCAAAATCAGCAATATCTTGTGAAAATGACAGATAAGAGAAAGGTTCATATCCAAGATATAAAAAAAATTGTCTTCTCACCAAAGAAAGATGCAATTAAATGTTACTTTAATACAGTAATTTTCAACCAGCAGGTGTGCCATGACATACTGAAGTGCTGTAAGGCTATCATAGGTATGTTGCAAAAATTTTAAAAGGACATTAATTAAATTATTTTTGAAAGAAGTCCAAATCACAATCAGTGTGTGAAGCAAGCTTTTCTGCGATAAACAATGTTAAAAACAAAAATTCATCACAATTATAAGATTTAAAAGTATGCCTCTTCAAAATTCAACCTTACAAAGCCTAAAAAGCTACAAGCACAGATATCTCATTAAATGTTAAATAGACAGAAAAATAAATTATTTGGGGGGGGGGGCACAAAATGTGTAAAAACTGTCCAAAACTTCTGCATATCAGAGTGCTTTTGGTTATTTTTTTAGCCATTATTAAGGACAATTTTTATTTTTTTATTTTTAACGAAATGGGTTGTAATGGAGGTTTGTAGAGATATTGTTGTTACAAATAGATAAAATAATAATGAAAATTGTAACTAAAATAAAATACAACAATAATATTTAAACATTATTTAAATAAATTAAATAAAAAGATAAAAAAATAAAATTACTCCCAGCATTTAACAAAAACTCTTCCGACTGGTAATAAGGAGATCCTGCCAAAAGATGTGAGATACAATCTTTTCACCCAAGAACTTTCAGGTTGACAACACAAATGTAACTTCCCTCAATGATAGGACATGTGATATTACAGAGTAACTTATTCCCATCTATATTTCTGAGATGAGGTATTATGTACACTATTTACATTATTCGGACTATCATCCTCATCTTTGTTGCCATATGTATCACAATGTTTCGGCTGTTGTATGCTCCAGCCTTCTTCAGGTAGTTGGAATGTCGAACTGAACCCTTTATTTTGCTCACTGGGGTAGTTCCACATGCCATGTCTAATGGATGTCAGTTATCAGTTATCTCTTGTTAATTCCCCTCTCCAAGTTCACCACTGCCTTAACCAGATATCGAACTCACACTCTTTGGGTCCTGTGCCATGTGTCTTTGAGGAAACATGGCACAGTGGATAAATGCATTAGTTAGATCCAGTGACAGGACCCAAGTTAAGGTTAAGGCCGTGGTGAACTTGGAGAGGGGAATTAACAGGAGATAACTGATAACTGACATCCATTAGACATGGCACATGGAACTAGAACAGTCTACCCCAGTGATCGAAATAAGGGGTTCAGTTTGACATTCCAACCACCTGAAGAAGGCCGGTGTGTATAATGGCCAAAACGTTGTGATAAATATGGCAACAAAGATGAGGATGATAGTCCAAACAATGTAAATAGTATAACTTATTCCCCTTTATAACATGAACATTATCACAATTGTAACGTAAAACACATACACACCAATACACAAGCACATAAATAAAATTGTATGGAATTAACATACAGTTATTCATCCCTTCTCTGTATAGTGCACATTTATTTTTTCTGTTTTTATCTTTGTAAAAATTCTACTACCACTACTCCTATGGTGTGTATGAATACCCCCACAAAATTATGATAACCACTGACGTGTCCAATAAAAATATACAAATATACTACAAAATAATGGTGACCTGATGATGTGTATCAAAAAAACATCTTATTTGCCACATCATTTGAAAATAAAACTGATGTTGAAAAAAAACAGAAACTAAAAAAAAAAGCCACACTTTTGTTGAAAATGACATAAAAAACCTCAAAAAAGAAAGACATTGGAATTCCCAACATTAAAAAAAAAGATAAAAAGAAGATTGACCAAGCGAAGGAGCAAGAAAACAAGTAAGCATCTCTTCTTTATCCACATTTTTTTTACTTACATATGATTGTCATGGAACGAGACAACATAGTTTCCCTTAAAATTCCAGGATGTATGAAAATACCATCAAATGACTGGTTCATAAAAGTTGAAATGTTTGCCAATCTGTATAACATTATACCAAACCCCAAACCGAATAATAGAGCAACAATATAAAAAAACAACTATAATGGCTAAAAAAAAGTAAGAAAAAAATGAACTGGATAAACACCCTACAAATTGAAATGAAAAATGTACCTATTACTGTCACTGGAATTCAACTAGAGCCTCCAAAACTGGTAATAGAACCTAAGAGTTCTACTGCTACCAAAAATAGCATTAAATATTTTCTGAAGGATGACGAAGCTGGAAATATCAATCCTTTATGAAGGACTGTTACACTCAGCTAAGAAATCCTCCATACCCCGGACACTATACCAGACATTAAAATGTCTAATAACAGAAAATTCCTCAAAAAAAAAAAAAAAAAAAAAGAAAAAACCTCACAGCCATTACTAAAAAAGAGGTCAGTGACACCACAAAATGATAGCAAAAAAAAAAAAAAATTACTAATGAACAAACAAAAATGACAGAACACTCTTCAAAACAACCACCTCAACAAATACCATGAAAAAAATAAAACAAATCACAACTATACATCCCAGGAGGAGAGTTCATAAAAAGGAAATAAAACAATGACTACTTTTACTTTAAATAGGCATCCATCACTACCAATTAACTTCGCTATTTGGTGGGGATGTTATATGTAGGGATATTATTATTGTTATAAATCAATGAAATAATAATAATAATGAAAATTATAACTAAAATAAAACAATAATATTTAAACATTGTTTAAAATAAATTAAATAAAAATAATAAAATTACTCCCAGCATGCAACAGACACTTTTCCTGTCAGAAGCACAGGCATCCTGCCAAAAGATGTAAAATTCAATCTCTTCACCCAAGAACTGTCAGGATGACAACATGTGTGCAACTTCCCTTCGTGATAGGACTTGTGATATTACAGAGTGACTTACTCTCATTTATAACAGGAACATTATCACAATTGTAATGTAAAACATACACACACCAATACGCACAAACACATAAATAAAATTGTATGGAATTACCATACAATTATTCACGCCTTCTCTGTATCTTGCATATTTATTTTCCTATTTTTATTTTTGTAAAAACAAGCCTAATATTCTACTATCACTACTTCTATGGTGTGAGTGATTACCACACAGATTTTACTTATGTATGTATCTGAAGTTATAGGAATGTTTTATTTTCCAAGTGCAGTCAGCACATTATCGCTGTTTTCATACTTAATGTTATCGTATGATGGCTTTTCCTTTTTTATTATTAGTGCTTCCTTTATTTTTAATCTGTTTTACATGTAGATGAGGATATTATACTTGTGTTTTCTATGTTGTGAATGGATTTTGGTAGGTTTCCGTATGTGTTTAAATGAGTCCTAATTGAGCTATGATCAAATAGCTGTAACATGTATTATCGAGATAGGGATGTAGTGGTATGACCAATATAATTTTTTATGAGTTGGGTTTGATCAGGAAAGAAGTTCCTTAGTAGGGATGTGAACTCATAAATGATATTGGTCCTCTGTAATTTGGATCTTGCAGGTGTGTTGTTATTGTTGACGAAAAGCTTAGAAAAATTTTTGTAGTAGATAATTAATTTAATTTTCTTCTCCTGGTTGACTGAGGTTATGTATTTTTTTATGATATTTCTAAGAGAATATATATATATATATATATATATATATATATATATATATATATATATATATCAACCAAACCAACCTAACCAAACTGTGCATGTGTGTGTGTGTGTGTGTCCATGTGAGTGAGAGTGAGAGAGAGCCTAAATTTATAAAAATTACTTATATACTTTTTATATACATAACTGAATTACACAGAATTTTTCTACTTTGTCATTCATTTGCCTAACATTTTTCTGATATATAAAAATTTATATATCATATTTTCCCAGCTGCAATATATGACAATTCAAACAATAGTCCCATGGGCACCATCTCAGATTTTGATGAAATTTTAGTATGTTGTACTTACCTATGAAAAACTAAAAACCATAAAATTTTAGCTTCATTAGACACTTGGTTCAGGAGTTATGGCCTCTTGAAATTTGGTGTCAACTTTTGCTGATTTCAAAACAGCGTGATTTGCCAAATTTGGCACTTCATAACTTTGCATTCCTAGAAGATTCCAAGTTGATATTTGGTAATTCCACAGGCTAAAATATGGAGAAAATACTTTTATTTTATTTCTATTTTCTATAGTTTTATAGTTGTAGGCTGCTAAATATTGAGTAAAATTGCTAATTGTTGTGTTTCGCTACCAATAGAAACTAAACCATTACCAACAGAAAAACATAAAGTTGATTATAATCATCTGATGACTTACCTTTTGAAAAACGTTGAAATATTTGCAACCCAATGGCTTGAAAAAATAAAATTTTAGGCATTTTTCAAAAATTGGAATAAGTGGGTGTTATAGTGGAACACACCTATTCTATTGTTAATAGACTCTCCCACCTATAATAAGTAGGAGTAGTAGCAGTCACTCAGTGAGTCGCTCAGTGAGTCGATGCTGGACGACCGTTAGTCGGATATTAAAGTATCAGTGACCACCACTAGATTTCTCTGCGTTATACCTATTATATCAAGTTCCTAACGTTTTGTACGTCGAACCTATTTTAGAACTGACTTAGTACAAATACAAGCCTCCACTGTGAAACTACTCCACAACAGTGGGGCAGGTAGTACAGACAGTTGAATTAGTTTTACTCAAATATAGATCCATTCCTCATTTCTCACTCATACACTTTAAATAACCTTTATTTGATGCTGTTAGTAAACACGTTATCTAAAATTATTGGGATCAGTCTACACAGGTTTTCGTTGCTATCTGAGTGTCTGGATTCCAAGCATTTAGCAACAACATATCTGAAGGAAAAATAGAAGCAGAACGTCAGTTAACATTTATATATTTTTTCAGAAATATACAATAGCAATAAAAATGTTCAATTTTCCTTGCAGTGAAGTTTGTTTTATCAACTAATTAAGTGTTCTTAGTGCATTGTCTAATGTGTGAACATATTTACTTTATGACATTCAGCCTAATGAGTTTGTGAATATGTAGACAATGGCTTAGTAGACAAATTAATCTCTTCTATTGTGTGTGTGGACAAGGCCTGAGTTGGTGGCTCCTGGTTGTCTCCCTTCAATACTTTGTATGTGTGTAGATCAAACTGGCCTCTGAAATTTTTGTAAGTTTTGTGAAGTAGTATTTTTATATTTTTATATCCATATGGGGATTTAAAATCTAATTCCTCATAAAGGTGTGAACTTTTTGAATACAAAGTTTTCATTGGTTAGAAAATAATTTCACACTGGCTTGCAAAAAAAACTTTTTCTGGAGTTTGGGAGAGTGATGAAGGGATTTATTATTGTTATTTTCTAAATGGTGCAAAAATAACATGTGATAGGTCTACGACTATGTGTGCAAGTATTTTGATAGTATTTGTCCTTGTAATGATTGTTTATCAAACAAATTTTCTGATGGGATTCTATTGTTTGAAAAATATATATGGGATTGAATTCTTATAAAATGAGAGAGAAATATTTTGCTTTAAAATTCAAACATATTTTGACCCCTAGAATCTATGGTAAAGTGAATTTAATAAATTCTTACTTTTAGAATATTGAATCACAATGAGGATTTTATTGTCTGACTGATTTTGAAGCCATTCAGGCTCTGGCTCACAACCCAATCCAAAAATTGGGCTAGGCTTCTCTCCTTGCTCTGTTTTATAAAAAAAAATGTACCATGTCATCTACTTCTTAAATAGGATTTTTTCACTTACCTAACATACTAAAGGTTTTCATAATTTTTATTATTATCATGAATTTTTAAGTTCCCTTGGTTTTGCTTAATTTAAATTCTTATTTTCTGCTTATTGTTTTCAATAGTAAACATCATAATTGAAAGTATTATTCAAAAATAGAGCTGCTTCCTATCCTGCTCCATTTAAATTAAAAAAGAGTCCTTTTTGTCTCAGGCAAAATTCAGGCTGTCAAAATTCATCTTATAGTAAATTTGATATATTCACATTTTGTAGACAGAGATTTCTCTGCTTGTTTCCATGGGAAGAGCGGGAAATCTGAGTGTCAAACTGCTAGGACTAGCACTGGTCTTCAGCAGCAAGGGTTGAGTGTAGTTTTTCTTTTGGTTAGGTGTCTTAAAGGGAGATTTCTCTGCTTGTTCCCACAAGGAATGAGAAATGTGAGTCAAGCTGCCAGGACGGGTCTTCTGCAGCAAGGGCTGTAAGTAGTCCTTCAAGCTGGGCCTTGAAGGTAGTGGCCACTGAAAAGGAAAAGTGAAAAAGTGGCCAAATAGGACCTGGTCAGCATTTTTATGCTTTCTGGGACTTCTGGTTGTTCCCTACTGATTACTTTTGTTGCTACTACTGCTGAATTAATCAAAGTAAAGAAGCCCCCGCATGCCACAATAGCCAACAAGTGAGATAGTTATTATAATTAATCTCAAACTAAATTAATTTGAATAACAATTTGCACAAAATTAAAAAAAAAATTCCAGAATATAGCTTATGTTTCTTTATTAGATATTGATTTGTATCACTTTGCATCCTCTATAACTTGTGAGACATTTCAGCTAAACTGATGAATACTGATGAACATTTCTAACTGAAGAATTTTGAAAAAAAACAATAACATTTTGCTTTTGTCAGCAAAAAGATGAGCCCAAAATGCAAATTACATACCAGGGATAATAAAATCAAGCAGGTACAGAAATTTAAATATCTAGGAAGTGTTTTGACAGACGATGGAAAGTGCAACACTGAGATCTGAAGATGTATTGGGATGGCCAAAGATGCATTCCAAAAGCTAAGCAGAGTATTAAGAGAGAGGAAAATTTTGTTGGAAACAAACTGTTACATGATATCTGTCCTCCTGTATAACAGTGAGTACTGTACAATCTCCTCAAAAATGAAGAAGAAACTTGAAGCAACAGAAATGTAGTTCTACAGAAGGATAATGAGGATACCATGGGCTGAACATGTGAGCAATGATAAGGTTTTGGAGAGAATAGAAACAAAAAAGGAAACTTTCACTTAACATCAGGAAAAGGTAGTTGAAATTTCTGGGGTATGTAATGAGGAAAGAAAGCTTGGAAAACCTGATACTCACAGGACTGATAGAGGGAAAGAGAGACAGGGGAAAGTAATGTGCGACATACTTAATGGGCTTGAGCAAATAGATGGCAGAAGATGGTTTGGGAGAAATAACAAAAAGACAAAACATATTAAGAGCTACAAGGGACAGAAAGATGTGGAGGGCCATGATCACCTAGGTCCTGAAGAGACATGGCACATAAAAGAAAGAAAGAAAGAATATAAATACTTGTTACAAAATAAAACCGTTACATAAAGTCCCACAGCGGGTAAAATGTGTCAGATAAAATAAGTTTCCCTTTTGTCTTTATTATTCATATTGTCTTTTTACAGATATACTCTATCTGAAATATATATATATATATATATATATATATATATATATATAGCTTTAATTCTCAAATTCTCATTCTCCAAAACACACATTATATTAATGGATGCTAGATATATTTTGCTTATAATTAAACTCTTTTGGATCATACAGCCTCATTAGTTTTAATGAAGTCTCAAAAGACTAATGATCAATATTAAAATGACTGAGTTTCTTTACCAGGTAAAATCCACCCACTTTATCAATTTTTATCAATGGCAAAGCATTATTAATATATTCACCTCTCTCCCTAAAAAAGAAATAATGAACTAAGAAATTTAGTTAACAATTCTCATGGTTAGCTCAGCATTCGGAAGCTTGTCTCACAGGATCTGTAATATTAATGATGTTTCTTTGAAGGTTAAAATTGACATATATAAATGGGTAGTTATTTCAGAATCAGTCTATAGTGCTGAATCTTGGACCCTTTACTGACATCACATAAATCAATTGGATTTGCTTCATGTGTGTTGCTTTCATTCAATTTGTGGTACTGAATGGGATCATAGAATGAGAGTAATACATATATATATATATATATATATATATATATATATATATATTACTCTCATTCTATGATCCCATTCAATATATTATATATATCCCATTCCCATGATCCCATTCATATATTATATATATCCCATTATATTATATATATCCCATATATTATATATATCCCATTCCCATGATCCCATTCATATATATATATATATATATATATATATATATATATATAGTCATCAACAGACTGCCTGTTTCACTGTATCATAGCTTATCAGTGTGGTTAGACATCTGATTGCTTCAAGGCAGAATTGAAACTCAACCAATTTGACATATAATATAATATAATATATATATATGTATGTATGTATTTAATACTAAAGTTCACCCAGTACATGTCTTGAAAACTACTTAAGGTGGAGGCTTATTGTTAAAGTGGTGATGATGACCGAGTTGTTCAGGGAAGCATCCATGCGGGAGTGTAATATAGGAATAAAGTGTTGCTACTGACACTGGAGTTTGAACACAGATCACTAGAGAGCAAACACAGGCAATCCCATTTTGCATAAGTTGATCATGGATGGGTAAAGGAAATGTTTATATGGGAATTAGCGTGGTGTCTAAGTGATCACTATATGGAGTACTATTCAGATCACTATTCAGTGGTCATGTGTTGAGTGAGTATTATTGAGCAATTAGTGTGAGTGTTATTCAAGGGCATCTGACACCAGTATTCTTCAAAGGTGTTACTATAGTTGTATCTGCGATTATAAAGTCTCTACTACAACTAAAGTGAAGACGAGTATTTGCTGACATTACAAAAGTGGCAACAAGTGTTTGTTGACGTCACAAAAGTGAACTTACATGAGGATTCGTTCTATATACACAAGAAAAATTAATCTGCAAAATATTCAGCAAGACTACAGCGGAATGGAAGAATTAAAAGCTATCATGATTCAAATGTTGCAGCAACAAAAATTACAACAAGGACAACAATTGCAGCAACAAAAACAACAACATGAACAGAAAATACAACTATAACTACAACAACAGAAGTTTTCTGTGTGTTTACAGAATAACACCAAACATGAACACCGTGTCTGGAATGTCGCCTGTAGAGTTGATGTTCGCCAGGAAGATTAAGTCCCTTTTTAATAAGTTATTACCAGAATGCAAGGTGAGAACATCAAGAAATAACAATACATGTAGATACTTCAAACCTGGAGATATACCCTACAATATTTGATAAAAGATTTTGAATTCAATCAAGGCTTTAAAATGAAGATTGAGTAGCTCCAGCCCACATATGATATTAATCATACATTTTTGGTCTAATCTGACTCTTGTAAAGATAAAGGTCATAAATAAAAAGTTGGGAAAAAGACACTGATTACTGAATAATAAATGACTATTTATTTTTATCCAAAATAGAAAATCAAATTCTGCAGTATGATAAACTCTTTCTATAAATACTTAGTATTATTATAGAAATAATTTCTTTTGGCAGTTAACTAAATTTTAGAATGATTTTTGGTGAATCTACTAGGAATGAAATAAATTTTTTGTCATAACCATGAAAGTTAATGCCTTAACCTATATTTTAAAAAGTGCTTGTCTTATAATAAAATCGACTTTTTTTTGCAGCTGTATGTGTGTATGTATGTAAGTGTATATATGTACGTATGGAGATGTTTATGTTATGTATGTATATGTATAGGTGTGTATGTGTACTTATGTGTATACATGTTTATGTGTGTGTGTATGTGTATATATACATGTGTAAGGGTGTGTATGTATTTGCATGTCTATATATATACATATATAAGGGTGTGTTGTATTTGCATGTGTATATATATACATATGTAAGGGTGTGTATGTATTTGCATGTGTATATGTAATTGTATATGTGTGTATGTGTGTGTATATGTATGTATGTGTGTATATATGTATGTATGTGTGTGTATGTGTATGTGCGTGGATGTATGGGTATATGTGTGTATATATATATATATATGTGTATGTATATGTATATATAGGTATATATATATATATATGTATGTATGTGTGTATGTATGTATATGTATATGTATGTGTATGTGTATGTATAAGTATGTATGTATGTATGAATGTATACATGGGGCATATGTATGCGTGTATATGTATGTGAAAAGTGTGTGTATATGAATATAGATGAATATGTGTATGTGTGGATATGTGAATATATTTTTAGGTTTTTGTATATATATATATATATATGTGTGTTTGTGTGTGTGTATATATATATATATATATATATATGTATGTATATGTATATATGTGTATGTATGTATATATATATATATGTGTGTATGTGTGTATGTATGTGCATGTACACGTATGTCTGGGTGTGTGTGTGTGTACATGCCTAAGTGTATGTACCTACTTGTATATGTTTTTTTGTGTGTATTAGTATGTGTTTTTGAACATAGAAATATTTGGTCCTTGCGAAATGAGACAATCGTTATATTCATCTTCATATATTTATATTTGATTTAATTTTCCCAATTACGAAGCGGCCCTTTATGTAAACACATTTTTATTTTCCTTCGTCCCATTCCTCTCCCCCACCCCTTCCCCCTTTTTTTTTTTTTTTTTTTTTTCCCTTCCTATCCGAATTGTCTGTGGTGTGTATATGTCACCACGAAATGTATCTTTATGTATTAGACATCCGTCGACTTTCTTTCTCTCCTCTTTTAAATCCACCCCACCCACATCTCCAAAATTCTCTCTGTCACTCATCCTCATACTTACACTTTCTCTAAATTCTGTTTTGATTTCCGGAGTTGTTTTTTTCTGTTTTCATTTTGAATTTGTAGGTCTGATGATTTGGATCGTATTTACGATTCCAATGGAATAAATTATGACCATGGAATATTAGTGTTTAAGCCTTTTTATTATATCCTTACTCTGTCCTAGACATTGAGTTCTACCTGGATCCTTCCTCTTGGAAAATTTTTTCTGAAAATATACATGTATGGGAATTTTTTAGATATATTTTTCATATGTATGTATATTTTCCACTAATATTATCTATATATATATATATATATATATTGATCAGAGAAGAGGTGCATACAACTCTCAAGTGGAACTTAATGGCAAGGACAATCATACATCTATTTTTTTCTTTTAATTTTAAACATGATTTGTGCACATCATGTGAATTGTGCATAAAATGTTTTTTTTCTCTTTGTAGAGTCTGATCGCTGACTCATTCGTGAAAGAATGGATTATTTGTTCTTTGTGCGTATAAAGATTGGAAAAGCTGGAGATTTTTTTATCTGAAAAGATGGATTTGGAAAGTAGCCAGAAAATTCATTTGACCTTAACTCCACTAAGAATCTTTGTGTCATCATTAAGGAGTGTTTTGAAAATATCCTCTTTGACTTACCCAATGATTGGCAGCATTCTTCATATCTTTTGAAACAGTTGGTTGAAATAGTTTTGAAGAAACCTAAAAGTGAACAATAAATGTTTAGAAATTTTCTCATTTGAAATTAGGTTGGCTTTCATTGAGGTTTCTGGTTGGAAATCAATTAAAACATACTGAAATACATTGATTGCGTTTGATAAAAATATTTGTTTCGATATCAGATAGTCTTTGAAGATAACAGCTGTGTTAGGAATTTACAAGTTTTTCATTTAAAAGCAATTATATGATTGTGCATATAAATTATTTTTGTTTTTCATCAACACTATTTTTTTACACTAAAATTCACTTAATTCACCCTTACATGGCTTGAGAGCCACTTAAGTCAGATGGCGACTATTCAAATGATTATGACAAATGAGGTGCATAATATGAATGAAAGAGGTGCTAGGAAATGAAGATTATGAGGATAAGGAAGATAGATAAAGATTAACCATTGACTTGAAGAGGTTAAGATTCTAGTGAGCAGGGAAGCACCCATGCAGGTGTCTGTTCCAGTTGTTGGGAAAAAGCTATCTGAAAGGAACTTAGCAATGTTTGTCTTTTCGATATCTCTCCTAATCCCTGTTCTGCAAAGCATTTACATTCATTAGGTAGGTTATTCATTGCTTTCTTCTGTTCCTCTTGCTTTCAACATGTCTTATGAGTACCAAATTTTCCAAGCCCTCTTTCTTCATTATATGTCCTAGAGATTTCAATTGTCTATATGTTCTTATCCTATATATTCTCATAATATAAACACCTGGCTCCCACCTTTTCACTCTTACAACAACCTTATTCAGTAATTCTCCACCTTGAGTGCCTCTTGTGGCGTGTACTGGGTGAAGAATTGTTAAATAAATTTCTATGTATACAAGAATAGAGTGTGTCAGACTATTTTTGTTTATACATGGTTACTTAAGTTGAATGTAAATGGATTCTTTAGTAATTTTTTAATAAGTACGATAAGTTGTAACTTTATACTAGCACAACCATTAATGCCTTCTGACTAGTTCCACCTAACCAATTTCTCTTACAAGGATTTCAGCACGCTTATACCATTCCAAAAGCTGAAAAAAAATGCTGATGATATGGAAGTTATGCTTGAGAATTGCTTTAAAGAATCAATGAGATGGCGCTTTCAGATATCTCAAATTCTTATTAATGTTTTCATAGACAAAGCGACTTCTGAAAATCAAATGCCATTAACTTATCACAAAATTTGTGCTGTCTACCATCTTGAATTAAAACTACAACATACACAATGATTTCTTTTGCAGATTTGTGTGTTCCTTTGAATATACTGCACCAGATCAGTACCTGCTTCTTGCTCATTAAAAGTCCACTATGCACAACAAGTTCACAGTGAATTTTCTTTTGGATTTTTTTTCCCTTTTGATATACAAAAATCTCTTTACTCCTTGAATATCTATGTTTTTTTTAATCAAATTTATCCCAAGCAAGGCAGTAAAGCCACTAAGACACAAAGTGTTACGAAGTGTGGAAGAATTTGAAAATAGAAACATTACCAAGGAGCGAGGACAAGAGGAAAAGTAATCAGGAAGAAAGTACATAGCGATTGATATTGCATTTAAATTTTTGAAGATCAAAGTTGTCTGAAAAACAATTAGTGGGAAGTGAGTTCCACAAGTTAGAAGTGTGGGAAAAGAAACCATTAGCATAGAATTTAAGGTTACATCTAGCCAATTCAATTGTAAAATGATGAGACCTTGTTGCCAATCTAGTATTCTGCTTAAATTCATAATGTCTAGCTTCCATAGTGAAGAGCTCATTTGAATAATTACCATGAAAGTATTTATAAAAAAGATGCAAGGATTCAATCTAGTCTTTCCATTTTTATGATTAATAGATAGCAGCTTGGTTTTGGAGGCATTAAAATTAACAAGGTGTTCTTGCCTGAATTAATAACAGACTGTAGGTCATTATGTTTGTCCATTGTTATATGATGGCAGGCATTTTTCTAGTGATGTCATACACACATATACACAGGCTTTTTTCACTGTTATTGTATACCCCTTTGCTCATAATCATATGATCCTGAAAGTTCTCATCAGTTCCTCTAAAACAACCCAAAAGCTTAAATATCTCACTGTGCTTTGAGATCAATCAAGATATCCTAACTTCTTGCAGACAATTTCATGGATCATTGACTTCAGATAAAAATTTTGTGAAGTTTATATAGTCTAAGTCTATCATCATGAATGGCAGCTTTAAAACGCATGATGTTAAGTTCTGTTATTGATAAATAAATACGAACACATTACACTAAGCTAGTCCTGCAGATTTGTACATCCCTTTGTGAATGTACCACATCAGACTGATACCTGCTTCCTTCTCTATACATGTTCACCATCTCCTTTTATATGACATGTCCTTCCTGTAGAAGTCAAGTGACTTACCTGCCAACATGGCTGCCTTCTTCTAAAGCAAGCCAGCTGATTTTACCTCATTTTATAGGAGAGTGCCTAATACACCAGTTAGGTTGGCCCATTTTGCTAGAATGGACCTGCCCAATACATTTGCATGAGTGGTCTTTATTCACCCATATATTTCTCCATGAAATGGCTCAAGTTAGTTATCTTTGGCTATGCTATCCTACTTATGTGTCAGACCACTGGCAAGCTAACCAATATTCTATACTTTCAGGACATATATAATCATGGCCCTCCACATCTTCCTGTCCCTTGTAGCTCTTTATAAGTTTTGCCTTTTTTTTTTTAATTTCTCCTGAACCCTATTCTACTATCCATTTACTCAAGCTCATTGAGTATGTTATGTGCTGCTTTCCTCTGTCCCTCTTTCCCTCAGCCTGTTCTATGTGTATCATGGCAATTATCAAATGTTCCCCATATACAGCAACTAGCAGCATGGCCCTGCGTTGCCCATGCTTGATTCAAAAATTGTACAACTCATACAGCAATCACTATCACTTGACTGAAAATATTTTTGCCTTTCCTTGCCTTTAAAGGAGTGCCCTTTGCCATGCTGATGTTGCTACATGCCTTACTTCTTGCCTATCTCACACTGCAAATTTTTTCTAAGCTCTATACTAAACATTAAATCTGTTACGAAAAAAGAACTAAACAAAATGAACACAAAATGATCAGCTTTAAAAAAAGGACTCGTAACTGGAAAAACCAAATGAAAAAAGAATGTTAACAACAAATACTTTTTCACACCCAACCCAGTTCTGCAGAATCAGAATCAATGTTGAGTTTAAGCAAGCGAATGAGCCAATTGGAGTAAAGTACAATGCAGATTTAAATTTTTCCCACTTGTGACGAATGCAGCTATCGATTTTTTTTGCATGTAGCATGCTAGTTAACATTCATGTCAGTCAGCTGTTGGCTCTCATGCTGGCCAATAGAATCTTCCTGCCTATTCGTGGCAGCCAGCTATAGGTTCTCACTCTGGTCAGTAGAAAATGGTTGCAAACTACATGAAAACTGCCATAGAAGCATGAGAAAATCGTTTATTTTCACTATCAATGGGAGTTGGAAAATGCAAAGTTGGTCTTGGCCTTTTCACTAACTTGGAGCATGTGCATGTAAATTTTCGTGCAAATCCGTCAAAAATTGCGGCCATGCATTCGTTACATACACACACACACATGCTGCTTTTTATAGATAGAGATATATTCATGGTGAATTTCTGTCGGATTTTGACCTTTGAACTCCATGGTTTGTCCACTGTTTTATATCATTATTCTGACATCACATGTTAAAAACTGGAGTTATGTTCTTAAATGAGAGGTGAATGCCTCAAACATTTTCAATGTTTTGTCATTACTAGAAATTGATAAAAAGAGCAAAGGTTATCATATTTTAGGTGGTAAAAAGATCAACCTTTTTGATGCTGGTCAGTGGTAGTTTTAGTCAACATTGCAATATGCTACAAAATCAATATATCAACCTAAGAACTTATTCTTAGACAGCCTCATTAGACATAGAACCTTAAATGAATCTAATGCATAGCATCCAACCCACTCAGAAATATCTAAACTATCAACTGTATACAACCACTTTCTCAGATAAATGATTAAGAATAGCTTCAGACAAATGAATCTTGTAGTTCTTAGGGAGGACCATGTATCATTGAATCACATAGAATGCTGCTACAGAATCACAAGCAAAAAACTTTATAAAATAACAGAAATAAAATCACTTGAGGACTTTCAACAGTGGCAAGAACTAAAATGGATAGCATATGTGATTCAAAGAAAAAATAATGACATAATCAATAGGGGGGTAGCCGAATTAATATTAGAAAGAGTGATAATAGTTTCCTGAAAAATTGATTAAAGTAAAAGATTTCATAAATTTCAACCAAATGAACATTGGTATTCAGTCAATGAATGTTGAGTGTTTCCATATAAGTAAACAGTTACTATTATTGTTATATTCCATGCTAATAGGAATATATACTTGAAAAACACAGTGGATAAAATAAGTAAAGGTTTATTGTAAAAACCAGTACAATAAGAAATAAGGTAACAGTTATGCGCACGATCGTCACAAGTCAATCCAGTAGTGAGTTCTACTATTGGAAGGTCAGTAATTCTTGCATAAGTCTGAGTTGTACTTAACAGATCCCAGCTAGTGTATTTACTAACCTCCCCACATGATCAGATATGGTAGAGGCCAAATTTAATGTGGGGTATCCGAGCCTGTAGGCTCGGCCAAAAATTCCTGTAGAACCCGTGTAAAATGGGGTCAGGTAGCTGTTTCCTGAGACGAGACTCTGCCCTTTGACATAGCATCATCTGGGGATCCTCTCTACCCGGAGGCAGAGAGTTTGACCAGCACAGCTGGAAAAGATTCCAGTTAGACAGTATTTAGCAACTACCCCATACAGTCACATGTGGCACAAGGCTGAATTTAATGTGGGGTTTCTGAGCCTGTTGGCTTGGCCCAAAAATCCCTGTAGACCCTGCATAAACGGGATTGGGTCTGTCTACCTCCCTGGATGAGACTCTACCCTTCGGTATAGCTTCATTTGGGTTCCTCTCTGCCTGAAGTGTGAGAGTTTAACCAGCACAGCTGGAAAAGATTCCAGCTAAAATATTTGCCAACTGCCTCATGCAGTCAGATGTGGCTCAAGGCTGAATTTAATGTGGGGTATCCAAGCCTGTAGGCTCGGCCAAAAATTCCCCGTAGAACCCGCATAAATGAGATCAAGTTGATCTACCTCCCTGAATAAGACTCTGCTCTTTGGCATAGCCTCGTCTCGGTTCCTCTCTGCTGGCAGGCAGAGAGTTCGTCAGCATATCTGAAAAGATTTCAGCTAGACTCTGCAGTCCGTTGACTTACAGATACTTATATGTAATTACTACCTATGGTGTACTCAATCATGGAGGTGACAGGTTATTCCATTACATCAATTATCATTATCATATGCATGCACTCCATATTAAGGCCATTCTATAATTTTATAAATTTAAACTGACTGTAGTACTGGATGCTCAGTGTATGAATGTTAAATGTTTCTTTATAAGGAAATAGCTAATAATATCATTTCTTTTTACCATTTACTTCGAAGTAAAAATAACAGTGAAGGCTAGAATTTGAACTCAGCCTGCTGATTCCACTTTCCACTCATACTACCAGCAATATCCAAAAGATACTCTTGTAAAAGAGAAATATGTATTCATACATTCATTGGCCAAATATTTGATTGATAATGGATAAATATAAAGAAAGTGATTCAAATTTATTGTTTTTTTCTATTTATAAGAATCTGTGCTGTACACTAATCATAGTCTGAAATATGTCTTCATGACTAAATTTATATAGATACAAATATAAATAATGTTAGCATTTATAATATAAAAAAATAATGTTTGTATTATAATGACCTCCTCAATGTTAACCTAATATGAGTCAGCCATCTTTTTTTCAAGGTAGAGAAATCCTTATTGTAGTTCAGTTTGACATGTGATTTTACCTTGGCCAGTTTGCATAAAAAAACTGAATTCTAAAATGTTTTCAAACTTTTGTAGACTTCAGATTATTTCACTGACATTTTAGAGACAAGATAATTAACCAAGAAATTTTATAACATTTTTTCATATTTCAACCAAAACCCAATAAACATTTTAAATATCCTAATAGGAATGTTTATTTTTATTCATGTGTTGGGTAGCAATATATTCAGTTGAAAGTAGGTATTTTGTTATGGATTTTTTCCTAATTATTTTATCAGTAAATTGAAGAAATGTCAGACTTTTAATGTCTTGACAAAAGCCAAGCCTACCTTCATCTTCAACTTAACCTTTCATAGACATAACAATTTCTTGAAAACATGCTAATTTTTAACTTTCATTAAATGTTTTTGTTTTCTTCTCTGCCACAAGAAATTATCAATTTGGTTTTAATAATGGTAATATTAGACATTTCCATACAAGGAAACATTTTGCAATAACTGACTGAATAGCTGGTACCACTTTCAGTTTAAATTTATAAAATCTTTTAAAACAATTTATCAAGAAAATAGGGTTTTTCAAGTTCTTTACCTGTTATCACCCTTTCCACTAGTGAAGGTTTACTTCTTAACCTTTTATTTGAAGTAGTGTGGAATGTCAACATCTTGATTATATCATTATTTTTTCTTCAAGTTATATGTGCTATCCATTTTAGCTGTTGCTACTGTTGAAAGTCCTCAATGTGGTTTCAGTTATTTGCTACAGTTCTTTGTGGATCTTTAGTACCAGTCTACAATGTTCAAAGAAGGATGATCTTTGCTAAGAACCCCAGGCGTCATCTGCTCAAAACCATTTTTAACCATTGATCTTAGAAAGTGGTTGTATACAGATGACAGTTTAGATATTTTCAAACGGGTTTACTGCTGTGCGTGATATCCATATGAAAGCTTCGTTCTGAACATGACTTGAGTTTTCCTGTTGATGTTTTGGTTTTGTAGCAATTTGCAATATTCGGTAAAACTACTTCTGGCACAGCCTATTCTATGTTCAATTTCCTTTTCTCTTATAGAAATTTGTTATAACTGATCCATACACTGAGGTATTTGAAGAATTTAGTATTTACTAATTCCACATCCTGAATTTTTATCATGGATTTAGGTTATGTGCCATTACTACTTTCATTCCAATTCCAAATCATAGATTCTACTTTGGAAAAGTTTATCTTGACTCCAATTTCTTTGAACATTAGGTAATGGATGTTGATTTTCTGTTCAAGATCTGATTTTCTGTTCATAGATAGAGAGCTACACTGATAGATAGATAGATAGATAGAATGACAGACAAATAAAAAGAGACACAGACTGACAGAGAGACTGACATATAGACAGACTGACAAATGGAAAGATAGACTGACTTAGTGTTTAAAGTTTAATAATTCCACATGTATATTAATATAATGCAACATTTTAACAATGCTTTACCTTCCAGTTGTAAATCATTGAGATAATGTGTACTTGGAAATGATTGTGGTAGTAAGATGTGTTCACACGTGAATATGTATTTAAATGATTTTGATTGGATTATGTAAAATGAAGCAACAATGCATTTTTTTCTTACTAAATCTTCCATGAAAGTGCATATAGTCGAATGCTAAACTAGTTATTAATAACAAAGATTAGGCATTATGAACTTTTGAAAAAGTGATTCATTCATCTAATGGGCATTGCATCAATCCATTGATAATAATTATAATATGTTGAAATTAAAGAAAACATATGCATTTAGCAAGACTTGAACTTGCATCCCTTATATGCTCAAGAAACCTATCCAGTATAGCTGATTTGCCTCTTATAATTTTCTTTCCAAAAAGGCAATGATTTAAGTTGGAGAGTTACTGGGAAATTTCTTCTTCTTTTATGTGCTCACTTCAAGACATGGAATTTACTCCTTGTCTGAGAAGGATAATTTGTAATTTGGAAAAGTTGATAAGTAAAATCAATGAACACAAAATGTCTGTTGTCATTAATAATATATATATATATATATATATATAATTAAATGGATAAATATAGGTAAATGCATGAGCATGCTTTCATATACAAATACATACAGTGGGGAAAATAAATATTTCATCCCCTGCTGATTTTCTGAGTTTCCTACCTTACAAAAATGGGAATGATCTATAATTTTCAGGGTAGGTCCATCTTGAAAGTGAGAGATAGAATATTAAATAAAATTCTAGAAAATTACATTATATTAATTTTGGAAATTTAAAAAAAAATTTTTTATTTGTTGGGAAGGGGTCGTTTTTTGTTTTGGAATATTTTATTGGCCTTTTGTTTTGCACCGAATATAAAATAAGGAAAACTAATCACAATTTTGACATAAAAAAATGATAATCTGATCAAAGGAGAAATCAATTCACTACAACATAAATGTCTAGAGAATATCTTGATCACAAGGTCATCAACAGTAAATTTGCGAACCTGGCTCTTATAACATTTCATCATCCCTGGCATATCTTCTAATATCACAGTGTGGAATACTTACTAACAAAAGTGATAGAAAGGAAAAGAAAAAGACACTAAATGAATTTGGATAGCTATATATATATATATATATATATATATATATATATACTGTTGTGGCTGCCTTTGGCTACTCCCTAAAGCGAAAGAGAGCAGGGCATTTCAACCTTGGCCTTTTGACCATGTTCCCTACATGTTGATAATTTAGTTTTAGAGATGAGCTAATTACCTTTTAGTTTGTTGGTATTATGAACCTAGTCGTAATAAACCTCTTGGCATTTTTAGACCTTAGATTTTGCATAGCAAATCTCAACTCATTTTTTTTAGAGAGACTTTTTAGCATTTTAGTCTGTTGTTGGTCTCCCTTAGCATAACACAGCAACTTCACGCCGAATTCTCAGTCAGCACCCAAGCGTCTGAACAGTCGGTACGCAGGCTCCTGGCTTTTGTGGCCAGGATGCTGACTCGGGCTGCGTATTAAGTTACGCTCCCATTTTTTTTGTCTGCCAACTGGATGCAAGTTGGACCTATCTCTCTTTACTTCGCCTCTTTACTTCTGGCTCCTTACCCATGTTTGACTCTTGGCATTCTGTCCCTACTGGCTGCCTGCACATCGTCTGTCACCTATCCCGTACACTCTGGTTATGAGTATTACGCCAGCTCTCCATTTCTTCCTGACACGTCCAGTCCAAAACCAGACCAGCCGACCAGCAGCGATCATCTACAGCAACCAACATCGATCACCTGCGACGACCAACCAACCTTTCCTGTATACTATCGGTTGTAATTACTATGGCAGGTTTCGACACTGACCTCGACCAGCAATGCTTGCACTGCAACATCCAACCGTCTACATGACTGGAATGTCTGTACCTCGACTCCAACCACCGAAATGAACGCACCTCAGCATCCCGTCATCAACCTCAACGTCCAACATGACCGAAACGTCCACAATCTCTTTCCAACTGTCGATACAACCGGAACATTTGCACCTTGACTCCAGCCACTGACATGACCAGTCCAACCCTCAACACGACCAGTCCGACCACCATTACCACGATTAGCAGACCAATATACCCCACTGTCTTTTCTTTATAAAATAAACTTAGCATTAATCATACATATCCTTGTTCTGTTGTCCATTTTGTTTCACCTTGTCAGATTTCACGTATTTAATACGAAAAATGTTACTGGGCCTCTTGCGACCTCATCATTTACAATACGGGGGTGTTTGGGCTGTGGTTTCATATTGCGCCCCCTCCAGGGGGTCCGCTACAATATATATAAACTTGTAAAATCCCCAGCACCTCTTAATCATGTGCATGGTATTAGCAACGTAAGAAATTTAGTCTGATGAAGTCTTGAAGGACAAAATGCATCACAAGTAAACTTTTTCCATTTTATCATACAATTTCCCCAATATTGTTCTTGATATATAAAAATATATATTGTTATCTCATATATATAGATATATAATGTTCAAGTCATCTGAAAATTGTGTGTGCATGAAACTTGGGTTATCACAAGTGCCATACTTTCATAGGATTTACTATTGTTAAGTTTTTTTTTTCTCTGTTTAGGCAATCTAGGCTTAGAGCACTTTAATTTACTAAGTCGGTTTGCCTTTTTCCTTTATCTTTTAGTAATATTGTTATTTATTTCAAGGCTTTACCTGGAAAATGGTTTTAGATTTTGGCAAGGTTTCCAATGGTTCCATCAAGAGTTCTGGTTTTTCTTTAAGTCTTCTTGGAGTCAGGGGAGTAAAAAAGAGAAAAGCCATCAGGAATATTTCAGAAGCTGTAGACAAAGCTTCAAAATGGCTATGGATTAAAAGATCAGATTCATGGTGCTGCTGGAAGGGCTGAAGGAAAGAGTGGAAAAGAAAAGAAAAGGAAGGGGGAGAGAGATAGTGAGGGAAAATAGAAGAAGAAAGGAGGAAGGAGAAAAAAAAGGAGGAAAATAGAAAGATATAGAGGAATGACCAAGGTCACTCTTTGAGGTGAAGGTCGTCTCTTATTAGTTTTTTTTTTATTTTAACCTTTTCCCCACGATGATATCTTGGAGTTTCTAGTATGTATTATTTCCTTTCTTGTCCGGGAAGGGGAGAAGGGGAAAGGAAAAAAGAGATGGGAGATGGGAGAAAGACAAAGAAAAGCAAGAAACGTTTCTGATCATAGTTCTTATGACCAACGAATGTGTATGAAATTTTTTTTCTTCTTTTAATGAAGTATCGTTTCATAGGAGATAAAAACTTTCCTGTCGACAAGTAGAAATTACTTACCTGTTATGTCAAGTAGTGTCTGTTGAGAGTGCGCGTCTTTCCGTGTATTGGACCTAAGAGGGAAAAGATGAGCATTCAGTTTGTTCTTCTTTTGTCTCGTCTTGGTTGAGGAGGAAGTGACGTAGGGCATTTCTGATTGGTCGCTTGCTATTTCAAGATCGGTAGTGACATTTATGTCCGTTGTTGTGTGCTTGGTGGAAATTTGCTTGAGGATCGCCTGCCATAATAGATATTGGTTCTTTAGGGTCTCTTGGGTGAACAGGTATGATGTTGAAAAACCCGAAACTTGTCAAGACCCCAAATCATAACATCACTGATGAGGCGATCCTGCGCACTTGTTGGAGTGTATTCAAACAAATAACGCTTTCCCCTGCCAACCTTAAATGATTAAACAAGTAAAAATATATAATTATATACTAATGAGCAAACTAAACATGTTCTACTATTTGGCTTTGTCCTTTACTTTTTTCTTTCTTCCCTGTTGAAGAATTAGGAAACCAGACAGTTGAAACCGGAAGTCGTCAAGACAAAGCCCTAGAAAAGAAAAACGGTGATTTGTTGCTGGTGGGAGGGAGGGAGGAAGGGAGGGAGAAATGACTTGGTATTGGTCATTTCTTTTCTTTTTTTCCCCCTCACCTTCTGTATGCTCAGTCATGAAAGAAAGAAAAAGATCACGTGAGCACGGAGAGAGGGAAAGACAAAAACAAGTTGTTGCGGCCGTGATGTTGAGGGAAGGTGGACGAAATTTGAAACCCAGATTTACTGTTGAATTTTGTGAAACCCAAAAAGGGAAGATTACGGTTTGAGTATGCGATCTGAAGGTCGGGAACACTAGAATCAAGCAGACGTGGAAGTTTAAATACCTGGGAAACGTCTTGACAGAGGACGGTAAGTGCGACACTGAGATCTGTAAGTACGCGTATTGGGATGACCAAGGACACATTCCAAAGTTGGGCAGAGTATTGCAAGACAGGAGGATATCTTTGGTAACAAAGAAAAGAATACTGGACTGTTACGTGATAACTGTCCTTCTCTATGTCAGCGAATGTTGAACGATTTCCTCAAAGATTAAGAAAAGACTCGAGGCGACAGATATGTGGTTCTCCAGAAGGATGCTGAGGATATCAAGGACTGAGCGTGTGGGCAACGATGAGATCTTAGAGAAGTTGCAAACAAGGAGGAGGCTTATACTTAATATCAGGAAGAAGCAGCTGGAGTGTCTGGGACACATAATGAGAAAGGAGGGCCTGGAGAATCTGATACTCACGAGTCGAATAGAGGGAAAGAGAGACAAGGGAAAACAACGCGTGACATACCTGGCGGGCTTAAGTAAGTGGATGACAGAACGTAGTTTGGGGGAGGAGTTAGAGAGAAGGAACTTGTTGGGTTCTGCAAGGGATAGAAGGAGGTGGAGAGCCATGATCGCCTACGTCCTGAAAGGACATTGCACATAAAAAGAAAGACCGATATAAAAAGAAGAGAACGGGCAAAAATTGTGGGCCTGAATTCAATAGAATTACAGTTTGAACGTTTAAAAAGAAAGACTGATGAAATTGTGGGTCTGTTTTTTTTATTTTATGCAGTGTAACCCGGATATAAGAGAGTTGGCGGGACCGGAGAAGTCTCTTATATCCGGGTTTCTCTTATATCCGGGTTTGGTCTATTTTGTTTAGGTAAGTATGGGAACACTTTGGGACCAAAGAAAATCTCTCTTATATCCGGGTTTCTCTTATATCCGGGTCTCTTACATCCGGGTTACACTGTATTTCTATAAAATCCGATAGTCAATCAAGACTATCGTTAAGGAAGAGAATGAAAGAAAGTATCAAGAAGATTACCAAACTTTACCAGTGAGGAGAAATCAGGATCATCGCATCAGAAACCAAATGAAAAGCCGACAGGGAAATTTTTATGCATGAAAGGACTATGTATCAGTCTATCTAAGAAAAGAATAATACTACCAAGGACTTTACTTTTGCAAAAGAACATTTTTGTAAGATGTTTTGTTGTAAGAACTTCATACTGGAGTTACATATAAAAAAGAAGCAGCCTCCCCCGCAAAAAAAAACGAAACAAAAAACAAACAAACAAAAAACAACAATATATAAAGAACGGAAAGGCAAAGATAAGTACATTTTGATTTATTTGAATTTGTTTTATATTTGTTCATTGGATAATTTGTCTCAACCCCTCTCTCTATAAATAGTAGAATATATTTTTTATTTTTAATTATATATATTTGTATTAAATAAATGTTTTATTATTGGATACACTCGTCTTGTGTTTGTTTATGGTTGGTCTCGTTGCGTAGTTTGGTGTCCCTGAGTGTGCTCCGAGAAGGAAGACCCACTTTAGTGGATTTCGGTTCATGTTACCATATCGTGACACTAGGTATTTATTTACTCTGTCTCCCCACTAAGACGAGTTGTGACACAAGGTCTTTTTTTTTTGTGAAGAAAAGGAAAGAGGAAGAGAGAAGGGGTTACTTACGGACGGGTTGCTTCAGCCTCGGGGGAATTGTGTCCAGCTAAACTGGAACCAAATGACCAACTGATATTTATGGTCTTGGTCGGAGGAGGATTGTGGGAAGCGGTTAGCCTCCTTATAAAAATCATCCTCTGTACTGTCACGAGACCTATTTTCTCTACCAGCCGACGCGTGACTGGTTAATTGTCGGGCTGAAGGATTATTACTTCTTTTTCTTCTCTGTCACTAGACCTAGTAGGAGCGGGTCGCAAGAGGAGGACTCCTTTTGCAACCCTTACCAGGCTGTCGCTGCTCTCTTCTGGGTTTTCCCCCCTTTTACTGTGTCGAAAGTTTTTTTTTCCGACATTTTTTAAGTTGTGGACCCGAGCGCGTACACATTGGTTGCGCTGGCCTCGGTGCGAGCACCGATCCCTCTCCCTGGTGCAATGAGAGGGTGCAGTCTTGGGCAGCTGTTCCCCAGGGCTGGGCACTTTTAAGTATAATTTTTCTCATTTGCGACTCTGTCCTTTGACGAAGTCGCCCCTGAGTGCACTCTGCTCAAAGACAAAGATGCAACTGAGAGATGATAAATAGATGTGTTAGAAACTACTCGAAAGTAATTCACACACACATACCCCTCCCCACATACCCCCCACACACACATACTAGACACAGTGGGTCAAAATTAGGTATACGCTTCTTAACATTTTCTTTTAGATTTTATTAGATCTAAATTTATTTATTACAATTATACTTGCTTAACACTTTTTAATCTCGTAAGTGCTTGAAATGTCCTTCTTCGACCTTACAGCATTTCCCGAACGTCTCCAGAACACCGTGATTCTCAGTAAGACACAAAATCGGATGCGTATCAATGTCAATAAATGCTTCCAAGATGAACTCTTAATTCATCTATGTAGAGATTTTTCTCATAAGCCTTATTCTTTCTTTAATCTCATCTCATTTTCTTCATTCAAAGACATCCTAGGACGTCCAGATTTTGGTTCATTAACTAGTGAACCCATTTTTTTCAAATTTATGTTTTATTTGATAACTTGTCAGCCATGTTAGTGAAACAGTGTGAAATGCTTGGCACGTATGCTCAGCATTTTCAATCTTTCAATACTGCTTTAGAATCCACTTTCTTTGTTTTTGACTCCAATTTTTGGCCATTATTCACAATACATGTAAAAAAAATAAAAAAGTTACGTCCGTATAAAAATAATTAACCCTATATATATATATATATATATATATATATATATATATATATATATATATATATATATATACACATACACATATTTAAAAGAAAAACAGACCACTTTAAGGTACCATTATAATAATTTATTTCACCTGAGCCCTTTTAAAGGACGTCGGATCATCAGATAGCACTTCCAAAAATGAAACGAAAAATGAAATTAAAATTGATGGGTAGTGTATTTTTTTGTAATTTAACAGAGTGTGTAAAAGGAGTAGTTAAAGAGACATGGTAGAGTATAGGGAGGGATTAATTTCATCTCTATCTCAAGTATACTTCGTATTGGGGGAGGAGGAGTGACCAGATCTTGACCTATTTAGACGGTTAACTTAACGGAAGTGATATATTGAAATGGGAGGGGAGAAGGGAGAAAAGAAAAAGGAAAAAGAAAGGAGAGGGAGAGGGAAATAAAGAGAAAGAGGCTGTAATTAGGTTTTAGCAATTTATGTAAAGAATAGATTTTAATGCTTGATAGTAATTTAGATGTCTAAAAAAAAAACGAATAAATTAATTTGATGTTTGCTATGAATTTAAATATTTAATTTTTTTTAAAGAAATAGTTTAGGGATTTAATATAAGTTAAATACTATATTTATCAACATATTTATAGAGAACATATTACAAAAATATTTTAAATTATAACAGTTTGTTTACCCGACCAATCGTACTTTTTTAATATTGTAAGAAATAGTATATATATATATATATATATATGGTAAAAGTAATAAATCCGTTGGTATATAATCCAAGCAGATCCTAGTAATAAAATATTTAAAACTAATCCCCCAAAAGAACTCAATGTATTTATTATTACGGAGCAAAAATTAATACACAATAAAATCCGAAATTACCTCATGTGGGGAATAAGCTTATTTTGAATGACGAAAATATAATTCGTCAGTCTTAGTTAACCCTGCTAGAGACTGAGTTTGTTCATACCGGGGGTTGAATAAGACTGACAAATTATATTTGCGTCAGCTGAAATAAGCTTATTCCCCATATGAGGTGATTTTAGATTTTATTGTATGTTATATACGTGTGTGTGTGTGTATATATTTGTCTGACGATCACAAAAGCATGAAACCCAGGGTCAGTAACTCACATCAATCCAACCAAATATGTTAGCTCTATCTCTGATATTGAGCGCTTTCTAATAAGTACCGTGCATATGATATATAAATAATTATATATATAATATATTACATATATATATATTTATGTTTATATTTACACACACACACACACACACACACACACACACACACACATATATATATATATATATATATATATATATATATATATATAATATATATTGTCTACCTTAAGATTGTGTACAAGCACATGAAACTGAAAGTAGTGGCCTGCCATTTCCTACCTGGTTATTGAATTAATATTCAAATGCTCTGTCATTTTTATGGGCATGGAGCACTTTTATGCCAGAAGGCTAATTTTGGGCAGACTCTATTTATAGCTGCTTATTCAAACCTTGGAATTTTTTTATATATATATATATATATATATATAGATGTAATTTTTTTTTTTACAGTAAGGTTCACCCTGTTCAAGGCCTGGGGGTCACTCAAGGTAGAGGAGTATATCAGCAGCCAGTTTTTACATATAGGAGTGCAAGATAACCGTTAACCCTAGACACAAACAGGTTAAGGTTGTAGTGATCAAGAGAATATCCTGTTGGGAGTCGGTTCCACAGAACAGTGGTTTGTAGGAAGAAACTGTTTGAGTTGAACTTCTTTCTCACTGAAGGAATACAGAAGGAATGTGTGTGGTTTGCTACAATGTAAGTGGCATGGTGGTCCTTGCTGTGAAGAATAGACCTGTTGTTTGCCTGAGCTCTTTCCATGAATTAGTAATAATTGCAGCAAGAGGCTTGCCACATCCTACCTGTGAAGGAGAAGTTGGAGGGTGGAAAGTAATTTGTCACCTATAAGGACTCGGGGAGTATATATATATATATATATATATATATATATATAGTTAAAATCCCAGATGAAATCTGTGTACAAGACAATTTGGTATAAAATGACAACTGGAAAAAAATTGGAAGATTTAAACGTTGGCAAAATCTAAGATTTCTTTCCAATTGTCATTTTATATATATATATATATATATATATATATATATATATATATATATATATATATATATATATATATATATAATTACTGTTATTACTTATTACTAATTAATATACTAATAATTACTATTTAATATAATATTTGTATGTTATTTTTTATTATTAAACCACTAAATATATTTATAGTAATAAGAAATTATATACTCAGTATCATACCAGAGCATCAGAGAAGCCAGGTGCATTAGAGGGTTGACATAAAAGGTAATCTCATAGCCACCAGATGCAGATTCATGCCTCACAAGATGTCAATATCTGTGCTAACATGTAAACAGGTGGTTGACACAGCTACGCTTAGGATGTACCCATTACACACTCGAAAAACCACACACACCCTTATGTCAATATTAACTGGCATGGTCTCAAGTTCAATAAAGAATAACTTTACATACAAAAGATTTAAGATATTCTTATGAATCTTTAAAATGATAAGGTTATATACATAAATAATTTCTCACCACAGAAGATCAGACAGAAATATTTGATATGTTAATGACTCTTTTCAGAGACAATAAAACATTATTATTATGTAGCTTAAGAAAATAGAACTTTTATGGCTCACTGAGCCTGCCTAGAGAACATTTGTGTGATGAAGCCAAATTTAATATGTTTATTGCGCAGTCAGTGAAGACTAAAGTCACACATGATGGTTTACAAGGACATTAAAGCTACAGCACTACCAAAAATGACTATGGTATGCAACAAATAAAAAATATAAAGAAATTTGACTCTGTTTTTGAAGTTTCTCTATTTGTTTCATAATGAGATTGAATTGTCTGTGCATCAAATATGGCTGCCACATCTGGTCTGCTGCTTCTGCTATATACAGTGGGGGGAAAATAAGTATTCCATCCCCTGCTGATTTTCTGAGTTTGTCAACTTACAAAAATAGGAACAGTCTATAATTTTCAGGGTAGGTCCATCTTGAAATTGTGAGATAGAATATTAAAAAAAAATTCTAGAAAATCACATTATATTAATTTTTGAACATTTATTTCTTTTTTATTGAAAAAATAAATATTTCACCCCCTACCAACCAGCAATGATTCAGGCCCCACAGACCAGTTATGTGACCAGGAGGCATATAGACTAGTCCTATTACTCAATTATTACTCCTAATCAAGTACGCATTACCTGTATAAAAGACACTAGTTTACAGAATCCTTCATTGAATCAGAATCTAATCTCTCCACAATGGGCAAGATGAAAGAATTGTCTAAAGACATCCAGGACAAAATTGTATACCTGCGCAAGACTGGAATAGGCTACAAGATGATTGGCAAGCAGCTAGGTGAGAAGGAGTCAACTGTTGGTGTGATAAGAAAATGGGAGAAACACCAATTGACTATCAATCTCCCACAGTCTGGAGCCCTACACAAAATCTCCCAATGTTGAGTGAACCTGATGATGAGAAAGGCGAGGAAACAACCCAGAATGATGCAGCAAGAGCTTGTTGATGATCTCAAGGCAACTGGGACCACATTCACCAAGATGACCATTAGCAACTGAAATCATATAGTGGCTACCAGGTCCCCCTACTCAAGAAAACAAATGTACATGCCTGTCAGAAGTTTGCAAATGAGCACCTGGATGATTGAAAGGAGGGTTGGGAGAAAGTGCTGTGGTCAGATGAGACTAAAATTGAGCTTTTTGGCATCAACTTGACTTGCTGTGTTTGGAGGGAAAAAATGCTGACTTGGTCTCCAAGAATACCATCTCAACCATTAAGCATATTGGTGGAAACATTATGCTTTGGTGCTGTTTCTCTGCTAAAGGGACAAGATCACTATAACGGGTTGAGGCAAAGATGGATGGGGCCAAGTATAGGGAAATCTTGAGTGAAAACCCCCCTGCCTCTGTAAGGACACTGAAGATGTGTTGTGGATGGGTGTTCTAGTATGACAATAACCCTAAGCATACAGCTAAGGCAACAAAGGAGTGGCTCAAGGAGAAGCACATTAAAGTAATGGAGTGGCCTAGTCAAGTCTCTAGACCATAATCCTTTAGAGAATCTGTGGAGGGAGAGCTGAAGCTGAAGAGAGTTGCCCAACGATAACCTACAAACCTTAAGGATTTGGAGAGGATCTGCAAAGAGGTGTGGGCCAAAGTCCCCCCCCCACCCGGGATCTGTAAAAACTTGGTAACCAACTACAGGAAATGTCTGGCTGCTGTGCTTGCCAACAAGGGTTTCTTCACCAAATACTGAGTTATGTTTTGCTATGGGGTGAAATATTTATTTATTCAATAAAAAAGAAATAAAATTAATATAATGTGATTTTCTAGAATTTCTAGAATCTCACACTTTCAAAATGGACCTGCCCTGAAAATTATAGACCATTCCTATTTTTGTGAGGTGGCAAATTCAGAAAATCAGCAGGGGATGAAATACTTATTTTCCCCACTGTATCTAGAGATTTGTAACTAAAGAATGATCTGCAGTGCTTTCAGTTCTAACCTGGTGTCTCATTTTCAATAATATTCCCGCCACTGTAACAGTTTCGATTAATATTTTCCTGATGACTGTTACCTGACTTAGCAGCCATGTCTCATAATTTCACTGTTGAAATTGCTAAATGTAATTATAAGCTCTTTAATAATAAAAATTTAAAGACTATTTACAGGGGTTAACCTTTGGTTAAATCATGCTGAAAACACAGGTTTTCATTTGGTCACTAAATTAAACACAGTCAGTTCTGGTCAATACTTAGATGGGTGTCTGCCTGGGATCACTGGGTCCTGTAAGTGACCTTGTAGTAAAATATCTTCTAACTTTGTTTCTTTCTTTGCAAACAATGTGTTCAAATAATTGATATGGCAGTGCAATCACAAGTCCAAACTTGAGGATCTGGGGACAGAAAGAAATGTCAAAATTATGAAGCATAGGTCAAATGTCACAAATCCCAATACATGTAAACAGTCAGAAATCAACATGCAAGCCGGCAGATGAGGGAGAAACGATAAAGATAACTTTTTCTAATTTGAGAATGCCAATCGCTTTCATCGACGGAATAGTTTTTTCATTGGTTGACAGGTGTTGGGAGGACACACAATATTAGCATGTCCAACATGCATTTTTGGCAACACCTGCAACTGATTTGTTTCTATTTTGGTTATTTTGTCTTTGGTATATCATGCAGAACACACATACCCTTTTTCTCAGTGACTTTCTCTTTTGCCACACACCTCTTACAATCCAAAATTGGTTTGAGCTTTAAATAACCTATAAATAGTTGTTGATAAGCCATAAAAACAAACAAACCAAGCAATCATACAATTAAAATAATATAATCTTAAAATATTCAATGCTTGGTTTCAACTGATTTTCCACAATTGTAACATATTGTGTATCCTCTTCCTACCTACCAAGCTGTCACCCATTTAAGTACTGACCAGGCTCAATGTTGCTTAAACTTGATATGGCCATAAGTCAGATTGTTAAATCATCATAGAAAATTTTTAAAAAACCAGAGAAACTTGAAAATAGACTAAAGGTTATTTAGATATTTTTGTATTAGTTGTATACAATATTCATTCTTGGTAGTGCAGTAGTTTTATGATGTTCTTGTAAAGTCGTCATGACTGAGGATCTAAGTGTACTGGCCTTCTTTATCTACAGATTATGAACTCTCTCACAGCAGCCTTAACAGAGGTCCACTCAGCATAGTTACAGTATAAACCACAGATTAGATCTGTGGGTGTTGAAGAAACACATGTACCTGAGCAGGTGTCTGCAACAGGGATTATCTAGCCAACCTAGAAGACAGACATACTCGGTAATGATCTGAGAGTCATTATTAACTCCCTATATGGGTAAGTCAGAAATTTGCCGTAACATATCTTTAGGTTTATCACACTGCCTTCTGCTCTTGTGTGGTTATAGTTGGTACTATTATGGTCACATGATCAAAGTTTGAGCTTGATCCTGCCAGTCTTCTTGCTTGTATTACAGTGTAAACATGGCCACTCCACTAGCAGTGTGCATCAAGGAGGAACAAAGAGCAGTGTTCTGAATCTGTAAAGAACCTGCTATGTCATTGATGTACCATTACCATCACTTGAGCTTGCTGAATCTTTTTGTCAGTGATGGAGATAAATGGGTGTCATGCTTTTTATTTATGGATCATGCTTGTCTGGTCACATTGAAATTTCTTGAACCACTCATACACACTTCTACATGCTAGTGTACTGTCACCGTATTGTGTTAAAAGGTTCTGATGAATTTCAGCCTGTTATATTCCGTGCTAATAGGAATATATACTTGAAAAAGAAGGTGGATAAAATAAGTAAAGGTTTATTGTAAAAAACCAGTACAATAAGAATAAAGGTAACAGTTATGCACAAGGTAGTCAGAAGTCAATCCCGTAATGAATGCTACTATTGGAAGGTCGGTAGTTTTTTGCGTAAGTCTGAGTTGTACTCAACAGACCCCAAGTAGTGTATTTACTAACCTTCCCATGCGATCAGATATGGCACAAGGCCGAATTTAATGTGGGGCATCCAAGCCTGTAGGCTCAGCCAAAAATTCCTGTAGAACCCATGTAAAGTGGGGTTGGGTAGCTGTTTCCTGAGACGAGACTCTACCCTTCGAGATAACGTCATCTGGGGATCCTCTCTGCTCAGAGACAAAGAGTTTGACCATCACAGCTGGAAAAGATTCCAGCTAGAGTATCTAGCAACTGCCCCATGCAGTCAGATGTGGCACAAGGCCAAATTTAATGTAGGGTTCTTGAGCCCGTAGACTCAGTCAAAAAATCCCTGTAGACCTCATATAAACAGGATCAGGTCTGTCTACCTCCCTGGATGAGACTCTGCCCTTCAGCATTGCAGGCAGAGAGTTCAACAGTACAGCTGGAAAAGATCTCAGCTAGACTCTGTAGTCTTACAGATACTTATAGGTAGTTACTATACTTACAGATACTTATAGGTAGTTACTACCTATAGTGTAGTCACTCATGGGGATGACAGGTTATTTATTCCATTACACACCTTCTGACCGGAGAAATTGAATCACTGCTCTTTTTCAGTTTCTCTGATTTTTAAAAAAATATTTTGATGATTTATCAATCTAACTGACTTATGGCCATATAAAGCTTAAACAACATTCAATACTTAAATGGGTAACTACATGGGAACAGCAGGTACTTTAAGCTTGAATATGTGTGTAGTGTAATGGATAACAGCTTGGAATTGGAAAGTGGACAGCTGAATTCCAATTCTAGTTGATTCCTTTATAGTCACTTATGCGCAAATATCCAAATTATAGGAAAGACATGAATCCACTGCTTCTCCCTCCAGCTATGGGTTAGTTAATAAGACTTCCATCAGTAAATCATTATTATATCCAAAACGTTCTTACAACCTAAAAATATTTTTTGGCTTTAAATAATCTGCAAAAAGGGTTGATAAGCTGTAAAAAATAAATCACTTAATCTAACTCATATTAGCTTCTCCCTCCAGCTATTGGTTAATTAATAAGACTTCCATCAGTAAATCATTATTATATCCAAAAAGTTCTTACAACCTAAAAATAGTTTTTGGCTTTAAATAATCTGCAAAAAGGGTTGATAAGCTGTAAAAAATAAATCACATAATCTAACTCATATTAGACATTTATCTTAGCTTGAAATTATAATGGACAACCTCCCAATGGTTGCAGTGTAATATATGGATATGTTTTCAGTGCATCTTGTTGACAGATAAAATAAAGTCTACTTTGAAAAGAAATCAGTTCATGCATTTGTGTGCAAAATTCTTAAATTGTTAAATGTAAATATTAAGCTTGTTTCACAGTTGATACTGTTGTATATTTCCCAGGAGCTTCAGCATCTTTTGTCTGAAATTAAGGAAGAATCCAAAATTTATTTCAGATACTGATTTTCAATCTCTTTGTTGTAATACACTTTGAGTTTATTAGATGAAGTGTTAATCTTTATGCCTTGAATGTCTACACATAAAATGCTTTCTAACATTACTACTAGAAAATAAGTGCAGTGTAATATTTAAGTACTTTCTTATTTAAAGATGACCGACTGCTTTATGGAACTGACTCCAAAGAGGAAGCCACACAGATCACTAGAACCAATTCTAGGGTTAACCATTATCTTCACCAATTCCCATAAACTGTTCCACTTGCTCTGTAACCCACTACCTCAAGTGGCTCTTGGGTCTTGTACAGAGGGAACATCATTATGAAAAAAAAAATCTATATCCTGGCAAATATAATATATATAAAAAAATCTAATTTATTGTTTAAATCTCATTGGGTGCATGATTTTATAGAAAGAAAGATCAAAGAGTTAAATGCTGGATATGTTTTGTAAGGTAGGGAATTAGAGTTACTTATTGATTTGCTTAATTCATGTGGAGTGCAATAATTACAGTGAAAGAAAGAAAATGGAAAAGACAATATATGAAGAAAAAAAGAAAGAAAGTAGAAAAGAATATATGAAGAAAGTAAGAAAGTGGAAAAAATGCTATATAAAGAAAGAAAGAAAGAAAGAAAGAAAGAGAAAAAATGATATATAAAGAAAGAGAGGAAAAGGATATATAAAGAAAGAAAGAAAGAGGAAAAGGATATATAAAGAAAAAAGAGGAAAAAATGCTATATAAAGAAAAAAAGAAAGAAAGATGAAAAGGATATATAAAGAAAGAAAGGAAAAGGACAGAATATGAAGAAAGAAAGTGGGAAAAGTCACTGCATAAAGAAAGAAAGTGAGAAAAGACAATATAAAAGAAATAAAGAAAGAAGAAAAGGACAATACACGAAGAAAGTAAGAAAGAGTGATGGAAAAAACAATATAGAAAGAAAGGAAGTGTGAAAGGACAATATATGAAGAATGAAAGCAAGAGGAAAAGGATGATATATAAAGAAAGAAAAAGGAAAAGGACAGTATATGAAGAAAGAAAGTGGGAAAGGTGAATAGATGAAGAAAGTGAGAAAGAGAGAGGAAAATAACAATATAGAAAGAAAGTGAGAAAAGACAATAAGAAAAAAAGCAGAAATAAACAATATATGAAGAAAGAAAGAAAGAGTGAGGAAAGGAACAACATGTAAAGAAAGAAAGAAGGAAAGGACAATATATAAAGAAAGAAAGAGGAAAAAAGCAATATATAAAGAAAGAAAGTAGGAAAGGACAATAAAAAAGAAAGAGGAAAAGTACAATAGATGATAAAAGAAAATGAGAAGAAGAAAGGCAGAAAAAAATTGACATTTGGTAAATTATACTAAAAGTAATTTTTTATGATTTTACCTTGTTCTGTGGTTATCATTGAAATTTATACCAACAGTAAACATAAAAATCTTCTCACCCTCTTGAAATTGTAGCTTTTTTATGAAGTAAACTCTGAAATTAAGTTTAATCAAATCTGTTATTTTCCTATTTTGGACATTTTAATTGCTATCAAGCAATGTTACATAAAAATTCTGCATTTTATGTCCAATTTCATAGCCACAATTCTGAAGGAAAATGATAAAATTTGGTAAAACGTCTCAAACACAAGAAATATTTTTCTACAAAATGTTTAAGTTGAGAGCTCTTATTCATAATATAATTAACACATTAAACTTGGAAATTTCCACTGTTACATCAGGAACAAATATAGAAAAATATTATCAAAGCTCACATAAATAAATTGTTTAAAATCATGCCTAAGGGAGATAATTGGGTTCATGTAAATTCTGTTTCTAACTCTGGAGTTCATATTTCTGGGGTACTTTATACTTTTTCTGTTCTTTATCAACAACCTTCCCAATGTCATTCATTCACAACTAGTTATCTATGCAGATGATGAAACCATTTACTCTTGTCTTAGTAGCAAGTCTGAAAGATCTGAAAAAGTAAAACTGGTAACCATTCTTTTATCAATGGTTGGCTGGTGCAAGGAATGTCTTGTAAATTTTAATGCCTCCAAAACAAAACTACTTTCATTTAATCACCATAGAGAACCCTTTCTGTCTGTTATTAACATGGCTGATGCTAAATTCCAGGAGAGCAACACTTTGTGCCTTCTTGGGCTCGTGTTTTCCACTGACATGAAGTGGGGTGATTATATTGAATCAGTTGCTAGATCTACTGCTAGGAAAGTTGGTTTACTGTGTTGTGCTAGACAATTATTGTCTTCAGAATCCATCTTGCACATTTTTAAATCTATTATTCGTCTGTACATTGAATCCTGCTGCCATATCTAGTCTGGTGCTCCTACTATATTGCTCAAGGTTCTTGACAAAATTCAAAGAAGGGTCTATAAGGTAAGTTTTCAATAATGTAATTTCTTCTTAATTTTACTTCAGTTTTTGTGATCAGGAATTATCAATAAACATTGATTTATTTGAACTGTTTTATGATCGTTATAGATAGACATGATATTTCAGTTAAGTATCCTCCTGGCTATTTTCAATTGTTCATTGGTTTTGGCTATTTTTGGGATGTCTTCTCTATTGATTATTGTGCTTTTATTTTTCTCCATTTGATGCCAGTTTTTGTTCATTCCTGTTGAACTAGAGTATATTGTTTCACTTCCTGTTTAAGGGATTGAACTCGCAACTGCTAGAGGACAATAACACTTCACTAACCAACAGCTGTATCCACTATGCCAACATCTCAAATGACATAATTGTTTGATAATTTTATTTTTTGATAATTTTTGAGCTGTGAAATTAATATACTTTTGACTAATTAAAATTATTGTTCTGATCTTTGATTATTATATATTCTTATATACAATATCATTTTTTATACATTTACTGATAGTTCACTCAATACTAGGACCAAAAGCCACTCAAGGTAGAAGAGCACCAAATGAGATTTTAAGAGAAGAGTAAATAGGAAGTAAGAGAGTATTATAAGGATGAGTAGGAAAGATGTTGGTTGACTCTTGACATAAAGACTAAGATTGTAGTTGTCAGGGAAGCATTCTCTCAGGAGTTTGTTCCGCAAAGTAACAGTTCTGGAGGAAAAGTTGTCTGAATGGAACTCGTTTTTTTTATTAAAGCAACATAAATTGAATGGGAATATATGCTATGATAAAATCAAGTTTTTGGCAAAGTACACTCCTGTTATTATCATGAGTTCTTATAAAAATATATAAGTAATTTATTTTATTATTTTTTTGTTTTCTTTTATTATTCTGAGTGTCATTTTAACATTGCACTCTCATGAATATATACAGGTTGAGTCACAAATAATTTCCGTTTTTGTTCATTAATTTATTCTTTAAAAAATAAAATATTAAATTAGATTTTATTCAATTATATATTTACCATTGTCTGATCTGATGTACTTTAGACCACAGAGAGCATAATAGCCAATCAAGTTTCTTATGTGCATTCATCAAACTATTATTTGCAGTGACTTGTTGACACTTATCAAGCAGCTCTTCCATATGTTTTGAGTAAAATTCCAAAGGTTTTGATGAACACTTGAATTTGGTTTTCATTAGAGAAAGTTTACCCCTATCAAAGTGATTTGCAGTGATTGAAAAGGTAATCAGTTGGTGCAAGGTCAGGGTAATATGAAGAATAGTACAGAACAGGTCATCTGAATTCCAAAATATTTTCCTCTGATGTCCTTGCAGTATGCAGTCTTGCATTGTCAAGGAGGAAAACAACATTTTTTCTTTAATCCACAGTGTATGCTGCCATTGCTATGCAAAAACAAAGATATGTTAATTTACTATGAATTTATTCCAAACTGCCAGGTGTGATTAGCAGTTATGATGCTATATTCATCATTACAATTGGTTCCAAAAAAAAGTAATTATTTATTACTCAAATATATATATATATATGTGTGTGTGTGTGTGTGTGTGTGTGTGTGTGTGTGTGTGTATTTGTTTCCCAAAAAATTTTATTAGGTGATATTATGAAAATTTAGTTTTAACAACATTAATAAAAAATGATTGCTTTTGATTAGATTATCACAGCTATCATGTCAATGTACATTTTAAAAAAATGTCAAATTTGGCATATTTATTTTTTATTGATTCTAAAATTAAAGATAGAAAATAAGCAACATTTTTGGCATATGTTGCTAGTTTTATTTTAAGAAAAGTAAAAATGAAATAAAAAAATCTTTTTTTGTGCTTTATGGAGAAGATTCTGTGAATGATCAAATGCATCAAAAGTGGTTTTGCCAAATTTTGTACTGCTGGAGATTTATTGAGTTGAGGTTGATAACAATCAAATAAAGATATTATTTGAGAATAATCAATGTAGAACGATGTGTGAGATTCCCTATATACTTCTCAACATATCCAGATCAAGTGTTGAAAATCATTTGCAATAGCTTAGTTATGGTAGTTGTTTTGATGTGTGGCTTCCAAATAAATGAACTGTATTTAGGTTTGTAATCCAGTAATTAACACTTAAATGATGGGAAAAATAGATAAAAAACTGAGAAAATGTATGGTTTTAATTGGTAGTTTTTATGGTAATTTTCAATTTAAATGCATACAAAACTATAAAAATAAAAGGAATGAAAAGAATTGTTATGTTGCCAAAATTAATATCTTTAACAGTATGATAGTCCTTAGAGCATTCCATGTAGAATGGAGTTGTATAATCTATTCATAATGCTGTCTATATTTTCTGTTTTCTCTTTGAGAAGAATGCATGCAGAAGGAACTTTCTGTAGCTTATTCTAGATTTTTTGCAAGCAAATCATCCAGAAAATGATGTAAATCCTAGTGATGTTATGAAGTCTAGAATTACCACTTAGCCATTTAGATGCAAATCATGAATGAATGATGTCTGTATCATTGGAAAAGATTTAAATCATCAGTTGAGATTCATTGACCTCCTATGAAACATCAATTAATGATGCCCAGTGTTTAAGTGTTAAATGTTCAGTTTTTGAAAATTGTGGGAGAGTTGAAAAGTGCATACATTACAAGATATATAAACACATTGACCAATTATTTGGGAAATTCAAGAGGTGGTAGCAAACATGTTTCTGTATTTGGGGACACTTGAGAAAATTCAAATATAGAACAACTTTCATTCTTCGAATGTGATCATTGATTCACTTATTAGTAAATCCTTAAATAAATATGAATTTCAATGCACTGAGAGAGTATGGGTGGGTATATACTTTCCTCCAGATGAGGCTCTGCTTGTAGGGATAGCCATGTCTGAATTCCTCTCCACCTGAAAGTACAGGGTCTGACAAGCTGAGCTTTGACAACAACTGATCCCCCTCCCACTGAGTCAGGTTGTGACACAAGGTAAATTTTTAATGTGGGGACCCGAATGTTTTCACTTGGGCCACTGGTCTAAGCTGGTCATAACTTGTCAGAGCTGGTCTAAGCTAGTCATAGCTGGTCTTGGCTTGTCATAGCTGGTCCAAACTGGTCAGAGCCAGTCCAAGCTAGTTATAGCCGTGATACCACCAGCACAGGGTCGGAGCCCTGTGACCAGTAAGTATCCAAGTGTGTACACCCCTCCAAGGAGGAATTTATGCACACTGAGCTTTGATACATGGTATTTACTTGACCCCCCATGAGGTCAGGTTGTGACACAAGGTCGGTTTAATGTGGGGAGCCCGAGCGCGTGCACCCAGGCAAGGAACAAAAATTCCCCGAGCCCCCGCAACCGTCGGTTGCGCTGGCCTCGGTGCAAGCACCAATTCCTGTCTTTGGTGCAATGAAAGGGCATAGCCTTGGGAAGCTGTTCTCCAGGCACCTCTCAGTATAACTTTCCTCAGTTGCAACTTTGTCCTTTGACGGCGTCGCCCCTGAGTGCACTCTGTTCAAGGACAGAGACGCAACTGAGAGATGATAAATAATGTGAAATCCCTCCAAGGAGGAATTTACGCACCCTGAGCTTTGATACGCTCTGCATATCAGAAGAGTTCTCCTGAATATATGTGTTCAGGACAGATCCATTAATGGGGGAAATGGATCATACCACAGTGAAGATGGAAGGAAAGAAAGAAGAAAAAGAGGAGGGAAAAAGAAAGGAGGAAGGAAGGAAATAAACATGGGATTTAGTGTGTGATAAAGAAAAAGAACTCTTCTATGCTAAGAAAAAAAAACTCTTTTATGCTAACAGTTTATTCTGTTGCACTTCTTGTTTGTAGAACTCTCTTCTAGTTTCTTGCTTTTTAGTCAACTATGATCTTCAAAAACTTTTAATTTAACATTGAAACGTTATCGCCTGTCTCCTTAAATACTGTTCATTTATTGTTCTTTCTCCTTAATAATGTTTTCTTTTTCTTATATTCTTTCACACTCAGTAACCTATTGCATCTTAGTGGCATTATTGCCTTACTTGGGGTGAAGTGGTTAAAAAATATTATGATTCACTAAAATTTAACTTACACATTTATAAGTCTACCATTTGACCATGCACTGAATATTGCTGTCACATCTCATTTGTTGCTTCTGCTATCTATTTAGAGATTTTTGATAAAATCTAAAGAATCTGCAATGTTATTGGTCCTGACCTTGCATTTACATTTACATTACTGTAATGTAGGTTCCCTGTATACATATTATCATGGTAATTATTCTGATGAACTTTCCTCTTTTGGTTTTTAGACTTTATGAATTTAAGTGCAGTACTAAACTGGCACCTAGGTCTCACCATTTTATGTTTGAAATTGCTAGATGCAATCATAAGTTCTATGCTAACAGTCTCTTTCCTCATTTCTTGCTTGTGGAACTCTCTCCTGGCTTCTTTCTTTCCAGTCAAGTTTGATCTTCACAAATGTAAATGCAGTGTCAATCGTTACCTCTGTCTCCTTTATTTCTGTTCTTTTATTGTTCTCACTCCATAATAATGTTTTTCTTATATTTTTTTCAGTAACCCTCTGTATTTTAGTGGCTTTGTTACCTTGCTTGGGATGAAATGATGAAAAAAAATTAAATACAAAATGTTATTTATATTGTTTACATCTTTTTTTCAATTAAATCCAATTAAAATGAACTTAAAATTCAGTATATTTAAACAATCCTATAATAATTCCTTAATTGCCATGCAGGTGATCATGTCTCATTTCGATTCATGATTGACTTGGCAGAAGGTTTCCTTCAGTAGCCTTTTATTACTTTTGGTGGTAGACTGGTTGCCAAAAATGGTTATAGGACCTAGTCTTTCCTGTTATTTAACCCATAGCCGGGGGATGTGAAGAAATAGATTATTACCTTTCTCAAGAGTATTTGCATGTAACAGACTCTACTGGGAATTTAACTCGATTCTTCAGTTTTCTATTGCAAGCCTTTATCCATCATACAATCTGCACATTTTGCTTCTGGTCATGTACCGTTGAAACAGTGTTTTTTTTTGTCCAATCACCAAAGTTAAGCAATGTTGAGCTTGATCAGTTCCTAGATGAGTGACCGCTTTGGAATACCAGGTGTTGTAAGCTTGGATGTGTGGGTGGTATCATGGAATCCTGTAATAATAATTCAAAATAATTTTGTCTGTAATAATTAATCTCAAAAACTTACTATTTTTTCATTTTTATATCTAATTTGGTAGAGTTTAAGAAAATCTAACTGAATAGATTATTTTGGCTTATTTAGATAATTCCAAAAGATTTTTCTGGTTCTCATTCACTGCTCTAATGTGAAACGGCAGCAGACAATAACAATGCTGGATGGAATAAGGCCTAAAAATCTATAAAAATTCCAATATTTTAAAAATTATTTGCTTTATTTTTAACAAAATAAAAGAAAATGTTATTTTTAGAAAACCAGATTACATTTTCTTTAAATGTAGACACACCAATATTTTTTCTGCTAACAACTAAATTTTGATTAGACAGATATGCCAAGTTTTAAAATTTGCATTAAAAATAAATAACACAAATTAAATATTTGTTAAAATATGATTTTAAGAATGTTTATGTAAATTAAATGCCATCATTTATGTTGTTTGTGATATATATAAAAAGCTTCTACTTCCTAACCTGCCATCTATTGGCTAAGTTTAAAAAATATTAAGCCCAAGCCCCAGGGTGTTCTTCCCCCAGGCAGTACCTCCCATTTGGGAGGGGGTTGGATTTATTGCCCAGCATCTGAGGGAGCTTGGCCAATTTTTCCACAGTATAGCTGGTAAACCCTCTTTAAACTTCGACTGTGCATCACATACATTAGTGATGTGGGCATAATAAAAAATATCCCTGCCACCCATTTACACAATTGTTTTAGATAGTTTATTCATGGTTTTCCATTGTCCGTCTTACCTTCAGTCTGTCCTGTGAGTGTCAAATTCTCTAAGCCTTCTTTCCTCATGATGGGTGCTAGAAATTTCAACTATCTCTTTCTGATTCTAAGTATAAGCACCCTTTTTGTTCCATTTTCATGAAAACTTCATTCTCCCCCACATGTTCAGTCTATAATATTCTCAGCAACCTTCTTTAAAACCGTATTTTTGTTAAATCAGGTCTCTCCTTCATCTGTGTGGTGATTGTTCATAATTCACTTTCATAGACGAGGACTGATATTACATAACAGTCCAGCATTTGTTTCTTTGTTTCTAATGAAATTTAAGCATTTCTTAATACATTGCTTATCTTATGGTGATCATCGTTTGCTATTCTAAGTCTTTGGATTTCAGTGTCACATTTTCCATTCTCTGTTAAAACACTTCCCAGAAATTTAGACTTCTGTATTTGCTTAATTTTGGCATATCCAATTCATAGTTTGCATCTTAAGCTGTCAACACTGCATTCTGCCTTCTTATAATTCATGGTTATTCCTTTCTTCTCACTTTCATCGTCTAGGTGTTTCTGCAGTTTCCTTTCTATGTCTGCTATCTTTGTCATCTGTATATCTTATGTTGTTAGGTTTGAGACTACCAATAAAAAATCCTGATAGGACTTCTAGTTCTCTCAGAATTGCTTTTCTGTAAAGGTTGAATAATTCCAATGGGAAGCCACATTCTTGTTTTATGCCCATATCTATTTTTATGTTATTACTAAATTCATTTTCTATCCATAAGCAGATGGTTTGCACCTTTTATATGTTTTGGATTATTCTAATATCTTTCCCAGGTAAATCAAGTTTTCCTAGCAGTTCAAACAGTTCTTTGGGTTGTACCTCATCAAATGCTTTTGAATAATCTAAAAAACATAGGCATAGAATTTGTATTGCTATTCTTGATATCATTCTGACAATAAATATTGCATTCCTTGTTCAAATTTCTTTACCAAAATTGTACTGTCCTTGCCCTATTTTTACAGAATTTAGATGATAAGTTCTGTTATGCAACTCATTCGGCAGATTGTCTAGTGGAGCTTACATTCATTTATACCTGGAAAAGAAAAAATATTACTTAATTCTTCTGCCATCCTGCCACCATACACTTTTTTCTAATCAGACCCTGTTGTCCCCTTTCCTTTGAATCTGTGGGTGGTACTGCTTACTTTGAGAATACCAATTTTGTGGTAGCATATTTTTGTAAATTGAAATGTTTTTCTAGGGCAAAGTTTAACTGATGTACCTTCAAAAAAGCCATGTGTCAAAAAGTCAGTTTTTCTCTTGACACCGCTATGAAACTGAATTTATACACTCTCTCAAGAGTTGACAACAAATATATTGACATTATTCTTGTTGATAAACACTCTAATAGTGTTGTCATGTCTTTAGAAAAATCCAGATGCTCATCAACTATGTCAGTGAATTTATGTTACAAGAGAAAATGAAAGAAATGCCCAGAAATTTCATTTTTTTTTTTAAATTTAGAATTATAGTTACTTATAGTTATGTGTTTAATTTAATTTTCTTGTTCTCAGATATTTTTTATAAATTAATGAATAAGAAAAAATGTTTTCATAGGTTTTTCATTATTGAATTTTAATTGGTTCATATATTTTTATAATTTTGTAAATATAAAATAATTCTTTTAAATAAGCAATCTAATAAAATAAATAATATTTAATATTTTGTTTTCAGTTCTCAAGAGATAAAAGAAAATGCATAAATCCTCAGTTTGGTTTTTACTAGAAAATGTCCTTTTCCAAAAAATGTTGCAAAGTTTAATAAATGTGCCTACAAAAAACTTTTAATAAAACACAAACATATGAAACTGGATAAATAACAGACCAACATATAAATAGTGTTAACTAACATCAAACTTGAAAACTATTTAAGTGAATTCATGTGTTGAGAGAAAATCAAAGATGTTCCCTGTAAATGCATTTTTAAAAAATTTGTAATTACATTTACACAACATTATGTGATTTAAATTTCATTTTTTTATCAAATTTATGAATAAAATATTTTTTATAATAATTAAAAATCATTATTTTAAATAAATCATCCAATAAAATAAAGAATATTTAATATTTTGTGTTCAGTTCTAGAGAAAAAAAATAGATAAATCCAATTTCATATGTTTGGATTTTATTAGAATTCTAGAAATAGCTTTTTAAAATAATAAAAATTGCCAAATAAATTGGCAAATGATAAATATTGCATTGCATTAGTTTCAATACAATTGTGTTAGTTTTTAGAATGATGTAAATATAAAATTATTCTTGTAAATAAATAATCTAATAAATAAATAGTGTTTAGTATTTTTGTTGTAAATTCTCAAGAACAAAAAAATATGTATAAATTTCATCATGTTTAGATTTTATTACAATTATAATCATCATTTTTTAAAACAATAAACATTTTTGAAGAGTGAAGGTATTTAAAAAATGTGGGGTCATGGGAAAAACCGTGTTTTTAACACTACATCTTATTGCATGCACATTTATCCATGTTTACCAAATTTTTTTTATAATAATTAAGCATCATTCTTTTAAATAAATTGTCTAATAAAATAAAGAATATTTAAATTTTTTTTTCAGTTCTTAAGAAATAAAAGGAAATGCATAAATCCCCAGTTTGATACGCTTGGGTTTCATTAAAATTCTAAAAATAGTTTTTTGAAATAATAAAATTTGCCAATGGAGTATACAGTAATCACAGTGTTAAAAGAAAAAATCGCCCTTTTAACACACTTTTGTGGGTACATATATTAAACTTTGACAATTCTAGTTATCTCTTCATTGTCTTTAGTTAAATTAAATTTGATTTCTAACTACAGACATATTGGCGTTTGTCATTCAACATTCTGGGATTGTTTCAGTCTTCTTCACAGGTGACAGGACTTGGATTTTCTTGAAAGGCCAACAAAGTGAATATCAGAAATAACAAAGAAATAGGTGTACCCCAGGTACATCAAAGAGATTTTTATGATGACCTTATATTGGCTTTTCTTTGTTGAATTTCACTTGCTAGATTTATTCTTACTAGAGTTGTTCAAATGAAACACTCTTTTTAATTTCTACTGATTTTAAAGCAAATTTCTGATCTTTATGTTCTGTATCCTTTCAGGATGTTGACAATCATGGTTCTCCACAACTTCCTATCCTTTGTAGTTGTAAGCATTATATGTCTCCTTAAATCCCTTTTAGTGCCAGTTTCCATCTGTTCCTCTTAACCTTCAAAATGTCCTTCAAGTATCAAATTCTCCAAGATTTCTTCCCTTCTTATCAAAAAAATTTTAACTTGTTAACATAGTTATGTCCCTTTAACCTCCACTCCCTAGAGAAGGAGATAAAAAGGGACACTGTCATGGCATATGTTGAATAAAGAACATGTGTAGCACAAGCCTCTGATTTAAACATCTATCCTGTGTCTGCTATTATTCCCATTGATATAATGCATTCCTGAAAACAACTATACAAAACTGTCCCTTTCTGAATCTAAATATCTTTTACTTAGTATTTTCCTTAAATCAGTTTGTTGCTCACATGTTCAGTCCATGGTATTCTCAACATGTAAAACCACATCTCTGTTGCCTCAAGTCTTTACTTCATCTATGAAGAAATTGCCCAGTATTCACTTCCATATAGACAGATTTATATTATATATTAGTTAAGCACTCATTTATTTGTTTTTAAGAAAATTTATGAGTGTCACAAAAAAGAAAAAAATTTAAGGATTTTTCTTTATTTAAAAAAAACTAAGTAAACTTTACAATTTGAAAATTACGAAACTAAGAAAAGAGAAATTAAAGTATAAAAAACAGAAAAATACTAAAAATTTATAAAGTATTTAAAATTAATATTTCAAATATAAATATTTATTTTTGGTCAATAACACACACACACACACACACACATATTTATATATATATATAAACCAACCAATGAACAATAATCAAGACTGAATTATTTCTTTTCAGAAAATGCCATTTTTATACAATGTTATATTTTGAATTTATTTTTTAATACAATAAATATTATTTTTAGTGGGTAAATATTTGAGTAGATATTCATTTTTTTTCAAGGAGTAAAACTGATATTGAACAGTCTAGAAGCATCAAAAATCCTATTAAAGGAGTACATCTTAGTTGAAACATCATTCTTTTTTACTTTAGGGAAACAACAATGTAGCTAGGTGGGAATTTACAATTTTAGCATGAGTTTTACTATATCACGTGATTGCGTAAGACTGAAAATTTTATCTGATTATTGACACATACATCATCCAGGTCAAAATAAGTATTATCCTTCAGGGTGGGACAATTTTATCAAACTAACACACATACATTATCTAGGTCAAAATCAGTATTATCCTTTAGTGGGTGACAATTTTATTTCCCATTGTTTTAAAAATTCAAAGTAAAATTCTGAAAATTATTGTGCCTCAATAGCAGTAATGTATACTTTGTCCTTCCTATGACAGCCTGAGAATCAAATTTTGGTTCTTTGCCACATAGTCAAAGATAATAATAGTGAAGATTTTACCAAATAAAGATTCGACAATTGGTTACTTTCTCTTCTATTTGCTTGCAAGTAAAAATAAAAAGTTGTGATTTTGACAGTAGAAGGCAATCTATCAATCTATTGGTCATATTTCTCTATCCCACACCTTATCTGAATTTACTCAGCATATCTACCTATCTATCTAATTTTGGTATATCTGAGTCTGTTCTTTATCTATCTATCTATCTATCTATCTATCTATCTGAGTCTATTCATCATATCTATCTTTTCTCACTATATCTATCATTTCTGAATTCTAACATTTGCCCAATATAAAACTCGAGAGCCACTCAAGGTAGAGGGTTAATGTTTAAATGGTAATGATGAGTGAGGTGTGTGATATGAATGAAACAGATAAATGCTATACTCTGCTTCAAAGTTGACGTCCTTTTGATCCACTCCATATTAATACCTGGAGGCTGAATGTGAACACTATGAAAGCAAAATTTAAAAAAAACGAGATTTGCTCTCTTGTATGCAGCTCACAAAAAAAATCCCCTCAAAAAGGAAATAAAATTTAAATTAAGGAACCAGTCATGAGCGCTGCCACTAAAGCAAAAACATAATAAAAATATATGCACCCTGACTAATTAAAAGGACCTGTTCTGTAACCCTCAATGTTGTTGAGAGCAGCCTCTTCAATGGGAGACCAGTACAAAAACAACTCTTGCATTTTCAAGATCAGACTCCTTTACACACAAGCATCATCTCACTTGTCTATAAGAGACATTCTACCTTGATCCAATGTATACATTGGTAATAGAGAAAATTTTTTTTTCCACCTCAATGACAATAAATTTTTGCTTTTTATTTGTTACATTTGCAACCATACAAAGTATATAACATAAAAAGGATAGATAAAGACTGACCGTTGACTTGAAAAGGTTAATATTGCAGTGTTCTGGGAAGAATCCATTTGAGAGTATGTTCCAAAAAGTAGCAATTATTGAGAAAAACTTCCTTCTTACAATTAGAATCTGAGGGAAAGAAGATGTTAAACTCCATGGACATGTGTGTCTTAGATGTAAAGGTCTGAACTGGTGGAACTAAAGAATGTATCTCCTCTAAATATTTACCATGGAAACAGAGGTAGTGTAGTAAGAGGCCAGAAATTTGCAATCTATCTATTAATGTATCTCAGTCTGTTTATGTCTAGCTCAGTTTGTTTGTTTCTATCAATCTCTGTCTTTTCTTTCTTTTTATCTATCACTGTCTGTTTCATTTCTATCTATGTCAGTCTGTTTTTTTCTTTCTTTCTTTCTCTATTTCTTTCTTTCTTTCTTACTTTCTATCTATCTATCTATCTAGCTAGCTAGCTAGCTAAGATTGTTTTTTTCTTTCTATGTATCTGTTGTAACCTAAGGAAAGTTACTTAATAGAATAATCAAACAAAGGTTGGCAATGCATGATAATACTTTGGACAAGAACAACACATAGAAGATTCACCAGTGGCACATAGAAGATGTAGACAACTGCATTCCACAATGAATCTCCAACTGCAGACCAACATACAGTATTTACTACTGTATTTATGTGAATGGGAACATACCCATTATCATTCATAGATATGCTACAACAGTATCTCAATCTGTTTCTGTCTATCTCAGTGTGTTTCTACAAAGTTTGATCAGAAATTTTTGAGACTTTTGCTATAGTATTGGAGCTAAAGTATGCAAAGTGAAGCCACTTGGAACAGATTGACTTGGAACTCTGTCACATAGACACACTAAGTTATAACATTCTTGCTTCTGCTGTTTATAGCAGTGTTTGCAAGGAAAGTGTATAGAGTGTGATTATTTCAGCATATGAAGGAGGTTTCATCAGTGAGCTTGTCCTGTGCAGCAGTTTTGGCCAAGCCCACATTCGCCAGGTTCAACAGCCACCATATTCACAAGATCTCACCCTTTGTGACTTTTTCCTCCTTCTAAAATACAAATCCCACTTGAAAGGAACAAGACTTCAAGACATTGAAGAAATCCAAGAGAATGTAATGAGGCAGCTACTCACTGTTTCAAATAAGGAGTTTCAGGAATGCTTCTATCAGTGGAAATGATGCTGGATAATGTGCATGGTTTCAGAAGGGGACTACTTCAAAGGAAATTAAATGCCAAATTGATATGTGTTTTAATTTTCTTTTTATCACACCAGTCCTAATACTACTTTTTGAATGATATGATACAGGAATGCTTCCATCAATGGAAATGATGTGAGAAAAGATGTGTGGCTTCAGAAGGGGTTTGCTTCAAAGGAGATTAAATATCAAATTGATATATATTGTAGTTTTCTTTTTGTAGCACCAGTCTGAATAATTTTTGATCAAAACTTGTATCTAGGATGGTGTGCATTACCCGCTGAACCCTACTGCCAGAGGGGCCAAAGACTGATTGGGGACCTAGGCAATATTTTGTGAACCTCACTATCTTATCAACATTTTCTTTTTTTTACCTACATTTATATATGTTACAAATTAAACTAAATGTAACTGACTATTAAAGGATGAAAGATTTTCACGGATTTTGACATCATTCTGGGGTCTTTTTTTTTTCATCCAAATGCATGAATTTGTTTTGCTCATGCTAAATTCTGAAAAAAACACGATATAAAATTCATTATTTTTTATCCATAATGTTGAATGTGTTAAAATTATTCAAGTTTTTAACAAGAAAAATCTCAAGTTGATGTTAAAAAATGCCACAAAACATTGTTGATTTACTTAAAATGGAATGATCTGTTATGACATGTCTCTAATTTGTATTTAGATACATTTTATTTATTTTCATTTTTTGTAATTGAATTGTTCACCTATATTGCATATAATCCAGTATTGTATATAATTAGGTTTCAATAAAGTTTGTATTTTATATGAGCACTAATTTATAATAATTGAGATATAATAGAGTTGGAAGCCCCATATTATATGTTCAGTGGGGGACCAAGACCCTTGCACTGGCCTCCCCCATATCTCTCCCTGTTTGTTTCTAGCTATTTATCTAACTTGTTCGTACCTATCCCTATCCATCTATTTTGTTTACCTATCAATCTCTTATGTGTGCACATGTAAATAATTACAAATTACAGTACACTATTGTAAATAAATATTACCTTAATATGATTACAGAACAGTCCCTTGCATACAATGATGAGAGTTTTTTTTTTTTCTTCTTGCTACAAGTAAAAGACAACAATCTTGTTTATTTATATTTTTCATGTGAAGGTCTACTTTCTCTTTAGACTTCTGGAAAACGAAAAAAAAAATGTCAAGAAACACAAAAGGAGCAGACTTCATTTTCTTTTATCTTTTTTTTTTTAGTATGATATGATAGATATTGTTCGTCATTAATACAACACCTGATAAGTAATTAGTTACTCTTATGTTACGATCAAAGGATTCTTGCTTGCATTCTGTTTGTAAACAAAATATTTCTTTATGGGTTCTTTGATCTTCAAAAGTCTTTGGTATAAACCAAGAATGAAAAGTGCAAAAGAATTTTTTCCTATTTTGTTGGTGAGAAGGAAATAGGTTATCTTTACCAATGTTCGGCTTGCCACCCCCCCCTACCGAGACATCATGATATGGTACAAAATTGTATACAGATATATGGATCACCTGTGAAAATTAAATATCTACTTCAATTCCAGATCCTGTTGGAATATAAAACTATAAGCAGATAAATATATTACAATTCCAAATACTCCTTAGCCATATTTTATCATTGAAATTTACATAGTGGGTGGTACTACCTTCCTAGGCACAGTGAAAAGATCCCAGGGAGTCATGATTAAATTGAAGGCAGAGTGGCATTATAACCAAATAATAATTGTTCATTTTTTTCATAAAGTCTACATGACATAATTTAAGTCCTCTTCTTTTACTTCTTTTATGTGCCATATCTCTTCAATATCCTGACCTTTTGTAACTCTTAATAAATTTTTCTTTTTGTTATCTCTCCTAAAATTTGATCAAAACTTGATGTTAATCTGCTGCTCCAGATTCCTTTTACTCATTTTCCACCAAAAGTATAACATGAACACATAAAACTTCTTCTACTGCTTGGCAACAGATGACTCATCTAGTCTGCATTAAAGAAACATGGACATGTCCGAATGTGCTTAGGTGCAACATTTTGCCTGACTCGTTAACCTAGCAACACACTTTGCAGTCATTCTAAGTATTAAATTTTCACACCTTATATAATATCACTTACCCACTAGCTAGGTAAATAGCAGGACAAACTAAGTCATATAGACTTAGTTGACAACAAGTTTAAAAGAAGGAAAACTCTGAATCCAAACCAGCTTGGAGGGGCTGGCAAAGGATTGATGAGCTTCTTAAAGGAGTCAACAGCCAGCATGCAACTAGGAAATGAAAAACTCTTATCCAAAATAGCCTGGGATTGTTATATCAACTGACATATGACACCAGTGCAGGACATGGTGTTATGATAGAGAAGTGTGCATTGCAGAGAATAGGCAATTGGCTATTTCACTTGTGTAGGTTGTTCAATAAAAATTTAGAATTTACTGAACTCTCATCTATCTTTCTCAATGAAAGAATCCATCTATCCACATATAATACACACATTATATCTCTCTCTCTTTGTATATATATATATATATATATATATATATATATATATATATATATATATATATATATATAAAATATAGCAAAAAAGATAGGTTAACATTTTGTGAAGAATTGAGAGCTGAACTATCAAAAACTTCCAATCGAAGTTAATTATTTGCTCTTTTAATAAATTTGACATAAATAATTAAATAATTATATACCCCATAACATTTATATATACAAAAATACTCATAAAAATTGAGAAACAGCAAAACATAGAAACAACGAAACAAGTATTTTTTTATTATCTGGTTGTTATATGATTTTGGAAACATGAAAGAGACAGTAACAATGAGTAAAAATGTGAGTTTAGTTACATCACAATACTCATTAGTTCTATGGCATTAGATCCCAAATGTGCTTCATGCACTTTTATCATGTACTTCTAACAGCTTATTTAAAAAAATAGAGTTGTTACATCATTTCAAAATTTTATTAAACTTACCAATTGTGTCTACCTACCCTGATGATGACTTAAGCAAGTTGAAAACTATATTTCCTGTACCTTTCTTACAAAATGAAGTTTGGATAATTTCTGACAGAATTTCCAACTTGTTTGAGAAGGATTATCTGTAACTTGGAAAAGTTGATCATTAATCAACACAAAATATTTGTTGTTTTTAATAGTATTTGCCTTAAAGAATATTTGCTGTCTCAATACACAGAAATATAAATATATAGACAATATAAAAAGATGAAATTTATATTTGCTTCTTAGATTTTCTTGCAACTGACAGTTTTATGTGCAAACACAATGGAGAACTGGCAACAACAAACAGAATATTTTATTTTAAATTTTCAGAAAATCTAAGAAGTGCATTTTATGTACAAAACTATGTTGTATTTTTAATATTATTATTATTATTATTATTATACTATTATTATTATTATTATTATTATTATTATTATCATCATCATCATTCGATTTATTATTATTAAGTTATGGAAAGACCTAATGTTATGGCCACATTTCATGTTAATTTTTTTTTTTTTTATCTCCGATGAATTAGCGTTAATAGACAAAGTTCTCCTTTATTACTTTAAGACAATTTTCTGTATGTCTCTTAAGCTGGGGTTTCCAGGGATTCTTTCAATGTGTTGTTTTGTTCATTTTTTATTCCAATTATTACCACTGGTATTATTCTTGTTTTCAATTTCCACATTTTTTTATTTCAATTTCCAGGTCTTTGTATTTTGATAGTTTTTCAAATTCCTTGGTTGTTATGTTAATCCGCTGGACAAGCCATATCAATTAGTAGTTTTTTCTTTTCTGGTTTTTTGACAATGATGTATCAATTTTTCTGTCTGTGTGGATGGTATAATTAGAATGGTGACATCTTCTATTTCTGTAACTTGGCGCTGGCCGATGTTCATATCATTACATTTTCCAAAGTGTTTTATTAAGTTAAAAGTGTCATTATTAAGTTATTATTATTATTATTTATTATTATTATTATCATTAATATTATTATACATAATATTATTATTATTATTATTATTATTATTATTATTATTATTATCATTATTATTATTATTAATGTTATTATTTTTAATATTATTATTTCAATATTATTATTATTTCTGGTATTATTATTAATGTTATTATTATTAATATTATTATTATTATCATTATTATTATTATTATTATTTTTATTATTTTTTCTGGGTCCTATAGGACCTAAGGTTAGAAATGGCACTGACAAAAAAAAAAAAAATTACATAGATAAAGCTCTTCGTAAAGTATTATTAATAATATTATTATTATTAATACTATTATTATTATTATTATTATTATTATTATTAATATTAATATTATTATTATTAATATTATTATTATTATTTAGTGTTTATGCATGTACTTGTTTTTAAGTTTGTTTTATTTTTTGTATGCGCCTGAAAATATTGTTGAATATAATTCAAAATAAAATCTTCAAAGATAACTTGTTAGTTGCAATAAAAAGATTTCAAACTATACTTGTAACGTCTCCATCTAAACTTGGAAATTTTATTTACTATTTATTTATTTTTTTCATCAAGTAGGAGTAGATAAATTTACCTATCATCCAGTAAACACTGGATAAAACTACCGACCAAGTTTTCAGTGTCATGCTTATTGTGAGGGGTTCCCCATGCTATTCTAAGGGCTAAGAGAAAATGGTCAAAATGGTGACCAATTTAAAAGCATCTAAATTAAAAAAAGGTACGAAGAGGAAATAACACAATATGGTTTCTGTATCGTGATAACAGAACAGTTATCATTTGTTTCCCATTTAGGATTATGTTTCTGGTTCTTTCTAAAGTCTTTTCATTCTCTTTCAGTTTCAGTAGCCTCTTGCAGCTTAGTTGCATTATTGCCTTGCTTGGGATGAATTGATTAAAATAAAAGTTTCCTTTCATTGATAAATTTACTTTACATAAACACATTAACAGAAGTCCACAATTATGGAGCACTAATATTAATATGCTACATCTTTTCTACAGTATTTGTATACTTCTTATCAGTGGTTGTAAAGAACAAAGTTAACAACATTTTTATTAATATTCCTACTTGTAAAGTTCCTACTTAGATTTTACAAGTACTTGATTATATTCTTTGGCTGAAAATATTATAATACTGCTAATCCAAAAATGTAAATATTTCACCTCTCAGAATAAGAAAATTGAAACTTTCTCATATCTAACTTTGTAAAAAATGTACAAGTCTTGTATTATTTGAATTGGAACTTTTTATGTATTTTTAAAATAAAAACACTTTGATCTAATCGGATGCCATCAAATAATTTACAGAGAAGGAACAAGGGACATAAATCTGTATAGTTACATGAGATCGAAGCAATGAAAATCAATTAATTATTCTATTTTTTCTTTTATTTTTCTTTTCTTTTTACTTTTTGTCTTTCTTTTCCCCTTTTTTGTTTTTTTCATTGTTTTTTCATTTTTAATTTTTCTTTATCCTTCTTCCTTTTTCTTTTTCCTTTCTTTTTTCTTTTTAGCACACCTATCATAGGCCAAACTTATCATTGCAAGAAAACAACACTTTCTTGGAAAATAACCACAAGCCTCCATAACTGTTTTGTCAATAGATTAATAAGCCATGGAATTTGTTATTTTATGACCTCCATACTTGAATCAATAAATATCAGTTTACATTTCTCATAATTGGCAAAATGCCATTTGGTTCTTTCAAGAAATCAATGCAAACACAGTTCTTAACCAAAGATTAATCTTAAGTTTAATTTGTTGAATATTTAATGATTTTTCAGATGTTGCCCATGCACTTACATCAATTAAGTAAATAAATCTGATACGTAAAGTTCAAAGTTAGTGAGTGTCTGCCAGAAACCCTTAAGATTAATTAGATATATAAATTTTGCTTTCAATCTACATGTGGGTGCAAATATATAAAACTGACATCAAATAAATGCAGTTTTTATAATTTGTATCTACCAGAATGTGTCTTATATCCTGCCCAACTTAGCAGTTCCTACTTAATGGAGATATCTGATTTGCATATTGCTTTATTGCTTTAACTAATTACTGTTACCCTAGGCCTTTCCTTACCAAAATAACACACCATGACTATAAGCTGTTGTTCATAATGACGGTCATCTTCAAGTATAGAATCCAGAGGTTAGCAGTGAATATTTCGAAGACAGTAGGAAAGTGTTGTTCAGGTTAGCAGTGGATATTTTGGTAAAAGTAGGAGAGCATAGTTCGTCCTTCTGGTTCTCTTCGCCTGACAAGCTGGACTGGACATTCGGGTAGAGTGAAGAAAAATGGCCGCCTTTATACATGACAGATTGAATGTTCTACGTCTTCTGATTGGTTAACCTTCTATTAGTAGACTATAAAGTGAGTCAAGTCATTTTGACAGGCTCACTAGTTATACATACACAAAAAACTGCAACATAAGCAACCAAAGATATAAAACTAAACCAGCTCAAAACGAAATCACTTAAACCCCTCAATCTTTCTTTCTCCAACATTTGTGGTATTCATACCAACTTCTGCAGAGTGGAATCATTCCTCTTTGAAAAGTTTCCAAACATCCTGGCTCTCTGTGAAACTAATCTTAATTCTTCACCCCCCCCATCAACTTATTTCTCAATTCCTGGCTATCTTTCTCTTCTTGTAAAGAACTCTAATGTCCACATGCATAGCCTGGGTGTTTTTGTCCTCGAACATCTCTCACTGGCTCTTTTGAATCTCTACACCATTCTTACATGTGTCTCCGTCTCTCTCTACTTAACTCAATCAGCTATCTCTTCTTTTTCTACCATTCCCCTTCTTCTCATGACCCTTGTGTGCTAGATAGTATTTCTGATAATATAGATCTCCCTACATCCATTTTCATATATATTTGTGTTTACCCACCATGTTAGGTGGCTCAAACACTCTGTGACTGATCTCACTGGCATCCAAACCATTAACTTCTCAGTCACGCAATCTCTCACGTAAGTGGTGGACTTCCCCATGTGTTTCCCCAGTAAACCTTCTCTACTAGATCCCTTTTTTACCTTTATCCATCATGACATCCTTGTGATTGAAGTTTTTAATCATCCTGGTCAGACATGTGTGTCTGAGATCTCCTCCTGGTTGAAAGCTGGCACTGATGCTTTTATTCCAGCAAGGAAATACCTAGTTAAACCATGTTCATCTCCTTGGTTCTCACCTGCATGCTCAGCTGCTATAGCCCACAGGAATCACTTCTTCTGACTGCACAAGAGTGAAACATCTGATTGTAAAGAGTACAAGCATATTCTCAAAGAAGTAAAATTAGTGTTTGCTGATAGAATGAAACAATTTACAGCATTTTTCAAGTTCGGTTCTAGAGATTATTGGCAGCTCTGCAAGAGTGTGGGGAACAACAGCAAATCCTCAATCCCTCCTCTATTCAATCAATTTGAAGTCCTGACATCTACAGCAGATAAGGTTGAATCCTTTGCTCAGAAATTCTCTTCCAACTCAACACTCGTCCCATTTGGATTGCCAATACCCACTAGTACTGAAGCTCTACTGAGTGATATGTGCATAACCCTGTCACTGGTCTCGAACATCATTTCTAAATAAGGAAGATGGAGGTGATGGGATCTCTGCCATCATACTAAAGAAATGTGCTTCTGAGCTGGCTTCAGTTCTCTCCAAACTATTGACCTGCTGCTTCCAGCTTACCAGTTTGTTGGAAGTCATCATATGTAGTTCCTGTTTTTAAGAACTCTGGAGAACCTTTTGACCCCTCTATCACCCTATTAATCTCCAACCTCTTTTTGGCAAAGTATTTGAAGTTTTAATTAATGCTGAATCTTACCTCTCATGACTTGCTCTTTGACAAACAATACAACTTCCATTTTACCAGGTCTACTGCTGATGTGTTAATGGCCATCACTGAATATGTATATAAAGCTCTTGATAATAACAGTGAAGCTTGAGGTGTGGCTTTAGATATCTTGAAGGTGTTTGACAGGGTTTGGCATGTTGGTCTTCTATGTAAACTCCAGGGTTACAGTATTACAGAATGACACTACCATTTACTCATGTCTCAACAGCAAATTCATCAGAGTTGCCAAAGTTAACCTGGTCGCTGCTCTTGAAAAGAACATCCAATCAGTGGTTAATTGGGACAGAAAATGGCTTGTAAAATTTGAATGCCTCCAAAATGAAACTGTTTTCATCAAACTACCATAATCCACACTGGCCTGATAAAATTCAAGAAAACCAGATCTTGTTGTGGGCAACATGGTAAAGAAAGTCTGCTAGATGTAATTATATTGTAGAAGTTATCAACTCCTTAATTCCCTTATTGTTCACTAGGGGTCACTCTCCCAATACTATAAATACTGGGCGACTTCTTGCCTTGTTCTCTTTCCTTCAGGCCTCATGCTGCATCCCACCTCATGTGGAGGTGAGGTAAATCCTCTTTTTCATTTCTTCATTTCAGCGACTACAATGTAAACTTTCTTAGAAGATCCATGTCTTCCCATTTGTGGGAGACACCATGAACATTATACACACATGCACATATGTACGAACATTCACCAAAATATGAACATTCACCAAAATATGAACATTCACCAAAGAACAGACACCAATGTTTACACACACAAACACATTGTAAAATTGACCATTTAAAACATATTTTGTTTAATATATATTTATTATATATATATATATATATATATATATATATATATATATATATATATATATATATATATATACGGTCTGGCTTGTTTGTCTTTTTTATCTTCAGTTGGACTTAATTCAAGTCTGGTCATTTTCTTGTAGTTGGACCTTTTAATATTCTACCAGGAATTACACACATGTTTCTATTACAACAACACGCAAACACACACAATCCTCTACAATATCATTGGTTCAGAGGGTTGAAGAATAATGAAAAAAGTTTTAAAAATTCCACCCTGATGCAAACAAGAAAACCGGATGTGATTCCTTGGGAACATGGTAATGAAAGACTGCTAGATGTACCTAGACTTTATGGTACTTATACTTTATGAATTTATGCACAGTATGAGCTTGGTGGCAAGGTCTTAACATTTTAGAGTTGAAATGGCTAGATGTAACCATAAGTTTGATACTAACATTTACTTCTATTGCACTTCACGTTTGTGGAACACTCTTGTTTTCCAGTCAACTTTGATCTTCAAAAATTTAAATGCAGTGTCACTCATTATCATCTGTCTTTCTTAATTCTGGTGCTTTTATTGTTGTCTCTCATTAATAATGTTTTCTTTTAATATTCTTTTGTACTCAGTAGCCCCTTGCATTTTAGTGGCCTTATTGCCTTGCTTGGTGAAATGATTAAACAAAGATGTAGCTGTGCCATTGAACAATAGAGTAAAGACAAAAAACCTTGAGAGACTCTAAAAAATACCAGGAACTTGCCTGAGAACAATAAAGAATGTGAAAGATGAAAGTGATTATAATTAGAGCAATTGAAACTGTCTCAAGAATACAAGACACAAGACTGAAAGAATTGGATATTTAAGAGACAGCTCTGATTGATCAATATAGTGTTAAGATTTGCAAGAATACTAAAGGAACTTCTAGAAATTTAAGGAGACTTGATTTCACTCAGTCCCTAGCAATAAACTTTCTTGTAAATGTGTAAATGGATGAATAATATATAGTAATTAAATTTTATACATATTTTTCAACCAATAAAATTCCATCAGCAGGTCTGTTTGATAAACCATAATTACTACAGCAAATACTGCCAAAATACTTGGTGGACATAGTTGTAAACATACTAAGTGTTATTTTTGGACTATCTAGAAAATAAGATAAACAACTCTCTTCAGAACTCCTGCAAATTAGAGAAAAAGAATTTCATGAGCCAGTGTGAAATTATTTTCTAAACACTGTGTTATGAAGTAGAGTACTCTCTGAAATAGACATTGTCAGGTCAACAGATGGTAGCTTGACTGGCATTCACTATGGTGTACTACTTTTATTATAGCAGTACCTCATTTATATACAATACTACACCTCCCTGAACCGAAATGGCCTTATACCTTTCATTTATCTTTGACTTCTAATTATTCTTGGGAATCTAAACTATAGATGACTTAGGTCTGACTTCATTTTCCTCTCCCAACACCTCATTAGATGGTCATTAACATCCATAGATTTTTCAGTTTCATTACTGAATTCATTAGTCCCCTCCTCCTCTTCATGTTCTTCACCCTCAGATTCTTTGCCCATTTCTATATCCTTGGGTTCCATTCTGCTTCTGAATTGATCTACATAGGCCAGCACATTTTGTCCATTTTTCGTTAGTATTGATGTATTGGGTCCTTTTTGTACTACAAATTTCACCTTCCCTGGATTAGATTCTTTGTGTTTTTTTATATCATACATTTCACTTGTTGAAAATGACATTCTTATGGGAGCTCTAATTTGTCTACCCATTAATGTGGAGGGGCTTTGTAGTCTGTCGGTATGTGCAATTGTCCTATACCTTAGCAGTAATCTTAGTAAGTAGCTCTCTATATTATCATTAGATGGGGAAAATGCTTTTAGTCTCTTTTTCAGTCTGCACCATTCTTTCTGTGATTCCATTTGTGGGTGGTAAGGTGATGTTTTATATGGCATGCATCCAATATGCTTTAGCCATGAGTACAAACTTATCTCACAAAATTCTGGCATGTTATCTGAGACCAAAGTTTTAGGCACCCTATTCCTTGAAAATATTGTTCTTAATATTTATTTTACAGTGGTGCTTTTCTGTCAGCATCTTTAATTACATCGGGCCATCCTGAAAATGAGTCCACTAAAATTAAAAATAGCCCCATGCCTTTAATATGGGCATGATCCATGTGTACCCAATCTTCTAGTTCTTTTCTTTAGGGCATGAGTAAATTTTGCTTTGCTGAAAATTTTTATTTCAGCACATTTTGGGAATCTTTTTACATCTCAAGAATATCCTGGCTACTACACTGGTAATTTAATTTATGTTACTTTTATACCACAATGTATATCATCGTGTACACCTTTTAGTATTTATTTTCTTAAACTTTGTGGGGTTATAATAGCTTCATTGCATATTATGCCTTTCTCTACAGTTAACTTATGCCTTGATTCATTGTAGGGTCTTTCTGTCATTGAACAATTGCTTCATGTATTTCTTTTTATTCTGTCTGAACTTGATCTTGTATGGTTTCCATTCCGTGACGATTTATTTTCAACCCAGTGCTTTATTTTATCTTCTGGATTTTCAGACATTTCTATTTTTTACTGTCAAAATTTAGTCTGGATAGTGCATCCACATGTGGAATAGTGTTCCCCTTTATGTATATGATGTTGAAATCAAAGGCTACGAGTTTTATAGCCCATCTTAAGATTCAGGAAAATGTGACTTTTGTTAATTTCTTTCTGAGGTTAAATATAAACTCTAAAATTTTGTGATCCTACTTTAACAAAATTTTCATCCTAACAAAATATTTTGAGCTTTTTCTCTTCTTCATACTATTGCTAAGGCTTCTTTCTCAATATTTGAGTAGTTAGCTTCAGTTGACGTTAATTTTCTCCACAGGTATGTACTTGTGGAGAAAATTAAACTATAGGGGACTTAGGTCTGACTTCATTTTCCTCTCCCAACACCTCATTAGATTTCTGGTCATTAACATCCATAGATTTTTCAGTTTCATTACTGAATTCATTAGTCCCCTCCTCCTCTTCATGTTCTTCACCCTCAGATTCTTTGCCCATTTCTATATCCTTGAGTTCCATTCTGCTTCTGAATTGATCTACATAGGCCAGCACATTTTGTCCATTTTTCGTTAGTGTTGATGTATTGGGTCCTTTTTGTACTACAAATTTCACCTTCCCTGGATTAGATTCTTTGTCTTTTTTATACCATACATTTCACTTGTTGAAAATGACATTCTTATCAGAGCTCTAATCTGTCTACCCATTATATTGGATGAATTCCTTATGATAAAATTGTGGCTACAGCATGCTCACTTGCATCTGTAGTCAATGTCACTTCTGTTTTTTTTTGCTGGGGGATCAAAGATTTTTGCAATTGGTTTTCTTATTAGTGCTTTAAGTTTTCAAAAGCTATTTTGAGTCCATTTAAATTCTGTGTTCTTTTTCTGTAACTCTACAAATTAAGTCGCTGTATCTAGGTAGATATATACTATAAAAATTGGTCAATCCCCAAAATATCTATCAGTTTATTGTCTGGTGAAATTCCTTCTTTAGATATTTGGCATCCCAAGTATGATATTTTGTCACAATTTAACTCATATTTATTGCTATTTATCATCATACCAGCATTTTTTAATTTATTTAAAATTTGTTCATTTTTTTAATTCCTCTTTACAGCCAGTACCTATGCCAATATTGTCTTGATATATGATTATATTTTTTAACCACTCCAATAGAACTTTTTCCATTGCCTTTAGAAAAATATAGCTTGAAGTCTTAGCTCCAAATGGAAGATGAGTCCATATTAGTAAGCCTATCAGGGTATTAATTCTAGTGACTTCTTTAAATTTTTCATCAAATTCTATTTGGTTATATGCCAATTTCACTTTGGCAAAGTTTTTATTCTTGCTAATTCATGATTTGCCATTTCTATGCTAGGTAAGGGGAATGAATCAGAGCATATCTGATGATTCACACCTATTTTGCAATCCTTACATATCCTCAAATCACTATTGAGCTTTTGCATTGTGACAATTGGTGAAGCCCAACTGCTACCACCTTGGGTAACCTTTTCCAATATGCCTTGTTCTACAATTTTCTTTAGTTTTGCAACTACCATGGGTAGAATGTGATGAGGTGTTTTGTGACTCAAAATAGATTGGGTGACCATTTTCTTTTAGACAAATACTTGCTTTATATTCTTTTAATTAATGCCAATGTCAGATTCTTCTGATTTTATACAGTTTAACAATTTCACTATATCCATTTTTAAAACATCTATTCCCAGGGGTCAATGATTTTCTGTACATTCTAAAACAGTGATGGGAATAATCTCAAAATGTTTTTTTGTCTCAAAAATTCCTTCAAAAGATTTTAGAGTTTTGATGACAGATCTATCAAATTGTTTTAAATTAAGATTACTTTTTCTTAATTTGGTTTTAATCATTTTTCAAAGAAATTCCTTGGGTTTAAGGTAACATTGCTCCCTGTGTCAACCTGCATGGGGATAGTTATGCCAATCAATTTTACTGCCTCTCTACTTTTTGCAGGTGTTCTTATCGAAATATACTTCTGTATTTTCAGTATGAGGGTTTATATTTTCTACCCTTTCTTTTCACTTTTTTTTTATCTGCACACATATTGGAAATAGTCATTTTTTTTTACAGTTTAAACATAATTTTCCTAGTGCTGCACATTTGTTTTTGTTTCTTTCATGTTCTTTGTTGTAATATTTGCACTTAATTAGGATTTCAGTTGTACTGTATGCTTCCACATTGTTTTTAGAATTATTAAATTTATTAATTAATTCTAATTGCTGCAAAAATTCTACACTTGCTTCTAAATTCATATCATTTGCTTGTAGCCATCTAGGATCTTGTGTTGGTATGTAATATCATAAATGCCTTCATTTAGTCTTAGAAAGATCAATTCGTCTTCTATAGGCATTTCTCTCAAACTCAGTTTTTCAAATTTGCAATATCTTGATGCTTCTTTTAATCTGTATAAATACTGCATTACAGTTTCATTCAAGTTCTGTCTATTTTCCAGAAATGTTGTTCTCTTTGCAGCTTCTTTTTTGGTTGCATGTTTCTTTTTATAAGGGTTAAAATTTCCTCATATGTTAAGTCTTCCAGTATCTTGGGGTACACCATAATGAATATTTTCTTTATGGCTTCAGATCCTTCTGAAGCCAAAAATGAATCAGTAATTCTATTCTCCCCTCTGGAGGCTTTCTTGTCTTCCAGTTTCTTTACACTAACCAATGCTGCTAAACATTTAATTCATGTTTCTACATGCTCCAGTTCATCCAATGCCATTAGAATTCCTACTAGCAATGACATATTGTTATGAAGTAGAGTACTTTCTGGAATAGATGCTGTCAGGTCAACAGATGGTAGCTTGACTGACATTTGCTGTGGCATTCTGCTTTTATAGCAGTACCTCATTTACATACAATACTACACAAGGTAAACCTTGTATTCAAAAAGTCCACACCACTATGTGAAATTAGATTTTGAATCTTTTTATGGATATAAAAATAGAAGCATACTTCTTCTCAAGGCTCAAAACAATTTGGGGGGCCAGTTTGAGTTACATATGTGTACACACACATGCACCTGCATACGCACACAATAGAAGAGACGATAGATAGTAGCAGCAGACTAAGGGCTTCTCCACACACACAATAGAAAGGATTAACCAGCAACTTCCAACTAAGCTTTTTGTCTATCGACTCACACATTTGACTGACCATCATAAAGAAAGCCTGTGTACACATTTCAAACTGCACTATGAGCACTTAATTACCTTATAAAATAACCTTCACTGCAAGGGAAACTGAACATTTTCTTGTTATTGTATATTTCAGAAAAGTATATATATAAATGTTATTTCAACTGATGTTCTGCTATTATTTTCCTTCAGAATACAACCTTTTTTATGTTTCATTTAAAAGATGTGTTGTTGTTAAATGTTTGGAATCCTGACACTCACATAACAACAAAAACCTGGGTAGATGGATCCCAACAAATACATATATTCTTCACAATATTTTTAATGCATATCCATAAAATTCCAATAGCTTTTTAATAATATAAAATGTTTCTTATGTTGAGAAAAAATATATGTTGTTATTCTTCACAGTTAGAACAAATGTCAACATCCAGAAAAATAACAACCAATCAGGTTCTTTTACTTCTGAGCACTTATAGAAAGGAAACTACAAGAACTCTTACAGAAAGTAGTGAATAAAAGCGAGAAGAAAGCATTATGATCCACTGTAAAAAAATCGAAAGCATGGTTGTTAAAAAAGAGAACATACGAACCTGCAAATTATGAATTGGAGATACCAAAATCAAACAAGTACAATAATTTAAATAGTTGGGAAGCATTTTAGCTTAATGGAAATTACAACACCAAAATTTGCAGGCACACTGGGATAGCAAAAGATGCCTTCAAAAATGTAAGCAAAGTATTAAGAAATAGAAAATTTCATTAGAAACAAAGTAAAAGTACTCAACTCTTATGCAATATTTATCCTCATATATGGCAGTGAATTCTGAACAATTTCCTCACAAATGAAGAAATTTGAAGCAGCAGAAATGTGGTTCTACAGAAGGATGATGATAATACTATGGACTGAACACATGAGCAATTACAAAGTTTTAGAGAAAATGTAAACAAAAAAGAGTTTTATTTAATATCAGGAAGAAACAGTTGAAATTTCTAGGGCACATAATGGAGAAAGAGGGCTTGGAAAATTTCATACTCACATGTCAGATTGAAGGCAAGGGGGACAGAGGAGAACAACATGTAACCTACCTAGCAAGCTTGGGGAAATGGACAGCTGAAAAAGGTTTAGGAGAGATAACAAAAAGACAATATTAAGTGCTAGAAAGGTCAGGAAATTGTGAAGAGCCATGATCACCACTGTCCTGAAGGGACACAGCACATAGAAAAGAAAGTGATCTTCTGTAAATAGAACATTTATTACTTTCTTCCAGAAGATGAATAATTTTGCTTCCCTTTGTTTTTCTGGATCTTTGTAAAATTCAAAATTCATAAAGCATGGCAGGAGGAGACAGATACTTTCTGGAGTGATAGAATGAGTTCACTAAAGTATGATAGGAGGAGTCAGATACTCCTCCTACCAAACTTTATGGTAGGAGGAGTATCTGACTCCTCCTATCATAAAGTATGGTAGGAGGAATCAAATACTTCCTGAAGTTATAGTTTGAGCTAACTAAAGTATGATAGGAAGAGTCAGATACTTCCTGGAGTGATAGAATGAGCTGACTAAACCATGGTAGGAGGAATCAAATACTTTCTCTAGTGATAGAATGAGACCATTAAACCATGGCAGGAGGAATCAGATACTTTCTGCAATGATAGAATGAGCACACTAAAGCATGGCAGAAGGAGTCATATACTTCCAAAAGTGATAGTATGAGCTGACTAAAGTATGTTAGGAAGAGTCAGATACTTCCTGGAGTAATAGAATGAACTGACTAAAGCATGGCAGGAGGAATCAGATACTTTATAGAGTGATAGAATGAGGAAACTATTTTTTCAGCATTTTTAGGAATTGATTGTATATATGATTTCCACTTGAAGTCTGAGGTAAAGTTAAGGCCTGTTTTAAGTATGGAGCCTCATTAAAAGTGCCACTGTTCATCATGAGTTGAAAACTTTGTTAAGAACAATTTTTTATATATCTGACTCTTGTAACAGCAAACAAAACCAAAAATGGAATAATACTACCATATTTTTTATGCATTCTTGATGACAAAGACTTATTCTTCATTCTACAGATTCTAGCAATAGAATAGTGATGGGATTACTATGTTGCAAGCCCATCACTATTCTATCACTATTTCCATGGCAGATGTTCAAATGAGCACCATTCTTTAGTTCCACCAGTTCAGAACTTCACGGCTAGTTTCACAGAGTCAAATTGCCATCCTTTCCTCTGTATTCCAAATGTGAGAAGACAGTTCTAATTATACAACTTTTTCTTCAAGAACTGCTACTTTGTGGAACAGCCTCCCATGTGGATGCTACCCTGAATGCTACAATCTTAACATCTTCAAGTTAAGACTCAATCATTATCTATGCTTCTTATCCTTACAATCTTCATTTCCTACCAACTCCTCTTTCATTCTTTCATTTATATCACACACTTAATTTAGCAGTAACCTTCTACCTTGAGTGATTCTTGAGCCTTATACTGGCTGAATTCTAGTATCAAAAAATCTTTAGGCTACCCTGTTTCTTATATAGTTTTGCATTTGCTGTACTTGATAATAAAGGAATTTTATATTTCTATAAAATATGAAAAGAAAATGAAATAAAAAATATGCTGTCAAAAAATGTTTCCATGCCAAAATCCATGAGACTGCACAATTACACAATGCACTATTATGAATTATATTCACCCAGAAGAACACCATCCCAGTCAACTGTCATCCTTTTCATTTAATTGGAAGACATTTTTCATTCACCTCGTATGCAATTCCAGTTTAAATGTCATGTCAAATTTATTCCACATGATGAGTTTCTTTTCTTTCCTTTCGTTTTTCACAGACCAATGAATTGATCAGCTGAACGATCTTCAATCAAAGCTCAACAGAATTGAACCTCGTCTTTTCTCACTGTTAAATTTAGCTTAATGTTTCTCTATTACTTGGCTCCAAGTTACTTTGATAAAAAACGAAAAAGATTTCTCAGCTTGGATTATGCCATATTGCAAAATCTTTTAAAAAGTTTTGACTGTAACAAACTGTATATATGAACTACAATTTATTATGTTTTTAATAATTTACCCCCAAGCTAGTTAATAAAGTCACTAGGACACAAGAGGTTACAGAGTGTGAAAAAATAAGAAAAAGAAAACATTATTAAGGAGCAAGAACAAAAAGAAAAGGAATCAAGAAGACAGTAGATAATGATTGACATTGAATTTTAATTTTTGGAGATCAAATTGGCTGTAAAGTAAGAAACTATTAAAGATTTCCACTGATGAGAAAATAAACTGTTAGCAAAAGCTTATGGTCACATCGAGACAATTCAACTTTAAAATGATGAAATCAATTTTGTGCGGCACTTAAATTCTAGATACCATACAGCAAAGCTTGTCAGACCAATTACAGTAAAAGTTGTTAAGGGCTTGCAATGCCTGGTCAGCACTGAAGCCTCAAGCATACAAAATTTATCATTTACAAGCAACAATTCGAAATGAAGACAAAACTCAGTTTAACCAAATTTAAAATAAAATTTATTAAAAAATTTCAGTATGTCTTGACTGTGTGTGAATTGGTTGTGTATGGTATTAGTGTTCAAGTATATAGGTAAAAGTGGTTTTCACAGTTGTGCACATGGTGAAGAGTTCAAAATGTCTTTTTAATTACATTTCTGAGACAGTAAGTAAAAAGAAAAGTGTCAGTGAAACAGTGCTTAACTGGTGTGTCTAATATGGAGTGTTCTAAGTTCTTGACCTGGTCACCATGGTGATGTCATGAATTCTTCTTTGGCTGTGGTTGTTGAAGGAGTGGAAAAAAGGGATGAGTGACTGTTTCCTTCCATCTGCTGACCTGAAGTTCAGTAGCTAGCTGATTTCTCCTTTCTGAATTAAAAATTTCTATGCTATTTATATGTTTGATGATGGCTGTCAATGATGTAGTGTGTGGATGTAGTTGTAAGCTAAAATTTGCACCTACTTGAGTTAAATGCTTGTGGCGAGAAAAATGAGTGGAGGAAAAGAACATATTTTTTGACCAATTGTTTTTTAGGTCTGCTACAAAGTATTTATTTACAATAGTAAATTATACTTCATTGTTCAAACTGCTGTCCTCATCTTTATTTGTTGCTCCATCTGCATGAATTTAAAGGTGCTATGAGGTTGGCATCTCAGTCCCACACTCTCACTGTCAAAACAGTTAAATATGACTACCTATTCTACTCCAAGAACTTCTCTCACACTTCCTGACACACTTCCTCTTACTTGATTCCCTGATAGTTATAATCTTTTAGAAAGTTTTGACTGTAACAAACTGTATTTTGACTGGAACAAACTTGATTCCCTGATAGTTATAATCTTCAAATATTTAAATGTAATGTCAATTGACATCTGATGCATTGATCTTGATCCCCATCCTCCTCTTTATCTTTTTCTCAAACACCCGTCTTTATTCTTATTTCACTCTCTTTAACTCCTTGTGTGCTAGTGGCTAATGGCCTTGCTTGGGGTGAAATGCTTGAAAAGAAACAATATTCATATTTCGGCCATTGTACCCTCTGGCCATCTTGAGATATGTTGGAATATTGAATCAAACCATGACTGAATGTTCTAGTTCCACATGCCATACCTTTGTCTGAATATCTCAGTTTCATTTATTTCCCTTTAGTAACTCGATTATCCAAGTTTCTGTTCACCTCTGGTGAATAGGGTGTCACACAGGTAATATTTGTGAAGAGGTTGAAAATCAGGCATGAATGAAAACAAAAATATGGTATCTAAATCTTTGTATCAGGTATTTTACCGTAACTTGTTTTTTTCTCGCCATTTTGGGGTAACAATGTACAAAAAAGAATGAAGATCATTTATTTGATATGATCAGGATTATATTATATTACTGCAATTTTTGACTACAGTAGGTGTACTAGTTTTGATCAGGAGTTGGAGTCTCATTATACACAAGCTATAGGAAAAAATCAGGTTTTTCACAAAAGGGGGGCTTGCACAGTACATGAAGTAGGCTTATACCTGAGTACATACGGTATTTGACTTTTGAAATGATATGAACTGAAGTTCAGTTTCATGTGTTATCATTAATACACAAACTCTGAAACAAACCTCGGATTTGATTTTTTTTTATTTTAAATCAGCTAGTAAAAATATAATTCTATTTTGCAAACAAAAAATCTGGAAGCCTATAATCTATTCATTATATGTGAAAATGTAATTATAATACACAACTACATGTATGTGGTTATTTGGTAAAAAAAGGCCTGGGTGGTAGTAGCACTCAGTTGTCTAATATAACATGTATGGAACTGTCACAGCCTGCAATATAGTGTGACCTCAGGGTTTCCCACCAGAGCTGCTTGCAGGGACACCCTTCCATACGCAACATGGCACTGTAAGAACCCCGATGTTATGCAATGGTTGATCAGAGCAGTCTCTCAAAACACTACGCAAGAGTTTGAGTTCCTAATTACTAGTTGGGAACAGCAAACAGAAAACTGCCAACCTGGTACCCTCATAATGAAGTGACATTGACACCATTCACACATATCACAGAAAAATTAATAACAACACCACTATTTAGGCCTGAGAAAAAGAAAGGAACTGGGAACCCTTTCTGAAACAGAAAATAAGGAAGGAGCCTCTACTCCTGTTTAAACCAGCTTCCCCACTGTGATGAGATGCAACACAAGGTAAGGTTTAATTTTGGGAACCTGAGCATGTACAAGATCTTGCTCTTCATGTAGCTACAAAAAGGAAGAAACTTAGGCTATGTAGAAGGCTGGCTCAGGATAAAGGAGGTACCATAATCAGACATAAATGAAAACAGAAGTATTTACATTGCTCAAACTATAATTCTCATCTTTGTTGCCATATTTATCGCAACAATTTGGCCATTGTACGCTCCGGCCTCCTTCTTTTTTTTGCTTGCTGGGGTAGACTGTTCTCATTCCACGTCTAATGGATGTCAGTTATCAGTTATCTCCTGTTAATTCCCCTCTCCAAATTCTCCACTTCCTTAACCAGGTATTGAACTCACACTCTTTGGGTTCTGTCACTAACTAATGCCTTTATCCACTGTGCCATGTGTCCTTGAGGACATCTGTGTATGAATTTCTGGGTATTATAAACCTAATGTCTTCAGCAACAATTTTTTACCAGTGCTTATATTGCAATTTTTGCTGTTATCATTGCATTTATTTTTTTTACCAGAGCTCATATTGTCATTTTTGTTGTTGTTATTGCTTTTTCTCTGGCACTCCTTATTACAACAGCTGAAACATTGTGATAAATATGGCAACAAAGATGAGGATGGTAGTCCATGCAATGTAAATAGTGTACATAATACCTCATCTCAGAAATATAGACATATGCTATTTAAATCTTCATATCAGATATTTTACGGTAAGTGCTTTTTTATATCACCATTTTGGGGTAGCCTTGTACAAATAAGAATGAAGACAATTTATTTGCTAAAAATATGTCCAGAATGATGCACAGTATTCTGAAACATGCATCAGATTTGAGTTTTTCTTTACAATCAACTAGTAAAAATATAATTTAATTTTTTTCTATAAACAAAAAATCTGGAAGCCTAAAATCTGTTCATTATATGTGAAAATGCAAATACACAACTACATGAACTGGTTTTTCTTTTTATTTTTGGGTGGCTTTGTACATAAAGGAATGAAGACCAATTATTTGCTATAAAACATATCCAGGATGATGCCCAGTACTGCAATATTTGACCATGGTAGTATTACTAGTATTACTCCAAAGTTGGGGTTGCATTATACATGAGCTATATGAAAAAAGAAGGTTTTTAACAAAAAATTCTGGGTTTGCAACCTTACATGAAGTTGGCTTATACACAAGTATATACTGTACATTTAATGATAAATATATTAGAACTAGGTTTATCAGTTTTTGCAAAACCATCTTCAGTTTCACTATTTACAAATTTTAGAGGTATTTTTAAACTAATTCGAAATAAACTGATATAACAGTGAGAAGAAAGTCAATTCAGCATTTACTAGCATTTAGCTTTCAAATGGAACCCAATTTTCAACTTGTTGCCTAGTTTGTAAAATTTGTCAGGATCTTCATTGAGTGATTCCATAATTTTTTCCTGAACTTGATCTGGAAGGTTTTTTATTTTAAATAATCCATAATGAGCTATATTTTATGAAACCAGAATGTTCACCTGTTAAACAAAAATCACTTTGTCTTGATGTTTTATTTTCTACAAAGTAAAAGATCTTGGTGAACATCTACTAAGTGTTGCAGTTTCATAATTTTTTTTCCAGGCGTGGTATATGCAGTGTTGATAGCAGACACAGAATGGAAACAACAGGAACTCCTACAGAAGGTAGGAAATGAAAGTGAAAAGAAAGGACTAAATGTCAAAAATAAGATGGCAGAATGTATGATTGTCAGAAAAAGAAGCAGAACAAGATGCAAATTACAAATTGGATATTCCAAAATGAAGCAAGTGCAAAAATTTAAATATCAAGAAAACAATGGTTCATGCAAACTGATTCTTAAAGTTATAAAAGCTTAGTTTGTTGGATTATCCAAAAATAATGTTATATATTAATAGCCAATGGTCTAAGGTAAAATATTAGTTATGGCATGCTCATGCATGCATCTAGTGAAACTCTAATAGACATACACTCCTTACCGCAACAATAAAAAGCAGTCAGTGGTGGGGATAAAAAAAGTAAAAGGAAGATAACGGTAGCTGTGTAGAAAAAATAGGCAAAAGTGAGAGATCTTTGGGACTACAGGAATTCAGTTCAAATATGGCTAAGAAATCATAACACAGTCTGATGACACAAGAATCAAAAAGCATCATACTTCTGAGCAAAAATATGATGAAAACAGAATTTCAATCTGGAAGTATGTTAATAAATAAATGTTTTCCATTAAATTATCAAAATGGTTTAATTCTTTTTTCTACTATAAAGTGATTTGTTTCCATTCTCAGACTGAAAGGAAAATATGCAGAATCCGTTTCTAAAGATTACCTGCCTTTATAGAACTAGTTACTGGAAAATGGAATGCATTATTGCTAGGAAGTGTCTTAAAGAGGATAGGAAATGCAACACTAAAATCCGGCCAGGTTAGTTTTGTTGGCGACACTAGATTTGTTTTTGAGGCAGGAGTAAATAGTAGTGTCGTCTGCATAGATGCCTACTTGGGAACTTATGATGTCAGGAAGACCGTTGATGAAGATAAGGAACAGAGTAGGGCTAAGATAGAGCCTTGGGGAACACCTGCATTTGTGGGATAGGAGAATCTGTTGAGAACGACCTCCAATGTATGGTTCAACAGGAAAGATTGTATTAAGTTGAACAATTGACCTGTAATTCCATAATCCTGAAGCTTGTGAAGAAGGCCGGCATTGGAGATATCAAGAGCCATAGCACAATCTTCTCCGTTATTATGAAGTGCTTGGTAAACAATTTCAGTTATGGCTGTAAGCACATCAGCTGTAGAATGGGCAATGTGGAAACCATATTGCTTGTCAGAGAGAAGATTATGGGATTGAAGGTGCATAACCACTTTGGCGTTGATTAAAGCTTCAAAGACTTTGCTGAAGAGTGGTAGGAGACTGATAGGATGGTAATTAGAAGGGTCAGAAGGGTCTCCAGAGTTCTTAAAGACAGGAACAATGGATGAGGACTTCCAACAGGCTGGAAAACAAGATTCATTGAGGCAGTAGTTATATAATTTGGAGAGGGCAGGGGCCAGTTCAGGCGCACATTTCTTCAGGACAATGGATAGTATCCCATCTCCTCCACTAGCCTTGTAGGGGTCTAATTTAGAGATGATGCCCACAACTGATGACGGTGTTATGTGCAAGTCGCTCAATTGAACCTCGGTTCGAAGGGGGAAATTGGGTGTGGGTACACCAGAAGAGTTGAGTGTTGAATTGAATGAGAATTTCCGAGCAAAGCATTCAGCCTTGTTGTCAGAAGAGGTCAGAACCTCAAACTGGTTGAACAACGGAGTTATAGAGGGTTTGCTATTGTTAAGTATGCTCTTGCAGAGATGCCAATAATCCTTGGAGACGAATTTGCGAGATGCAATACGTTCTTTCATTTGAGCAGCAAATAGTGTTTTTGCTTCATTGAGGATACGCTTACACTTGTTACAGACAGAAACAAAGAGACGTCTATTGCAATCAGACATATCGCTATGATAAAGGTGGAAAAAGTGATTCCTATGGGCAATGGTAGCTGAGCAACCAGGGGATGAGCACGATTTGACCTCATATTTTCTTGAGGGGATGAAAGCCTTGATTCCAGCTTTAACCCAGGAGGAGACCTTGAAAGCACATTCTTGAATGGGGAGTGTGAAGACAATGTCCCAGGGGACATCACGAATGAAATCCAGGAACAAGTCCCAGTCTGCTTGTTGATAGCAGAATGATGTTCTAGTGGTAGGAGGTTCTTTGCAGCGGGGTGGTGATTATGGGAATCAACACTGTATATTGTCAGTCTCATGTCTCAGCCTCAAGATTATATTGAGGCATGAAACTGACAGTCACTATGTAGTGTTGATTCCTATATTCCCACTGTATCTATAAAACAAAAATAAAGATAGTATTGCAACAAAAAAATGATTGACCTGTTTGATTCTGGAAGATAATGTATTTAAGGCAAGCAATTTTTGTAATTAGAGTGCTTGATATCAAGAGATAGAGCATTAAGTGTAATAAATGAAATTAAATGTTCACCTATCTTGTGTCTATTTCTGGAAGATAATGTTTTTAAGATGAGCAGTATTTGTAATTAGAGTGCTTGATATCAAGAGATAGAGCATTAAAAGTAATAAATATATATATATTAAGATTCTTTGACTCTGACTAAGGTCAGTGAACAAATTTAGTTTCTTTTATTTATAATTATACAACTGCGTGTATGTGTGTGCTAAAAACAACAGAAAAGAAAAAGCATTGAAGGCTTTTCCCTCATGAGACTAGCCAAAAAATAAACCTTATATAACTTATTCTAATAATGAAAACCTTTCATGAACAGAAAAGAAGCACTCAATATATTTGTTTAGCTGTGTGGTAGATAGAGTACAATCCCTATTTAATATTAATGGTCAAAGGAAGTATGTTCAGTCATATGAAAAGGGTTACTGTTTCTTTCCATTAAAAGGAAAGCAAATAGATTACTTTTGTTTCTCGGAGAAAATTTCCAATCTTGTTTTCTTCTCTTATAATGAGACCATTAAATTTTCGGTGCAGAGCAGAATTAGTCAATATAGAATAAGTGTTAAACAGAGAGTTATACAAAAAACAAAACACTAAAAACAAAATGAAAGTGCAATTATTACATCAGCGAATGACAATACAAGGCAATAGGCTATCCTTCCTAAGCAAAAGCACTAGAATAGATGTCTGGGTCAAAATGGCCTACACTCTTAAATATCAATATATGAATCTGCCTGCTTTTGTTGTAAAAGCGACTTGGTGGCTATAATGATAGCAAGTTTGCTTCCAGTGTTTGAATTTGCCTGCTTTTGTTTTAAAAGGTAGCTTGGTGGCTATAATGGTAGCAAGTTTGCTTCCAGTGTTTGAATTTGCCTGCTTTTGTTTTAAAAGGTAGCTTGGTGGCTATAATGGTAGCAAGTTTGCTTCCAGTGTTTGAATTTGCCTGCTTTTGTTCCAAAAGTGGCTTTGTAGCTATAATGATAACAATTTCAATAAGTAGGTGGGTGATATAGGGCCTAGTACTGAGAAATGTGAGAAAGGGAGACATTTTAAATATGTAAAAACAGATAGAACATGAAACAAACCTGGTATTCAACTTAAATATAATTTAAATTTTTATTTCACTCTTGGAATGGATGCCTTCCTGATATGAATACCCAGGGTCATTGCACCCTCTGACCCCCTTCTGCACACTACTGGTAGCAAGTCCACCTGCAATGTATGAAAAACCTGCTTTTATTGTAAAAGTGGTTTGCTGGCTCCAATGATAGTAAGTTTGCCTCCAGTATTTGAATCAGTTTGCTTTTGTTGTAAAAGTGGCTTGGTGGCTCCAATAGTAGCAAGTACACCCTTAATGTCTAATTCTGTTTGCCTTTGATGTAAAAGCAGCTTGATGGTTACAATGGTAGCAAATTTACCACCACTGTTATTAATCAGTATATGAGTTTAAGTAAAAGCTAGGATTTAAATATTGTTTACATATTTCCATATTTAGTGTGGGACACCGAGTGAGAATCAAACCTGATAAAGTATAAGTGAATGACAAGGAGAACTTATTAACCATTTCTCTGTGATGTAATACCTTTTCCTTTTTGAAAATTTACCTTAGACTGGTACAAGACTATCATTATAGGGCACCCAGAACTCATAGTATTAATGTTCTATCAGACTAGTCTTTTTAATCAATTCACTCCAAGCAAAGCAAGAATGCCATTAAGATAACAAGGGGGGGGGGGCTACTGGCAGTGAAATAGAACGAAAACATTTTAGGGAACAAGGAATAAATCTCTATTTCTGTTCAAAAGACCAGAGAGAGGCACACCTATCTACTCCTATTAGCTTGCTAACTATTATTCGATCAGAAGTGTATACATATGCGTATTGATATTAACTTTGCTTAGCATAGTCAGGCACAAGGTCCATGGGAGCACTTTGGACTCTCTAACACAGTAGTTCCCAAATTTTTTCTTCTCTGGATTGCATTTTTCAGAATTAAAATTTGTTTGTGCCTCACCAAATTTTATGTGATGAAAAGTACATTTTAAAAATAAAAAAAACAGAGAGTGTGTTAAAGGGAGATAACCGTGGATTCAAAGTCCAAACATTATCATTGATAACTCTCTCTTCCAATTCGCAGACACTAGTTACCATATTCTTAATACTTGATATAATGCAAAAATATCAGAAAGATAAAATTGGTCAATAATTATTTGTAACTATTTATATTGGGACTCATGCATACACACTTACAAGTAATCCATAATAATATTTCAGATTTTAAAATCATATTTATTTTTAGCATATGAATTTTTTGAAACTGTTTCAAATTCTTTTATTGTCTATCAATCCTTCCACCTCACATTCTCTTCCGCCACACCTATAAGGCACACTGCACTGTTTGTGAATGACAGCTCTAGCATATTTGACTGAGACTAAATTACTCACCAGTGATCTATGGCAATGCATTGAGGATCAAATTCATTAAAGCTTGTGGTGATGTGGGTGGCCTAGCAGTTAAATGTAAAGAAATGGTGAATCTATTTCAAGCTTTAAGATCTTTTTGCACTGCTAGGAAAGCTTGATTTACTTAGGAACAATCCCAAACATTTACTGGGAACAAACCACCTGCACATAGATAAAAAATGAATAAAGCAAGTATGTAAAAATAGAAACGGCATAAGACAAGGATGCATGATTCACTTGATTTTTTTAACCTTTATAGCAAGTTGATCCTAAGAGAACTAGAAGTCCTACCAAGATTTATTATTGGTGGACACAAACTTAACAACATAGGATATGGAGATGACATTGTGTTGATAGTAGACTGAGAAAGTAAACTGCAGAAAACTGTTGTAAAGAAAAGTAAGAAGAAAAGACTGTCAAAAATACAGAATGTTTGGTCATTAGCAAGAAGGACTTTATGAAGAGGAGAGATGTGGTTCTATAGAAGAATGGTGAGAATACCACAGATGGAACCTGTGAGCAATAAGGAAGATTTAAAGAAAATAAGAACAAAAAGAACACATGTACTTAGAATCATAAAGAGTCAGTTGAAATTTCAGGGAGACATAATGAGGAATGAAGGTTTAGAGAATTTGACACTCACAGGACATACTGAAGGCAAGAAGAGCAGAAGGAGACATTGAATTACCTACCTAATGAGTTTGTGAAAATAAATGACAGAGCAGGTTCTCGGAGGGACTGCAAGGGAAAAAACTTTGCTGAGAGCTACAAATTATAAGAAGCTGTGGAGAGCCATGATCGCCCACATCTTAAAGAGCCACGGCATATAAAGGGGATGCAAACACTGGGAAAATTTGAATTCCTGTCTCACTAATGTCATTGGGAAATGGATCAAATAACTTCTCCCCTAACTAATAACAAGTAAATTGAGAGGCAGTTGGAGTTCTTTAGCTCTGTAGGGCAGTCAAGCTTCAGCATTGGGTTAATGATTCAATCCTTAAAACTACAGCAACCTCAAAAAAGGAAAGAAAGAAATAAAGCAAGAAAAAAAAAAGAAGAGATTAGGATAAAAAAAGGAAAGAATAATAATAATAGATAGAGAAGGAAAAAAAATACAAAATGTAAGAGAGGAAGGAGGAGAAGAAAGAGCAAAAGTAAGATGAGAGGAAGATTTTTTTTCTACAATGTTCATCTGAAACAAGACCCAAGAGCCATTTGAGGTAGAGGGTAAGAGATATAAAACACAGTAGCAGTTAACCCTAGACTTGAACAGATTAAGATTGGATTGATTGGGGAAGCATTCAGTTCACAATGTAGCAGTTCATTGGAAAGAGGCTGTTTGAGTGGGACTTACATCTCTTTAATGGAATACAAAGGGAATGAGGGTGATTGACTACAATGTGTGTGGCAAGGTGAATCTCAGCCGTGAAGGTATAGAGGGTCAGCCAATTTGTATTGGTTATAAATAGAAATAAAAACTGACCCTCTACAATTTTTACAATATCAAATGTAACAAAGACAACAAAAAGAGAAATAACCAAGTAGAAGATAAAGAAAGCAAACAAAAACAAGACCGATAATATATGTATATACAAATATATATTATTAACAAGTTACAATACATGGAAACAGTACAAAGGACGAAGTGTGTGTGAATATTCTGCATGTGCGTGTGTGTGTGAATATTCTGTGTGTGTGTGCGTGTGAGTATATTGTGCTTAGCGTATTTCCACGCTATTCCTTGTTAGCGACTACATTTCGAGGTTGATAGTTGAAATCCTCTAGGAATAAGAGAGTTTACCTCAAGGTGTCAGTGCACAGGCCTGAAAGAAAAAAAGAGATCGAGGCGAAGGGTCATTGGCTTTTTATAGCCAGGAAAGAGAGACCCCTGGTGAAAGGGTTACGAACTGAAGGCGGAGTTAACTCCGACAAAGGTTAGAACTGTTGGCACTAAGGAATGTCGTTCGTCTGAATATTCTCTCGATGGAAATAGCAATCGAGTAGCGAGAGGATTACAATCCTTCCTCAGTGGGAAAGAAGACAAAAAAGAACCAACATAAATGGCAAATGATTAATTAGAAAATTATAAAGGGAGTAAAGAAAGGACAAAAGGAAGAAAATAAGTTCAGTAAATAAGGAATAATGAAAGATCATGTAAATACAACAATGTAAATATCTGGGAAGTATTTAAATAGAGGACAGAAAGTGCGACACTGAAATCTGAAAGCACATTGAGATAGTGAAAGATGCCTTACAAAAGTTAAGCACAGTATCAAGAATCAGAAAAAATTTGTTAGAAATAAAGAAAAGAGTACTGAGCTGTTATGTAATGTCAGAGTAAGACCCCCCAATTGCCAACTATGTGCAAGGAAAGGATCTTTACAACACATCCTCAGTAGTTGCCCAAAAGATTTGGGTGATGGTTGGTATCATTGGCATCATGACCAAGCACTCAAAGCAATTGTGAACGAGGTGACTAAAGCTATAAGGGCTTGTAAGCATCAATCAGGGAAGAAATTGAATCAGATTAACTTTGTAAAAGCTGGAGAGAAGATACAGAAACAGAGGAGAGAGAGAACGAGCCTGTTATCTTCCGCAGACGATTGCCAGTTGATAGTGGACCTAGAGACCCAGCTGAAGTTCCCCAGACACATAGCCGTAACATCGCTAAGACCGGATCTTATATTGCACTCTGACAACACAACCCAGTGCATTATTTGGGAACTGTCTGTGTCAGGGGAGGAATATATTACACTAGTTAATGAGAGAAAGAGGTCCAAATACCAAGAACTGGTCGAACAATGTCGGCAGAAGTCATGGAAGATATACTATGACCCCGTAGAAGTTGGTTGCAGGGGCTTTGCTGGACAGTCATTGTGCAGAGCCCTAGCAAAAATAGGCATAGTGGGGGCAGTTAGGGCAAGAGCACTGAAGGACATTACCAATACAGTTTTAACTGCGTCAAAATGGATTTGGCTTAAGAGATCAGATCCATGGAAGAAATAATGAGCACGATAAGGGAAATCTCAGAATCATAATTAGGAGACTTGTTACACATTATAAGGGAATAAGACAATATATTAAGATAGGGTAGTCGAACTGTTATGGATAGGGGTTGAGAATTGTTAGCGTATATGGGGGGATGGATAGGAGTTTTTTTTGTTTTTTTTCTTTGCTTTTCAGTTACTGATTGGCATTATTTTTATTATTTTTTTGTTAGCGCTTACTCGCAGTTTTATTTCAGTATTAAAGCCTAATTGCATATTTATCATGAATGGAATGGGGAGAAAGATATAGTTTCGTAGTAATAATAGTCTGGAAATTTAGGGAGTCGATGCTAGTACTAATTGGTTAGATTTATTTTGAGAAATAGGTATCAGTTTGTAAATATGTGTATAGGTTACTTAATTGAGTAGACAGCATAATTATGCATTTATTTATTTATTGTTATTAGGCCATCGAATTATTTTAGTCAGTAAATGACAAAACAGGGAAGGAAATCTAGATAAATTAGTATGAGTTAATTTGTAGTGAATGGTTTTGTAAATTAAAGTAAATGAGGGATAGAAGTTATATACGTGCGTCAATACGTGTGTGTGTGCATATTTACATTTATGTGTGGATGCAGGAACGTACATGCAGGTGATTTTTTTTGTGTGTGATTTTGTTTGAATAAGAGTATAAGGTAAGCATTACAGATTGACCTGATTGTTAGAATAGCGAATTTCTTCTTAGAAAGTGCTAGTATAGGATAGATTTGGGTTGGGTATGCATGTAGGTTTAGCTAAAGATCTAGTATTGCTATGGGATTAGTATTTAATATGCAAAACATGGGCTTAAACAAGGCAATAAAGATACCAGCTCATCTTGTTATGGATTACGGAAGTAGTAGATCAAATCAAAACTGGATGAAGTAAAAAGACAACACTATATTGTAGAGGAGCGTGAAAAGCCCTGTTTTCATTGGCTGACACTGACTATGTCAGTAAGAATGGTCGAAGTCCGGCCTTGCTAGTTTTTATGATTACTGTTTTGTAATGTCATGGTGCATAGCTCAACGCTTTTAAGGAGGCGGCCTGACTTGTCTAGAATCAGGTCGGGGTTGCTGTTGGAGCTGATATGATGCAAAACCCGAAATCGGTGATGAGAACAGTGCATCACTGAAGACTATCCTTGATGCATCTAAAATGTATGATTTAACTGTACTGTCAGTCCTCCTATATGGCAGTGAATGTTATGGGCACCTCAAGGTGGCGTAATGACTAGCAAATTTGTCTTGCTAGAACAATCATGGCTGTGTAGTGAGTTCGATCCTAACTGGGTGTCCCATTCATTCGATCTTGTGCCATATCTTAGCTAGTCTTAGAAAATAACTATGGCAGTGAATGTTGGACAAGTACTGCAACAATGAACAAAAGGCTTGAAGTAACAGAAATGTGGTTCTGCTGAAGGATTCTGAGAACTGCAGCAGGATGCTGAGAATTATGAACTGAACATGTGAGCAATGACAAAGCTCTAGAGACAATGGCAACAAAAAGGACACTTATACTTAACATCAGAAAGAGTTGAAATTTCTAGGACACATAATGAGGAAAGACAACTTGGAAATTTTGATACTCACAAGACAGATTGAAGGTAAGTGGGGCAGAAGAAAACAATACGTAACCTACCTAGAAAGCTTAAGTATATGGATGACAGGACAGGGATTAGGAGAGATAATAAAAAGATAAAATTTATTTATTAAGAGCTACAAAGGGTAGGAAATAGAGGAGAGACATGATCGACTACATCATGAAGGCATATAGAAGAAAGGAAAGAGAAAGAATTTTTCACATTTCTGAATCTTATTCCATAAGTGTGGATAGCTGACAAAGAAAATGATGATAATGCATATTGGTTGCTACCAATATGCAACTTTTGTATATGAGAAAAGAGAGTGCTGCTGAAAAAAGCTAAGGTTTTCTATGCATTTTGCACCCAAATTAATCCATATCCTAACTTACATAAAGATGGTTGACAGCTGGAAAAAAGTTGGTGGAATTACTGAATGAAACAAGATGATGCAAAAAAAAAAAAAAAGTGTCAAGTCAATATCGTTAATACTGATGAAAAGGATTACATGCCATAAAACCTCAAATGACAAAGGAGTGGTGATGATGTCTAATAAAGAAAAGAGGAAAAAAAACTGACCAATCAGGAAGGGAGTTTAAACAAGAAAATGGGCCAATCATATGATGGAACAGTAAAAACGTGTTCCTAAAGGGTTATTAAGATCTAATGTAAGAAAAGCTGTGAAATAACAAACTAGGATGAACCAGAAGCCCCACCATTCACCCTGCAAAAAAAAAAAATAAGGGAAAGAATACAAGAAAAAATGTCTTTTGGTCATTTTCTACTTAGTATAAGAAAAAAAGGGAAATCGTATAATTAGCTCCCCATAAGAAATAAATGTAAAAAATGATTACAAAGACAAAGAACAAGGGCAGATGACCTTTTTATGGGGTTAAAAAACTGACATGTATATATAATATATATGATATAATGTATATTTGGGCAGCAACATTTCTTTTAAACATCTTTCATTAAATATGACAGACAAGGAAAATTTTATTAAAGTATAAAACTAAATAAAAAATTATTAAAATTTTCTTTGTCTGTCATATTTAACAAAAGATGTATAATATGTATATCGACATTGGTGGAACTCATTGCTAAGTATAGGGGTGCTCATCAAAATTTCCTGTGCAAAATGAGTCCTATGTTGGATTTGAAGTGACGTCCGTCACTACTGCATGGTAGGGTATGAGGGTTCAGGAAATGGAGAGTCCCGGCTTTTCTTTGGGCTGTCTTTGCCTTTTGGTGTCACCGTATTGTAGTGGAGGAACTTGTGTGTCTCAAGGAACCCGAATGCAATGCTGCCGAGGGATCTGACTCTTGGTAGAGCCACCCATAGTGGTAAGGATTCAGGGAAGACACCAGACTAAGCATGATCCGATGCCAGGTGACATTCTGCATATGAGAACAAGTCAGGAGCCTGATGCAAGCTACCATGAATTTGCCTGTCAAGCTCAGGTTTGCCACAGTAGATGGAGTGGCAACCCATGGAGCGTCTCAAACAAGTACTTTTCTTCTTTTCAAGTCCTGATTTTACCACCAACGTTGATAGACTGAACACTTTACCCAAATGCCAGACATCCACCTGCCCAAACAAATCTTCTCCCCAGAGATCATGTCTAGCAAGAGACCATGTGGAACTTCATGTTGTTGATTCAAGGATCAGCTGAAATACACTTTGCTGAGGACAGAAATCAATCTCATCAATTGGGAGATGGAAGCTGCAGAAAGAACCGATTGGAGAAGAACAATCTACAATATACAGTCCACTCCAAATGTATTGTTTTTGTAGTTCACTGAAGACATTTAGGTTTAAGATCAAAAGATGAATATGAGAAAAGTGTTCAGAATTTCAACTTTCATTTCCTGGTATTTACATTTAGATGTGTCAAACAGTATAGGATATGCCACCTTTTGTTTGATACCACCTATTTTTCAAGTGAGAAAATCTACTGGAACATGTGACTGACAGGTGTTTCTTGTTGCCCGGGTGTTGCCTTTTAGATTGATCATTTAAACATTAAATAGCTCTGAATGACTACTCTTGGTTTTTACTCTGAGTGTCTGAATTGGGTGTCAGGAAGAGCATCCAGCCTTGTAAAACCTTACCTCAAATTATTATGACACATGTGAAGAGGTAAAGTGAGATACCCACTTTGCTTTGTAAGAGATTAATCTTGGTACAGCCTCAAAAAAAAAAAGAAACAAAAAAAAATAAAACTGCTATAATGATTATGGTGATGATATTATATGGGCTTGGACACCCGGGTTGAAATGTCTCAATTCAGCTGATGATTTGTTCATACTATCCATGGTGCTATTGATGGTAGAATCAACCCCACACTTTTTTGGGGGACTGAAACTGAGAACTAAACAGAAGACTAAATTTTCCTCTTGGCCTCAATCTTTGACAAATGCTGTTTAACTGAGTTGCATCATTTGTTATATCATTTTGTTTCCTAAAACATTAGCTTCTAAAACTTTTCTATAAAACTCTATCAGTCTTATTCCAGAAAATAATTACATAAAAAAATATGATATATAAGTATATAAGCATATAAGTATACATATATATATATATATATATATAGAAAATGAACTGAAAAAAAAAAGGTATCCAAAGTCTCACATTATTTATCTTTACAATGAATACATAAAAAAATGTCCTTATTTTATGTCTTTCTTTTTCTTCTTTTATGTACTGTCTTTCTTTCAGGATGTGGACAATCATGGCTCTTCACAACTTCTTGCCATATGTAGCTCTAAACAACCTTTCATTCTGTATCATCCCACTTTATCCCCACCCTGCCATTCATTCACACAAATGTTAGGTAGGTTACTGGCTGTCTGCTCTGTAGATTAAATAAAGTGTTTAGTTCAAAATTCCCTGTAGGTTACCCAGATCGGCATACACCTGATGAAGGCTGGAGGCATAATAACCGAAATGTTGTGATAACAACATCTAACATGTGGACAATAGTCTACATGTAGATAATGTAAATAACACTATATGTAATTTTGTTAAAAGTTTAGATACTATGCAGATGAAATAAAAGGAGGGGTAGAATGAGAGAGGACGGAAAAATAAAGAGAGAAAGAAAATGAACAGAGACAGAAAGAAAGAAAAATAGAAAAAGATAGAGAAAGAAACATACAGAGATAAAGATTGTAAGAAAGAAAGTAAAAAAAAAGATATATAGGGAGAAAAGGACAGGGATAAAGATAGTGAGAAAGAAACAGGCAGAAAGAAATAGAGACAGAAAAAGTGGCAGAGAGAAACAGATAGAAAGAAAGATAGAGGCAGAATGAAATAGAAAGAGAAAATAGTGACAGAGAAAGATAAAGACAAAAAGAAATAAGCATTGAGAAAAGATAGAGAGAGGAGGAAATAGGCATGAAGAAAGTGATGGAGAGAAAGAGAGACAGAAAGAAATAGGCAAAGAGGAAAAGAGATACAAGCACAGTTGAAATATTTTTTTTAAGCGTTTCACCCCAAGCAAGGCGGGAAGCCACTAGGATGCAAGAGGTTACAGAAAATTTGGAGCAAGATCAGATAGGAGTGATAGAAGAAAGGATGAGGAGAAGGGTAGTGGATAGATCAAGGCAACTGGAGATGTCAATTGACATTACATTTGAATAACTGGAGATTATAGCTCTCAGGGAAAC